>JARYZH020000015.1:2032855-2632855 GCA_030021035.2 Notholithocarpus densiflorus | reverse complement strand
TGTGAGTCGTGAAGATGAAGGCTAAGGATTGAGGTGTGTACCACCAATGAGCCCTACCATGTGGCGTTGAAAATCAAGAAAACTTAAACAAATGATTTTATCACAAAACCAAAAAAAAAAAAAAAGACTTTGATAGAGGATTCTCCAGCTGGAGAGGTCAAAATTATGAGGGTTTGCAGTGCTGCATTGTCAACCTGTTTAGAATTTTGAAGTAACTTCGGCTTGGCTTCTTTTGAATGTAGTGAGAATTGAAAAAGTGAGGACCATATTTTAGTATTTTTTTTAAAAAAATTTGAAAAACCAAAACCGCACATACTTATGTGAGCAAGACTCGAGGTGATATCTAGTATTTCGAATCCATGCAACATCACACTCATAATAATATGTGGGTCTTACAGGTCTGTGTGAGACTCTCATGTTATAATAAGTGTGATACTATGGGTCCGTTTGGATAGAACTTATTTTGCTGAAATTGAAAACTGAAAACTGAAAACACTGTAGCAAAATAATTTTTAAATGTGTGAATAGTGCCGTAGGACCCATTTTTAATGAAAAAGTTACTGAAAAGTGAAATTTGTGGGTCCGTGAACAGTGCACAAATGCACTGTTCACGAAAGACTTGGTCAAAAGTTGCGGTTACTGTTCATGAACAGTGCATGAACAGTAGCCGCTTGTGGGGGGAAAACGTGTGGAACAAAAAAAAAAAAAAAAAAAAAAGGAAAAACGCGGACGTAGACGCAATAAGCTGGATCCAAACCGGCACTATATGTATCCGAAACATTTGATACTTTTTTTTGATTGAGAGAGTGCAAGACTATCTAATCTTCTTAAATTTTGATTTATATTTTTCAAACCAACACCTCATTATTAATCATATATTCCTATGGTTGAGTGTAATGGCCCAACAATATACTACATTATTTTGTGACATGACAATATGATGTTAACCTAAGTTGTGAAATAATGCATATTCTGAGTTCCTTTCTTTTAAGTAATTGGTTCAAGTCAAGAGTCTTGTAACTCAACTGGCACATTCTAAGTTTTTAAAGAAAATATCTAGGGTTATTTATATCATCACTCTTAACTATCGATATATAAAAAAGGTAATTGATTCACATTTTGTACAATATAGATAAGCGCAGCAATAGCAATATAATCATCAATCATCCCCCAAAAAATAATTACCATATATATATATATATAAATAAATAAAAAGGACACTATGTAAAAGATATATAGCTTTTCGATGCATCAGGCAGGCCCCAATAGTAGATCAACGTTTTAGCCCATGCATGAAGGTGCAGAACATTGTATTCTTGCTGAATATAAATGTTATCAAAGTGGTTTTGGAAGTTCTACATAAAGAAAATTAAGTGTCAATTTTTTGGAGCAGTTTGTTTAGCCTTGTCTGGTTACATGATAATATTCCTGATCATCATGTTGGGGTTGGACCGGTTGGTAGAGAAAACTTTGCTTTCTTATGACTTAAAGTTGTGCACTTTTTCCTTCCACGATATGGAAAGTAATGGAAATTCAACAAGAAAATCAAATTATATATGCTTTTTCTTTTCTTCTCTTTTTTATTTTCCCCTTTCCCTATAACTCTTTATGTGAAAACTTAAAAAAGTTGCCGACTGTATGTTTTGGGTTAAAAATTATCAGGAGGGAAGCTGCACATGAGTATCATAGATTCAAAGTGTCAACCCATGGGTTTTTCCACTGGGCAAGTAGCAATGCCAATTTAGTGGTCCACAGCGCAAAAGAGGCGAGGTTTAACTTAAAAATTTTAAATGTTAGCTACTCAAAGCCCAAGTAACAACTTGTTGGTGTTATTGTTGCACACAGTTTGTAACACGGTGCCATACACACACCTTATTACATATATGCTAATTATTATTGCGTAGTGCACACATCTCATTATAATTGTGAAATCGTGTTTTTCAAAACATGATTTCAACTGTTCCACACGGAGTGTAACTATCACCACTTACAAATATAAATGATTGTAAAGTATTGAAATGTGAATTTGAAAGCTTAATCTCGCTGGTAATAACAAAATCTAAGGTGGTAAGTATAAACTCACCTACCAATATGGATTGATCACTGCATATTTGGGACTTGCTCCGAAATTATCATCTTTCTTGTCAAATTTTTAAGTTTTTAATTATCCTTCATCTTTCTTTGCAAATGAACGGTTTGTGAAAATTGGAGTGATTGAACAAACATTTGGTTAACACTCATTTCATCAAATAGTTGTAGACCATATATTCTTCATGGTAAAACTTCAGAGGAAATGAACACATGGGGAAAAGGCAACACTATATTCATATTTGATATGAATCCAAAGTGTAATGATGCTTTAAATCAACACTAGAGAAGGTGCTTCATTACGTTGAGTGATAATGAATCAGTAATTGCTCAGCTGACTTGCAATGGTATGGTATTCTTAGAAGAAGAAAGATCTCTAAATGCCTAAAAAAGAAAAAAAGGATGGCTTAGGTGGCACTAATGTGACATCGACCTAAACACTCCAATACTTAGAGTGCGTTTGGAAAGTTATGAAAGTTGAAACTTATTAGAGTTTTCAGCTTATTTTTGCAACTATTCATGAGTCTTATTGCACTTTTTGGTACTATTCATAAGTCTCATTGTACTATTCAACTAGCTTTTAGCTTTTTCCTACAGTACTTTTAGCAAAAAATTTTCAATTTCAACTAAATAAGCTGTTCCCAAATGGACTCTTAGGTTAATAACTTCTGCCTGAAAAATAGAAAGAGGTGCATTATAGATAATTTTCAATGATAATATATTATTCTTATTTTTTAAAATATATAACATAATAATTATAGTTAGCTAATAATTTTTTTAAATATCTGCCTCAAAAAATTTGAGTTCGTTTTGGCTCTTATTGAGGAATAGTATACTCGATAGAATCATACCTTGAGAACTTATAATGGCTGATGATGAGTATTAAATGAAAGGATCAGGAGAAACAAAATTATAGCTTATGAATAAGATGTCTTTTGATCATTCTTCATTCAGGTGATTGAAAGGCTCAAAGAAAAGCCATATTTTTGTAAAGCAATATTGCTTTTGACAGAGAGCTTCTGCCATATAAATGGTAAAAGTTCATAATGCTACCTGTCATGGGAATATTGTTGTCAAATTTGTGAGTAAACTATAAGAAATCTGGGGTAATAAACTGATACTTTTCTCAGAGCTAACAGTTGGTTGCCCAATCATCTAGAGGGGATTGATGGATTTGGATTCGGTGCACCGTCCAATTAACACTTAATGTATGAGAGAGAAGTGAAAATGCAAAAAGGTAAAGGTGAAAAAATTTTAAAAGTAAAAAGTTGAAGGTTTAAATTTAGTGACTAAAATTAGAAATAAACTTTTTTAAGTTTCAATCTCATCCCTTGAAAGAGTATCGCACAGTGCACCAAATCTCAATCCGATATATGAGTAAGTGCATTAGGTGTGTTTATACATAAAAACTCATCCACGCGCAGAAGTAAATAGGATTACTATTTGGATTTTTATACTCTTACACTTGTTTTTTTTCATCCACTTTCATATGTTAAAATATAGACATTTTAAGAATGTAGATATTTTCGAATCAATCGTAGATATTGATTTAAAATAGTGAATGTAAACAAGTATTAAAAGTATATTTACCCTCATTATTTTAGACATAGGAGACATTCACATCCCACGAATCAAACTCAAGTTCATTGTTCAATAGATCTGTCACAAGCTGGCATGGATTTATATTAATAAATATCGAAATATTTTGTTCACAATGATTTGTTTCGAACTTGTGATTGATGCATAAAAAAATATTAATGTTAATAAAAGACCAAGTAAAAATGATGTTATTTCAAGCACAATTTACTGTCTTAAAAAGTTGTAAAAATGCTATATATCTAAAATTGCTCGTATTGTCGACCAATTCTACCTCAATTTTAGATAAAATGGCACTGAGATTTCAGGGAAAGGAAAAACCAATGCAGAGCCACCAGAGAGAATCAATACAATTGCAATAGACATTGATTGTTGGTAAAAGTAATAAAGCAGTGGATTCTATAGCTAATTGAGAGTCTGATATAGAATAGAAGGGATTAGTACGCAGTGACAATCGAGTCCTTTTCAATTCTATACCAATATCAGCTTCAGTCAAACTCTGGAATCAATTCAATTACGTAGGCACTTTCTTGAGCACTTCGAAATTGCAGGATTAATAGTAATCTATGAGTCACATGGCAAAGTGATTAATTATTTAATTTAATAACCATGCCATAATCTTCTTTTTAAGTAAGGAATTATGCGTAATCTTCACTATAATCCCTAGGAAGTCCTCCTAGGCTAACATGAAAAAGTGTATAATTAGTGGTACCCAAAATATTCAATTTTTTTTTTTTTTTTTTTTGGTTGGGATAAGAACCCAAAATTTTCAATTGGTAAAGAAAAAGAGAAAGGGGAACACCCTGATTTAAAAACGGTCCACTCATTCCCTTTGAGAGTAGTGGGGGAAGTGCAATCATTCATCCAACACACCCCACCCTCATCCCCATAGCCTATTGTCACCTTTAATCATACTCACTCTCTCAATTCTCAGAAGTCCAGCTAAAAAAGATATCATAAGCACACACACCCTGTGTCTCTCTCTCTCTCTCTCTCTCTCTCTCTCTCCCCTCCCTTTAATCATACCAACCCCATATGAGAAACCAACCCATGTAAATAACTCTAGAGTCGGCAACATATTTCACATTTAATTTCACAACTGCTTGAAGTAACAAGTAGTTAATAGTAATTGATTAATAATAAAATAGTGTATGCGATGAATACATGTGATAATACATAATAACATGTCAACTCAACAATTAGAAAAATTATTTGGCACTCTCGAAGCACAGTGACATGATACTCCCTCCTCTCACATTTATAATAAATTCTACTAATACTCCGAGAACACCTGATAATTACCCCAACAATTATGAAGTTACCATGTAAACTGTTGTGTTTGTAGCATCCTCCCAATCCCCCCTAGGGCCTCTACCATTTAACTCTCCCTTAAGCTCCCAAATTTGAACTTCTTTAAACAAATAGAACAAAATAGAGATAAGATGAGGAGGGAGAGAAGAAGAGACAAAGAGAGTAGCTAAAGAAACTTATATAATTTAAAAAAGAAAAAACACACTCTCTCATATCTCATACCCACTCTTCCCGCCTACACCACTCCAAAAACCTCAAACAATGAACAACTATCCTTATCCCTTTCCCTTACCTTTCTTCTTCTTCTTCTTCTTCTTCATCTCTCCTTCCCTTTCTCTCACTCCTCCAAATGACACACACTTCCTCACACGTTTTCGTCTCCAAACCGACACTCACGGCAACCTCGACTCGAACTGGACCGGCCTCGATGCCTGCACTTCTTCCTGGCGTGGTGTCCACTGCTCCTCCAACAACAACCGTGTCATCTCTCTCTCTCTCTCATCTCTCAACCTCCGTGGACCTCTCGACTCTCTGGCCCATCTCGACCAGCTTCGACTCCTCGACCTCCACAACAACCGCCTCAACGGCACCGTTTTGCCACTCACCAACTGCACCAACCTCAAACTTCTCTACCTCTCTGCCAATGACCTCTCTGGAGATATCCCAACACAGATCGATTCGCTGAATCGACTCCTCCGTCTCGATCTCTCCGATAACAACATACGTGGCTCGATTCCGAAGCAGTTGTCGAATTTGACTCGGCTCCTCACGCTACGGTTACAGAACAACGTGCTTTCGGGTTCGATTCCTGATCTCTCTGTCTCTCTTGTTAACCTCAAAGAACTGAACTTGACCAACAATGAATTCTATGGAAATGTACCTGATGGGTTGGTGAAAAAGTTTGGTCAAGAAAGCTTTTCTGGGAACGAAGGGCTATGTGGGTCGAGTCCTTTGCCTGCTTGTTCGTTCACCAATACATCCCCAGCGACTGCATCGGTTCAGACGGTGCCATCGAACCCGAGCTCGTTACCAGAAGCGCCTGTAATGAGTCAAGCAAAAGGACAATTGCCTTCGAAGAAAGGGTTAAGTACTGGTGTGATTGTGGCTATTGTGATAGCCAATTGTGTTGCTTTGTTGGTGGTGGTGTCGTTCGTGGTGGCGCATTATTGTGCTAGGGATCGAGGGTGTAGCTCGGGCTCGATGGCCGGGAGTGAGAGTGGGAAGAGGAGGAGGAGTGGGAGTAGCTATGGGAGTGAGAAGAAAGTGTATGCAAATAATGGGGGTGCAGATAGTGATGGGACTACCGCCACGGACCAAAGCAAGTTGGTGTTTTTCGATAGGAGGAAGCAGTTTGAGCTTGAGGATTTGCTTAGAGCTTCGGCGGAGATGCTTGGAAAAGGGAGCTTGGGGACGGTGTATAGGGCGGTGCTTGATGATGGAGCAACCGTGGCTGTGAAGCGGCTCAAGGATGCGAACCCGTGTGCGAGGAAGGAGTTTGAGCAGTATATGGACTTGATAGGGAAGCTTAAGCATCCAAATATTGTGAGGTTTAGAGCTTATTACTATGCCAAGGAAGAGAAGCTTCTTGTCTATGATTATCTTCCTAATGGGAGCTTGCATTCACTTCTTCATGGTTAGTAATTCTAGTTTGATGTTGCTATAGTTTTAATGTTTGAATTTAACTTGATTTGTGTGTATCAGTGTAGTTCTTGATTTTGTATAATGTGTGATTAAGGAATTTGGGACTAAGACTTTATGTTGTTGTGTAATTAGGGAATCGGGGTCCGGGGAGAATTCCTTTGGATTGGACTACAAGGATCAGCTTGGTGCTAGGAGCGGCTCGAGGACTTGCAAAGGTTCATGAAGAGTACGAAGGATCGAAAATACCACATGGGAATGTGAAATCTTCGAATGTACTTCTTGACAAGAATGGTGTAGCTTGCATTTCTGATTTTGGGCTTTCCTTGCTTTTGAACCCGGTTCATGCCATTGCAAGATTAGGAGGGTACAGGGCTCCTGAACAAGCAGAAATCAAGAGGTTGTCTCAAAAGGCAGATGTGTACAGTTTTGGGGTCCTATTGTTGGAAGTTCTAACAGGGAAAGCTCCATCTCAATACCCTTCACCAACTCGGCCTCGAATGGATGAAGAGGAACAACTGGCTGTGGATCTTCCCAAATGGGTTCGGTCAGTTGTGAAGGAAGAGTGGACTGCTGAAGTGTTTGATCAAGAACTTTTGAGGTATAAGAACATTGAGGAAGAACTTGTGTCAATGCTTCATGTGGGGTTGACTTGTGTGGTGCCACAGCCTGAAAAGAGGCCAACAATGGTGGAAGTGACAAAGATGATAGAGGACATCAGGGTGGAGCAATCTCCTTTAGGAGAGGATTATGATGAATCGCGCAATTCACTTTCTCCTTCACTTGCTACCACAGAAGATGGGCTGGCTTGATGCTCATCTTGCATTGCCTCAGTATTTGCCAGTTGTTGATCCCATGGTTGTTTCTATGCTAATCTTCCTATTTTTACTTGCATTATCTCGCTGCAAATTCTGGCTGTCAGCAGACTATTTTATCAGACCCTATTTTGTTGTTTCTTTGTAATATTTGTAAGTTTTATGTTTCCATTGTTGCTGGTAGAAAGACCTGATGGTCTTGTCCATTACCCAACAAGATAGTGCTATTTAGTCCTCTGTAATGTAATTTAGTTTCATCATTAATTGTTTTCAATGCAAGAGTCTCGAGAGTGATGGTAGTTCAAGCAGTTTTATGCTGTCTCTTCCTTTGGAACTGCTACCTCACGGGGGGAACGATGGAAGGGTAGCTCAATTGGTGGGAGATCTTCTCAAGCTAGAAAATCGGGCACTGAGACATCTATCCGGGCTAGCCGAGAATCGCCTGCTTTTATCGCGTGGCCCACGTCCTGGAATTTATCCGACAAGGGCTCAAAGTCAAGGATGAGGTGGATAGCTCGCAATTGCCTGTCTTCACTCACAAACACTTCAGACCTCAGCATCTTATTAAGGCCTGCGACGTTGACAAGGTTGAGGCTGGGAGCTACATGTCTTTTATCTGCAAAAACATCCGAGAAGCAAAACCACGGTCAGGATAACAAAGCCATCCATCAGAAGTAAACAGAATACTAAAAGAAAGAAGAAAACGGTGAAATCACAAAGCTAATGCCCGTGTTTTAAAAAAAAATGAAAAAAAAAAAATGAGACCTAAACCTAAGGTACCCCACCTGGCTTTCCCTCCCGAACTAAGCAGTGAAGACCGTCGTGCCATTCACCCGAGGTTATCAGGAAGTCATCCTTTATACCCTTATTGGATTTGGGGAGGCACAAGACGAGCCTGACAATCGAGGATCTAGACTTAAGATAATACCCTGCATCTCCAAGCAGGTGGCATTCGTACATCCAAACAACATCGTACCAGGTGAGGTTTAGCCCCATATGCTCGTTAAGAGTATCTACGCTACCCAGAATCCTGAAGTGGTTGGGCGCACACTAGTGGGGGCATAGCCTATGGGCGATTAAATAATCTCTGGTTACCCTACCCATAGGAAATGTCATCCCCCCTTCTATGAAGGCGATCATGGGAATGACCACCTCCCCCTCATTCCTATGGGTAAGCACCTGATCTGGAGCACAGTACCGCAGTGCTACTCCCTATGGAATGTGGTACTTAGCCCTAAATCCCTCCATACCGGCGGGAGAGTCTACGAGGTGAGCGAACCTACCCATCTAAGCAGGCTAAGGTGAAGTGAAATAAACTTTTAAGGAAAGGAAATAAAGAACAGAAGGCCGAGGAGGCTGGCCAAGGAGAAAAGAACCTAAAAGAGAAGGAACTTACAAGAATAAGCACGAGGGTGACTTCCTGAACTTCTTAAAGGTTTAAAAACTTTTTGTTAAAAAAGATCTGGAAGACTTAGAAGTTTGGAAAGCTTTGAAGGTTTGAGAGTTGAGGAAGTCTGGAGAGCTTGAAGATTTGCAAAGTGGGGAAAATGACTCCCCCAGGCGCCTTATATAGGGGGCAGAACTGGGTGGGAGTTATCCCGCCCAAAATTTGAGGAGAAATGTCTGTCGTAGGATCTCCATCTCACCACAAAATGTGGGGAACAAAGCACCGCCTGGAGCATTTAATGAGACGTTGCGGACTCCGAAGCGCCAGAACAGTTGTGGGACACGCAAAGTGGCGCTTTCATGTGTGGAAGTCAAAGAAATGTGCATGATTAGTATGCCAAAGTCAAAAACCCATTTTGCTCCTCGAGAAAAAAAAAAAAAAAAAAAACCCAGAGTTTTGAGGGGCTATTGTGGGGCACAAGAATTCAGATAAAGTACTTGTGCCACGTGTCGTATCCATGGTCGAGGAGCCCCTTATCGTGCCAAGGAGGACACACGCTCAAATAGTAAGGCCACGTCAGCGGCACATTGTTAGAAGAGGTCCTGCTATTGAAAAAGAGCTTCGGAGGGGGGTAGCCCTGACATGACTGGAAGGATGGTGGCTGCCTCCACATTCAATACATCCCACCAAACCTTATGGCTGCATTTATGTGGAGAAGACCCCTGAATAGTGTTGTCTTGGCCACCGCAACTCACAAGGGGTTTGGGAAGGTGTCTGATGGGACAAGCACTCGAGTGGTGGACTGGACAATCAACAAATGGAGATCTAAGATCACCTGAAGAGAGCTATATAATGTGAGAGGCCCTCCAAAGGGCAGGGGACACAAAATCTATAGAGATAACACTATAGTATTAAGAAAAGTAACTGCAATAAAAGTTAAGAGAAATATATTCAAGAACTACTCTCCTCGGACATTGCCAAGGAAGAATTTATGTGCATCACATTTGTCTATTTATTGCTTTTCCTTGCTCTCTTACCATCCTTAGCCCATTAAGGGTGTCGTCCACTTCGTTGAAGCCTAACTTTTTAGCCCACTCTCTATAAATTTATTATACTGGGCTCTTTGGGCCTTAGTCCATTCATCTTTTGGACCTAAGAGCTAAAGCCCACCCCTACAATAATCATTGTGAAAAGTACCGACTGACTTGTGCAACCTGATTTTTTCACTAAAGTTTAAAAAGAATTCTCTAGGTATAAATACTGGTGTCTTTTGTCTCTCTCTGTGATTTTCCCTATGAGTTTGTATCTTTCATTCTCTCCTATTCAGAGGCGGAGCCATTAGCCAAGGGGAGCAATTAAACAAATTAAGGCAGTCTTCTTCTATTCAAGTGTTTATCCCTTTTTCATTCTTTCTTTTTTGCACGGCATTTCAATATAAATCCCATCTTTTACCCAAAATAATTATTTTTTAAAATTAAAAAATAAACAATTAAATTTTTTTTAAAATTAATTAAAAAATCTAATATTCTTGTACCGTAATAAAACCCTAAAACTTCCACTGTCTTGTTTTTCTCCTCCATCTTTTGACTTTTCAGTTTCAAACCCTAGGCTTTTGTTATAAACCAAAGTTTTATATAATTTGAAGAATATTAGAAATATAAATCTAGAATTCTACACATTTTTTAAGGGTTCGGTTAACGGGCCCGTGCTTAGGACAATCATTATTTAACCATTTAGATTTTTTTGTTTTAAATCCATATATATATATATATAATAGTAATTTCGAAATTGTATTACCAATGCATACTAATGCCAAAATTTAATATTTTGTTGCCATAGACAAACTAGAACAACTACCAAAACAATATTTGTAACATAGGTCTTAAGTTTTGTTGTAGGTCTTTCTGGCTTGGTTTAAGAAATGGACAAAGTTGGCTACAACTCTCACTTAAAAAAATTAACATAACTATGTGTTTTGAAATATAATAGTTGGATTACATGTTCTTTATATTCTTTACACGCATGTCAAATTTTATGCTAATCGGATGTTATTTATTATTCAATCTATAAACATATTTTTAAGGCATAATTTTAGACTTGCAAAAAATTAAAATTCAAATACTTGATTAATAACATGACTATTGATCTTCAAAAATTTTGCAAGCATGAAAAATATAAGAAGAAAATGTAATCTAATGGTAGATTTGTCAAAATTCACATATAATAAGAAGATATTAAATGGAGTTGTAGTAGTTAACATCAAAACTAATTTGTTGCCAAAAAAATTTCTTAAGAAATAGCCATTACTTCTAAAGATTTTAGAATAGACTAACTAAAGAAAAAAAAATCATTAAATAACAAAAAAAAAAAATTTTATTTTATTACAAAACAAAGGGATGTGACATTGAATATGATTAGTGCCATGTCAATAATATAATATACAATTTTTTTTTTTTTTTTGTTTCATGTTTAAAAGTTAACACATCAATTTGTAAGATTTATATAATAAAATTTATAATATGTGTCACGTTATTATCCTTATGGGTATAAACACTTCCCTATCAATACTGTCTTTTGAATGTCAATGCATGTCTAGTGTTTGTCCTGCCTATTAACCATAAAGACCAAACTCCAACAATTGTATAGCCGTAAAGGGACAGATAATGAAACAAAAGCAATCTAAAAGAACTCATACATTAAGCATAAATGGACAATAGCTATCTCTTTTCATTTTGATGTACAATATATAGATAGCTAGATGCTTCATCAGATAATAAGATACAACATTCATTGTGACGGGACTGACGAATTCATCTCCCAGAGACGATCTCAGCGGTACAGACATAGACATCCTCAGAGGAGCTAAACAAACACCCACGTCATTGACGAATGCAACCAGGCCATTCAATGCGGCCAATTATACCCGGAGCGGTTACAAAGCCAGCTGTATGAACCGTTGAAGCACATTGAAGCCACATTTCAATGCATAAAACGTTACCAAGAGGGACATCAAAGCCACCATAACTACCCCAACGGCTAGGAGCTGTAAAAACATATATAAGGCCCTCACAACATCAACACAAGGTACAAGGAAATACTCAGATAATTTTACTGTTATTCTACAATTCTGTTTGAACTTACAAAGGGTTCCCTTATACTGACTTTGGCATCGGAGACGTTGTGGCAGGCACCACACCGGTGACCATCTTTGGAGGTACATTTACGCAAGTTGGGGATTCATTCCATCTGCCCACTCTGACTGACGAACTTATGCTTCATCACATTGCAATTTCTGCTAGTACTTAATCATGCAAAGTCGTAAATAGTAGCTAGGATCAGCATATGCTGAAATTATTACATGCAAGGACTAATATCAGTTTTTGCAAAGGAAAGCATCCAGTCCTTTGGACATCTTAACTGCAAAGTCCACATATTCTTCTGGATCAGGGGCATTAACATTAGCCTTCTCAAATTCCAAAGTCCACTCCACAGAGCCAGCACCCTGGTGCACTTTGAGAACCTGAATTTTTGCCTTAAAACTCTTGTAAATCCTCAACACATCCCCTTGAATGACATTAAAAGTGATTGACATATCTCCATCGTCAATGTCTTCGATTTTTATTTTCGCTGTCATGGGAGTCCCTGACACAAATTCCCCACCAAAAAAAAAAAAAAAAAGACTTAATTAATAGCAGATACAGACACAGAAAGTTGGGTGAGGAAATACTTATTTCTTTGGGAAATAACTTAAAAAGTCTAGGGTTTATAGCTTATTTCATATTAGGTTCTAAGGTTTTTAATATTGTCAAATCATTCAAATTTAGGAAATCTTTCCAATTTGAAGCATTTGTCTATCTTCAATTCATTATTCTAGACAGTAACAGTACAGAGAAAAGCGATGAAAAAAAAAATCTATGCATTTCACATAAGACTTATTCATAAATAAATTTTACAATCATTTAGTAGAGAGAGGATGGTGAGAGCCTAAAATTCTTTTGTGTCTACATGCTAGTACAATTTCTATGTTGCTTTTTCTTTTAACGCAATTTTTTATGAAGTGGAATGAACTTCAACAACCATCACACTACCATTTTATAGTCCTCGACTCCTCGTGATAAAACCAAAGTATCAAAAGTGGAGAATTTATTCCATAATCCTTTAGTAATTTCCTTTTCACTTAGATAAAATTGATTCTTTCGACTTGTGGTGTCTAGAATATATAGGAACTTTGCAGGATGCATTAATCATGTGAGGGGATAAGTAAATCTCCTGAAGTATTGAACAGATTCACCTCATCCCTTCACTTCCTATACTAGAAAGTTCCATAATTAATTATGAAGGGATCAAAATAAAATATTTCCCTTCATGTATTAGTCCCAAATTCTTAGCAACATAACAGATGGAGCGTTCCCCTTTTTACTATGTATAAATTTATAATCCCCATCTAACTGCTTTCAATATCTTAGATTAATGACAAATAAGGAGCGAAAGAGTGAAGAAAATATAAATTATAGGATAAGAGCAAAGAAGATGAAGTAGAGAAGTACAACAAGAATATTATGTGATAGTAGATTACCTATTAACTTAAAGAGAAATTTTATAAAACATAATACCAGTTATGCTTTATGGTACAGAATGTTAGGCTATTAAGAAGCAACATACTTATAAAATGAGTTTAATTGAAATAAAAATATTAAGATGAATAAATGTAAGTACACAAAAATATAAGATTCAAAATTAGAAAAATCGCTTAAAGATGAGATCATAATTAGAATGGCTCCTATTAATGAAAAGATAATGAAAAGCTACTTAAGATAGTTTGGTTATGTTCAAAGGAGAATGGTTAATGCACCAATAAGAAAGAGTGTGCCTATTCAAGTTGAGGCAATGAAAAATAGGTAATGAAAGACCCAAAATAACATTAGTAGAAATTTGTAGAAAAATAGTAAAAACATGACAGCTAAATTAAGAAAATAACTGAAAATATGACTTTAGATTTAATATAGAATAGCTAAAAAAGAACGAGTAATTTTAGGATCACACCTTTTACCGCATCATTTTCCACAACTATCATATGTGGTAGACTATGACTTGCTGCCTGTCACTTTCATATAGATCCACCACTTTATTCTCCACCACCCCAACCTACCATATCAAAGTTATGACAAAGTTGTGACGCCAAAGTGTGTGATTTACTCTCACTAATATGTTAAGTTATAGCAAAACCCCAAAAATTTGAGACTAGACTTGATTGTTGACACTACTGTATATTGCCATATCTAGCCAAATTTCAATTAAAAATAATTAATAGAAAGGTATAAATAATTGTAATTTACCGAGGTCATATTTCCAATGGGTCAGACAGCCAGCCCTGACCTCATCTCCTTCTTGTATTTGAAAGCTCTTAATGTTTTTGGGGAACATTTGAACCAAACGATGCATATTGTTCCTAAAGAAGCCATAGTACTTTTCTACTTCTGCCTTTATCTCCACCTGTGCCTCGAGCCTGGCAATCGAACTGTCAGCCATTACTTAAGCAGCCACCAAAACCAAATGTTGGACAACTTATAAAACTATGTGGTAATGAAACTAATCCTTGAATTGCTTTTATAGTGAACCGAATTCGTATCAAAGTTTTTAGAATATTACCAAGTGGGTTTTATGGTTTGCAACTTGATTTGGTACCTTTTCCATATTATCTTTTTATTATAACTTATTGTCTTTGTTTATAGGATATTGAGGATGTCACTTTCTCTATGATACATATCTAGGCTTTGAATTCGATTACAAATGAATACGGGTAAAGTTTAGGAGAATACACCAAGATATCTTACATAAGTTGGTATATATTTTACTTTAGGGAAAATTATTGTGTAGTCTCAGACTACAAGATCAGCATGCTGACCTTGTATTCCCAGCCAATAAAAGCACGCCAGCACATAACAAGTTGCTTCCTTCAGCGGGACTGCCAGTGCATCATAAAAATTGATGCTCTCCTAACGTCTGTTAGACTGTTACCGTGAAGCCAAATTCAAAATTTTCAGCAAGCCTCATAAAGCACAGTTAAAAGGTTTGGGCCCACGTCAATAAAATAAGTGATAATAGTAATATAGGCTATAGGGTTCTCAACTTAAAAGCCATAAAGAATATTGACAGCAAACCCAGGTTCTTTGGCAGTAGACAAGCGGCGGACAAAAGAACAAACAAGTTTTTTTTTGGCTTCAAGTAAAAGCATGGTTGAAATAATGGACTTGGAAAGTGATAAAAGGTAAATTTTGTTTTGTCTTGTTTTAATTTAATTTATGTTTTGAAATAATGTTTAATTATTTCTTGTGATATATTTGCTCTCAAATAAAATTATATAAAATTGTATTGCTGTATTTTTTTTTTTTTTTTTTTTTTTGCTCTTTCCAATATTTATTGTTAATTTTTATTATTATAATTTTTTTTTTTCAATGAGTATCCATGATCGACTCAAAAAAATTTAAGAATAAAATTTTGTTGTTACTGTTGTTGTTATCATAGTTAATCTCAATAAATAAATATTAAAAATTTTGGTATTAAAACTTTGTTGTTATATTGTTGTGCCTAAACATAAGAGTTTTGTGATCAAGTGTACCATAGGCGTTTAAGAAGACATACAAAATTGTAAATATGGTGCATATCGATAAAAAAAAAAAAATTATAAACATGATATAATTATTGTATTATAATTTTCTTAGTATTTTGTTTCTAATACACCAGTCTGTCAACCACCTAATTCCTACTCTTATACAGACTTTACAAGTGCTAACTTATATGGTCAATCTTACTCGCCTTGGACAATGCATTCTCAGGTATTAAGTATATATATATATATATATATAATGTATGGTCATAATCTGATTGCTATACTTGATACCTAATTACGAGCTATTTTCTATTTAGGACATGAGCTATGTAAATGTACCATTTACATCTATGTTGCAAGGTACCGATGTTGTAGCCCAACTTAGTCAGGTAAATTAACACAATTCATTCATTCGATACTATGTGAAACTATATGTACAAGGCTTTGTTTTGATATAATGCGTTCTTATATTTTATTCCTTATAGAATTCATCTGCTTCCCAAATGATATCATTGATTTATAATTCGAAGCAACCAGATTACACATATAGCCAAGAGGTGAATTTGGAAATTCTTGTGGCATACTTGTTTTATCAATAGTGTCATTTATTTCTTGTTCTCAAGGATTACTTACTTTATACATTTTATTTATTTATTTTTCTTTAAATTAGGTTGTCAACCACATAGAAAAGTTACAAAAGTAAGACATGGGAAATGGCCACAGTGAACTAAGTAAAAGAGTTCATAAAGTATTTTTTATTATAGTTGAAGACAAGCAAGACTTATTATTACAGTTGTTCTCTACTTTGAACCCGAAATTGCAATGGTGCTAGTAAAAAACTTGGAAGACGTTTGCATTTTGGAAGACACTTGCTTGGAGTTGTGGAAGTCTCGGCTTGCTAAAGATGAGGATGAGCAATAGGCTAAGGATGATGATCAGCAAGTTGAACATGAAGGAGCTGTCATTATTGGCTTTGAATGAGATGGATTCATTAGTTAGAGATAGAAATTATTAATAGCTTATTTCCTAGACTTTCTGCAGTGTAGAAGATAGGATTAGGTTGTTTGCTAGGTGTATGAGTTTAATTTTATTCAACCTCTTCCTTAAAGCAAGAAGATTTTCCACCTGTTTCTTAGTTTTTTCCTTATAGCAAGAAGTAATCAAATGACTGTTGCATTACATTAATTTTTAATAATTGAATACTCTAATAATCAATGTGCTTCTCTCTTTGTCTTGTTTTTCTTAAGGGTAACAATGCTTGTTTCCTCTCTTATCTAAGATAGTTTTTTTTTTTTTTCCCATGCAACTACCATCATTGATTCTTAGTCCTCTCAAGGATTGATTCTTGTGTATTTTGGCTTGCTCAAGTTTGTTATTTTGTGCTTTGCTTATTTCCACTCTTTTGGTGTGTAGCAATAGAGTGAACCAGCTATAACTGAGCTATTCAAGGGTTTGGGACGTGCTCTCATGCTATCAAGAACTTGACTTATAGGATTTTAACATCGAACGTACTTGGCTACCTGTGTATTCAAATCTACTCAACCAAATTCAATACCTCTAGTTGGTCATCTATTACAGGATGTCAAAGATAGGGCAAAGTTATGTTGTAGTGTTGAGTTTGAACTTGTACCCAAGAAAGGCAATACAAGTGCTTATGTGTTAGCAAAGATGTAACCCTCACAGTAGGGATAGTGTAGAAATCTAGATGTAGAATGCTCCATATTTCCTTTTACAACATATACTTGATTACATTTGTCAATCAATACTAGATTATATTTGTCAATCAATAACTTCTATTGTATTCATTCCAAAAAAAAAAAAAAAAAAAAAAAGATTACACCTTTGCAAAGTTGAACAATTTTGATGTTTTCATTACAATCAAAATTTGATCTAAAAGAAAAGGAGACAAGAAAGGAATTTGATCCGAAAATGAACAAAATTTATTTAAATGTACACTTTGATTATAGGGCCATAGTAACAAAAGTCTTATTGAAATACACTTTGACTACAAGATCTGCAATTTTTTGTTTGTAAGCTCCAATGGCTCTTAGCTTGATTACAACGACAGACAAAAAATTCAGTACTTCCAGCTCTTATGGCTCATGTTATACAACATACCCCACCATTTCTTGGTATGATATCTCTTCGTTATGCAAGTTTTTTTGGTATCATAGCTCTAAAATCCATTGAAGCTCTAAAATCCATTGAAGCTTCTAGCTGTTGCAAAATCAAATGCCAAGCAACATAAGAGAGGTTAACTAAATGGCCCTCACATCCAAGTGGCAATAATTGTGGATGGGCGAAAAGACCACATCCATAAATATATAAAGAACACTTTGAAATACTATAATAACAAGCCACCAATCATATATTTACCACCTCTTTAACATCAAAATAAGCCTAAAAGAAAAACACAAAATCAATCTAAGTACCATATGTTGTCCTCACCACGCATCTTTCTACTCGAACTATGTTGCAAGATGCTGTATCATCTAATGGAGAAACAAAAAGCATGATCATAGCACTAATCTTGATCAGTGCTCGTAAAATTGCACCTTAGATCTAGAAACTAAAATGACTTATGAATCAAAGTTACATGTTTATGACTCAAGAGATTACATGATAACAATAACATATCCAAGAATGAGCCTTGATGATTAAACAAATGCATGTTTTCTCATGGAAATAAACAAGTTTTATGAAAGATCTATACCCAAATTCTATAAAATGAAAAACAAAAAAATTTCATTGGAGCATTTTATCAAACAATTGGAGTACAAAAAGAATGAGCCCAAGTTGTGAAAACCAGCAAATACTTCACTCAAAGAAACTAAAAATTTTACGATCCAACCTATGTATGTGTTTATTGGTCTGTCTCAGAAAGTTGGACAAGGTCTGTACAACAAGGGTGCGGGTAATGAGATCTATCTAAATTGTGGTATCAAATGACCAAGAGCTAGCTCATTGTGCCTAAGAAACAACTCACATTACATGTACAAGTACATATCAAAACAAAACAGTAACCGCAAGACCCAATAGGGAAAAAATTGCAAATCCAAATCACATTACAACCTAAACCCCAAACAGTATATTCAATCACAAAGATATGCAATTCAAATCATTAATAATGATTTTCTTGTAATGTATATATGAAATTTCTACAAATTAAAAAAAAAAAAAAAATTGCACTCACCAATGGTGCTTGAGATGCCGTTCATGAGAGAGGGATAGACAGTCTATTATAGGCTATAGAGGAACTCGTGGGTGAGGAGATGGAGGCATGGAGCTTCTTTACTTTGTGGGCGTTTGAACTTGTGGGTGAAGTGAAGAGATGAAGGAACAGGTTGTCTGAATTTGTTTAAATAAATTAAATTTGAAATTTCAATGTGCACAGACTTACAGCGTTAGCAGACGTTAGGAGAGCATCATTTTTTATGATGCACTAGCAATCCCGCTGAGGTAAGCAACTTATTATGTGCTGGCGTGCTTTTATTGGCTGGGAGTACAAGGTCAGCATGCTGACCTTGTAGTCCGGAACTACACAATAATTTCCCTTACTTTAGATCACTTTATATACAGAGTTTAACAGAGATTGTAATTGCTGATCCAAAATTGGAAAAAATTAAGGTAAAATCTCAAAGCAGTGCTCCGCTTAGACCCTACACGTGGTATCTACCATGGGGCCCACTTCTTATGTGAAAGTCTAGTGTGTAAGAATATTGCCTTTCAAACTAACCCAACAACATGAAGCCAAGATCATTGGCTTGTTTGAATCTCTCTCACGCCCTTTTCTCTCCTAGTTTGTCATTCTTTAGCGAAAAGAAATATATAAATATATATATATATATATATATATATATATATAAAATTCAAAACAAAAGAGGAAAAAAAGAAGAAGTAATTGAGGCCAAGCTGCACTAGGTTTTTGAGGCTTTCCGTTACAGTTTGATCCATTTTATTGTTTGGAATGAATTTAATAAACTTGAAATTGCATTTAATATCATATTATTTAAAATTTTAAAGGACCTATCCTTGAGTGTAATTGTTAAGAATGGTAAATACTAAATAGTAGGCCTATGCAATAACCCCCTTAATCCATCCAAACTATCTAATCCTCTCCAGTTACCGCTCCGCACCGGCCTATGCAATAACCCCCTTAATCCATCCAAACTATCTACTCCTCTCCAGTTACCGCTCCACACCATCCAAATGTGACATTGATTTTCAAGTGAGTTGTGCTAGTTCAACTACTAAAATGGTGGGTCAGATTAGGTGATAGGTTGAGTTTTTTTAAAATCACCAAGACTTGATCCAACCCACCTATATATATGTGTGTGTGTATATATATATATAAATATATATATAAGTTTTTGTTTTTATTTTTATTTTTGTTAACCCCGTGATTTACATATGTTAACATGAAAATGAATAATACATTCCCAACATATTTGTAAGCATATATAGTGACATGAATATGGTACTCATAACTTTTCTTTTTCTTTTTTTGAGAAAAAAAAATAGAAAATACTCATAGCTTAAAATGTGTATACTTTAATCTATGGGAAAGTTGATCACTTCATGTGATTTCTTTCAATAATTTATAGGTTTAAGAGAAAATACAACGTAAATTTATCTGTAAATGGTAAAATAAATTTTATTTTCAATATATAACACATAACTAAAACTAAACCGTTAAAACCTACCAAATTTTCAACTAATCTACCATTTTTTTAACTTGACAGGTTGGTGGCAATTTGGAATTTTTCCAACCCACCAATGACGAATTGGTTAAAAATTTTCCCCTCAACCTGGCCAGTTTGACTCACACACTAACACAGTCCTAGCAAATAGGCTTCTCTTATGGCTCCGATTTTATGTCATCATACAATAAAAGAGAGTTATGAGCTATATTTATGAACTTCCAATTGCTTCAAACAAAAGTTTAAGAGAAGCTACATTGATGCTTCAGATTTTACTTGGTGTAAAGTTTTTCGATAGCTTATTTGCATAGTGTTAAGATATAGTTTTTGGTACCTTTTATATTAAATATGTGACAAAAAATTGAAAGCTGACTTTAAAATTTTGAGGGAAAAAAAAATTTTTAAAAACAAAATAAACTGAGACAACAAACAAAAAGCTAAAAGTATGTTTGGTAACTATTTTTTCTCCTTATTTTCTGTTTTCAAAAACAATTTTCTATTTTTGAAACTAAAAAACTTGTTTAGCAACTCAAAATGGACAGAAAACAAAAACTGTTCTTAAAACTCAATTTGTGAAGGAAACTGAAAATATGCAAAAGGTTGTTTTCAGTTTCTAATTTTCAAAAGTCAATGAAAATATGCGTTTAATTTAATAAATCTATCTCATTTAATGAGTTAACATTAAAGTTCAAATCCTAATAACAACATATTTTAGTATTTTCTATTTTTTTTTCTTCAAAAAACTATTTTTTTTAATTTCAAAACATGTTTTTGATTTCAAAAATACAAGAAAATTGTTTTTTCTTTATATTTCTAAAAACAAGTTTTTGAAAATAGAAAACAAAAACTATTACCAAACATAACCTAAAAATTTTTTGGCCAAACAGGTCCTAATTTGCACAGGATGCTATTACTTGTTAGATAGTAGTAGTGCTTTCAAATTCCATTCAAATGCTTGGAGCAAAGGTGTTACAAAAATTAAAGTGGACTCCGATTCAGCATCCATTGTAAAATCGGTCCATAATGCAATGTACTATGTTTTTAAACTTTAAGGGAACGGAACCATGAAAGTTGTTAGATGTTAGTGCTTTCAATTGCTCGGGATAAGGGTATTACAAAAATTGAAGTGTAAACTGATTCAGCTTCCATTATAAAATCTGTACTTTAGGTAATGCTTTTTATACTACTATGTTTTTAAACTTAGATGGCAACAGGACCATGGACCAGTTATGTTTAATTAAGTAACCCACATAAGACCTTGATTATCTTGGTGTTATCTATTTGAGTATGATGCTCCCCAGTAAGAGAGTGAACTAAAAGAAGATGAATTTTTTTTTTTTTTTTAATCATTCAATTGTTACAATAACAAGGGAATGGAGAATTTGAACCATGAATCTCCTCGTAAAAGAAAGCAAGCAAGAAAAAAAAAAAATATATATATATATATATATATATATATAGGCTCGCAAAAGGTGTTTTCTTCACGAAATCAAAAATAAATTTGTTCATCACCTATAGTGAGAAAAAAGTTTCTTTATGCATCAGTTATATGTAATATTTTTTCACATTGTGTGAACTCTATCCACCCGTGGGCTTCACACACAATATAATAGAGATTCTGCATATTACTAATACATAAGAGATGCATCTCTTGTAATAGAGATTTTTCTCACACTATTATGGTTCTTTTAGCAATAATAGCCAGTTAGCCACTGCAATAGGTATAAGATTTAACAACGATTTTTTTTTTTTTCCTCGATATATTGACATGTAGTGACAATTTTCACTGTTACTTAAGGAATGGATTTTCTTTTTTCTTTTTTCTTTTTTCTTTTTTTTCTTCATTCCAATTTGCATATGACTTTGTTATTAAACATGATTGTAAATGCAAGTCCATAATTAAGTAGGAAAAAAAAAAAAAAAAAAGAGACAATAAGGCTACAAAGGATCCTAGTATAAAATTAGGACTTCTCACATTACATAGATATATGAAATGCACTTACTGCTATTCAGAAAACTATTACTAATAATATCAAGAATAAATTCTTCAATCATCAAAAAGGGTTAATTGCATTTTTCCTCTAAATTATACAACTGAACAATATTTCCCTATCATTGAATGGTAATTGGCAAATTACTCCTCCCTTTAATATTTTTGTTAAATTCAAAATTTGTGCCCATACCTAAAAATATCAAACATAAATGACAAGAATGCCCTAAATAAAATAGCATATTCACGCTTGATTTACCCCCCCCCCCCCCTCTCTCTTCCTCTCTCTCAACTCGTAGGAGTGACAATTGGGCAGGTTGTGTTGGGTTTTAGATTGGGTCATAAATGAGACGGGTACATAATTATCTATTTACCCATTTAGATATATACTAAATACTCATTATCCACTCAACCCATTTAATACTAAACCCATCCATTTAACCTATTAAAATCAAAGACAGTGTTCTCAAAAACAAAAACAAAAAAAAATTCAAAGACTTGAAATTTCCTACTATCTCTCTTTAGTTTCCCCATACCAGTTCTTCTATTTTCTTTTCATAAGCCTAAGCTTTCTCAACAACCAAACAAGGCTTCAACAAAACATAAAGGAAATTTTTCATCTAAAGCCCAAACTCAATCGATCTCGGCGAAATTTGAAAATCGATTCAAACAAGTTTTTCAATGTGAGAGAGAGAGGGTGTTTGTTTGGGTCTAATCGAACCAAAGAGGGAGTAGCTCCACCAGCGGCAGCGGCTAACAACAGTGACTAGTGGCAGCAGAGAAGAAGCTTCTTCCTTATTTCAGCCATGGAGTTGTGAGGAGAGAGAAAATGAGATAGAGAAGAGAGCTTCAAGAGTTTAAAAATCATCACGATAGTGGCAAGTGGCGGCAACTAATGAGAGGAGCTCAAATCTTTGGCTATGGAGGCCTCAGCGTGAGAGAGGGTTAAAAGGATTTACAATTTAAAATTGTGAGAAAAAGAGAGAAAATTCAAGAAAATAAATAACGTGAAAAGAGGGGTCAAGGACTTAAGAATTAAGGGTTTTGGTGTTAGAATAGTTGAAATTTGGGGGGGAAAAAACTTGGTACCCATTGGATACCCAACGGGTTTTCCCATTAATACTCATTTAATTGGTTAACCATTTGAGTCCTTACCCATTTAACCCAAATCTTTAATTGAGTTGAGTCAAAACTTACCTGATTTAGGTGGGTTATGAGTGGCTTAACGGGTTTGGTTAAAAATTGTCACCCTATATATGGGCAATGAAAGCCAAGGGATTTTAAAACGTGAAGCACAGATGGCTATCCCATACTTCACCATTGAACCCTCCTTCCTAGTTCCTGTTTATTGCCGTCAATTACCGCATCTTTGTGTGAGCCGCATCACCACCAGAAGCCCACTAATATCTTCGTTCACTGCACCACCAGAAGCCCACTAATACTCATCTCTGTTCACCGCTACGAGAGTTTTTCCAAGTTGCCCTAACTATGATGTCTTTTGATTGATTGGGAGTTGAATGGAAGTAAAAATTGGAGAGAAATAGAGAGTGTGTGTGTGTGTGTGTTAAGAGGAAAGTAACTGCAACGGGGCAAACAAAATAAAAGAAAAAGGGAAAAAAAATATAGTAGTTTAATTATGAATTAATAAAAATGTGGACGTGGCTTAAATGGACTCAAATCATCGTAGCTTTGAATAGAATGATTATATATCCTATTCCTATATCGCACAAGCCCGAAGCCATAGCAGCTGTTGCATGACATAAAACGCTCTCATTTCAGAGCGTGCGTGAGCCATCGTAAATACTTGACACTTCTATTAGCACCACTAGTGACTGTCATCCCAATGATACACAGATGATCTATCAAAAGAAAAATGATAGACCGATGAATCCCACCACAATTATTGTATGAAATGAAACTGTTTCTGATTACCTGCCATTAAACCACAATTTAAGCTTATAGCAACACTCTAGCAACACTCGAGATGCAAAATAATAGGCCACATGTAAAAAACAATGACTAACCTATCAAATGTCTAATTCTTACAGGTTCATCCGCAACCACATAAATACTGCAATGACCAACATTTCTCAAAATCTTACCAATAAGAAGTTCTCTCTCAAAACTTCAATTTCATCTCCTATTCAGTTCTCAATGGGAATTCTTTGTCTCCTTACATGGAACCACGTAAATAACTGCAATAATCAAGAATATCAGAAACTTACTGATAAACAGAATTAACTCTCAAAACTTCACTTCTGTAATTCCTATTTCATAAGGTGAAATATGAAGTTATCTATGCACCTCACTTCAGCCAAAAATAGGCAGAATAATTCCACTTCCTTTGCCATTAGAGAGAAAGATAAGCATTCATGAATAATAGGCAGAATAATTCCACTTCAGCCAAAAATAAGCATTCATAAATTTTGCTCATAAAAGTTCATACTTTACACCTATGTCTTTTTGATTAGTCATACTTCACACCTATGTCAACAACAGGGAGGCATGGTTTACACCAACAAGCAACTGAAAATAAGATCATAGTTCGTCATTCATCACATGATCCCCATCTCCTCCTTACCCTCTCCCTTTTCTCACTAAATTTGGGGGATCAGATAAAAAGTTAAATCCAATAGGCCATTAATCTCCAAATGTTGCAAATTCTACAAAAAAGAATGGCAACACAACTTTTTTTTTCCCCAACCCTATTTACATACTGCTGCACCCTTGAAAATCCATAGTATGCTACAAATTCTGATACCTAGCCCTCCCAGGGATTTAAAATGCACCAAATTTGCCCTTGCTACTGCAAGCATTCATATAAATATATAAGTTATAACTTGGTGAGTCTTCTGATCTTTTTCTTTCATATAAGTTAAAAGTTTGACCAAACCTGACAAAAAGTATCCTTCTCAGCCAGGAAGTTTCCCTCTCCAAACCACTGCTACATGAAATTTACAAATTGACCCCAACAGGCTCAAAATAGATTCGATCTACAAACTCTACATGATGTTCATTTATAAAATGAAAGTTTCAGTTTTCACAAAAATATACTCAATAGTGTAGCTTCTTTGGCCCCTGAAACACATAAAACAAGCCAATACTTATGGTTGGCTATGGACCTTGAAATGAATACAGAGTTACATTTCAACTAATTTTCTAAAATCATAAAATATTAGAATCATTTAGCTTGCAACTGCTTCTCCAAATATAAATGCCTCAAAACCTTAAACTGAATCTAAATACTATTATACTAGGAACAATTCAGGATGGTAGCATGGACGGACATGAGCACGAGACACGATAATTCTTGAAAAACAAGAACACGGAAATTAATTATTTGATTATTAATTAATAATTAGTTTAGGTATACTTTAGGGCATAATTTATTAGTAGCAATCAAATTTTTATTATTTATTTACTACAAATAAATCAACTTCAAAAATAAATAAATAAAACAGTGCAAATAAAGGATCATTTTTAACAATAACATATATTTTTAATAAAGGATCATTTTTAACAATAACATATTTCTTTTTTGATAAGTAACAAGATTTATTGATATCAAAAAAGGGACACCCTAGTACACTGGAAGTGTACAGGGGTCAACAAATCAAGCACAAAAATTACATAAATCAAGAAAATCTAGAAAAGAAGAAAATGATTGGTTTCGCAAAGCTGACAACCAATCCAATAAAGTTCTAAAGAAAAATAACTTGAGGTCTGGCATAGATCTCTCATTATCTTCAAAAGAACGTAATATATTAATAAATAATAGTTTTAACAATAACTTTATACTTGTAAAACAATTCATGTAAAAAAATAAAAGTGAAAAATTTAACAGGACCATAATTTATTGGTATACAACAATCTTAAGCACTTAACCAAAACTATTATACTTTATAACAATTATAAATAAATAAAACCCCTTGTTTTGATAGATACGAGAGAATAGAACTCTCTAAAAACAAAAATGAGAAAAATAAAATAAAAAAACATAGAGAACAAAACAGGGGAAAGTAGGCGAGACAAATGTAGAACTAAGAATGAGGAGCGATCAGCGATAGAGCATTGATAAATCAGATGGTGTGATGGCCATGACAGGTCGCCAATCTGACTGAGGATGGCTGACAAGGTTGACAATGAGAAAGCTGAGGATCGCCGATGGCACAACATAGAGAGAGTATGAGAGAGATGAGAGAAGCTATTCTAGAATGAGAAAGAAAGAAATTTGTTTGAAGCCTTTGTTCTATTGATTGATGGTCCTCGTTATCACGGTAGGGATGCAAATCAGTGATTTTTTCTTTTTCTTTCTTTTAATTTTTTTTAAGCCATATCGAGAGCACGTCGCAACCATGTTGAGGCTGTGTCCCAATTTTATTTTATTTTTTTACCAGACACTCCATGGACACACATGTAGCCATGCCTCCTAGGTTACCATCTAACTACAACAGGAAGCTTCAAAAATTAAAATTGTATGGCATGGCTATTATTGTATAATGCATTATATTTAAAATTTCTATTAGGAAAAGAGAAAATTCACTGGAGAATCAGAAATGTAAGGATGATTTCACAAACAGAAAGAAGCGTTTATACCAACTAAATTCTGTGAATTACATCATCCTTGCCCCACCCCCCAAGCCAAAAGAAAACAAAAAACTTAGACCTAGGGATGGCAATGGGTTGGTTGAAGGCTGGGAAGATCCTCTCTTTTTTTGAAAAGTAAGAAAAAATATATTCAAAAACTGCTAGATGCAAATTAGCACCAGCATATCAAAAGTACAAAAAAGATGGAAAAGCAAAAACATAAAACGACATTAATTACAAAGAAAGAGAGCTAAGGAATAGAGGAAGAGAGTCACTAGATGTGAGTCTCCAAGCCCTAGCCCAATCAAACAGGGAACCAGAAAAGAGAGCAAGCATTTGGTCCTTATCCAAATCCTCAAACGTCCGCCGATTGCGTTCCTTCCAAATACACCACATCAAACATGACAGAACTAAGTTCCAAATGTAAGATGAATGCTTCCCCAACCAATTCCACCAACTAAATAGAAAATCTGACACCGTACATGAGGGAACCCAAGAAATCCCAAAAATCCTAAAGACAAAGCACCACAGCCGATAAGCCTTTCCACAATGTAACAACAAATGATCCACTGTCTCACCACAGCAACGACACATAACACACCAGTCAACAAAATCAAAGCCTCTAAGCCGCAAGTTATCGCTCGTGAGGATCCTATCCCATGCGGCTATCCAAACAAAGAAAGAGACACGCCGGGGTGCCTTAACCTTTCAAATTCCTTTCCATGGAAAAACAACGGAAGAAGAGCCATGTAACTTATGATAATATGAGCAGATAGTAAAATCCCCGTTTTTTATCAACTTCCATCTCAAAAGATCACCATCAGTCCCATCTCAAGAGATAAAATAAGGCTGGGAAGATCCTCCAAAGCTAGAATAAGATAAAATTATCCCATCTCAAGTTCAACCCCTAACAAGTGGGGTTTAGGACTTAAATACCAAATGAATCCATCCATTTAACAATAAAAAGACCTTTTGAATGCATTTGGTTGGGAGGAAACATGGTAGGATCGAAGAAGGTTGAGAGAACAGAAGAGATGGATTGTAATTTCTCTTGTTCAGTAGAATGGAAAAATGGAAGGAATAAGGGAGTGATGGACATTTTATATCCAGGCCCCCATTTTAATCTTCCAAAATGGGAGGAAAATAAGAGAAAGTGTCTTACATAGATAAAGTTTATTAAAAGAAATTCAACAAAAGAATATAATAGGAATGTAATACAAAATACTTATTCTCTACCCTTTTCTATCCCTTCAACCAAATACTAATAATAAAAATATTAATCTCTTCATTCCTTTTTATGTTCAGCCTTTTACATTTTCTTTCTCACTTTTTTTTTTTTTTTTTTTTTTATAAGTAATAAAGATTTATTGATATCAAAAAAAGAGACACTCAAGTACACAGGGAGTATACAGGGGTATACATATCAAATACAAAAATTACATAAATCAAATAAATCCAAAATTGAAGAAAAAGGTTGGTTTCTCCGCACTAAGAACCAATCCAATAAGGTTCTAAAAAATAGAAGCTTGAGATCAAGCATAGAACACTCATTCTCTTCAAAACACCTACTATTTCTTTCCTTCCAAATACACCACATCAAACAATGAGGAACAACAATCCATATATATCCATTACGATGGTGACCAAATCGACCTTGCCAGCAAGTAAGAAGCTCAACAACAGACATTGGCATAACCCAACAAACTCCAAATAAACCAAAAACCATATCCCACAACTTCAAAGTAACCGAACAACAAAGGAATAGATGTTTCTTTCCTCTCTACCAAACAAACCCTCTAGTTGCAACTCCACACCAATAGACTATTCTATTACAAAAAATTTGAAGTACCCTAGACCTATAGATGGCAATTGATTAGGTGAATGCCAAAAAGGTCACCCAAAAACCCAAATTTAACTCAAATATCCCATTTCAAGCCCAATCCTAAGACAAGTTGGGTTTCAACCTTAACCACTGATACCAGACCCACCTCACTTGATAAAGATACAAACGAGACAGAAATGGAAAAAGAATTCTTAAATTTTTGCAAGAAGAAGAAAAAAAGGATTATCTAGCATTTTTCTATAAAAGCCACAAGCCTTACAAAAAGAAATCAAATTTTCTTTTACCCTAGACAAAATTCAAGAACTGCAAAGTCAATTATGTACATAAAATTTATGAAACCTACAAATTAAATATTTTGTTAATATTAGAAGTCAATTATATTTTTATTGGTCAAGTCTTGGACGTAAATTAGGTTATTAGTAATTCATTTAATTTCTTCGAATCAAGCATATTTTTGTAAATCAATAGTTGGCTTTCCTAAGTCAACTAGAATTAGGGTCAAGGTAGTTAAAGGTGAAAGGCAAACTTAAGATGCCAAGGCCTTATATCGCCCAAGGCCCCGAGGTGTGAGGCGAAAAGGCCTTTGGTGCAACCAAGGTCAGCCCATTCCAGAAGACCTGGAATTTACCAAATTGTCTTTAAACTGGGAGAACTTAATTAAAACCAATCCAACAGGGAAAAACAAAAACAAACAATCAAATAAGAGTCAATTCAACTTTAGATTGACCAAGGAAGGTCCCAAGAAAACTCTTCATCATCTGAAACATCCCAAATTAAAAAGTCTTTAAAGGAAACTGCAATCAAATAAGAGTCAATTCAACTTTAGACTGACTAAGGAAGGTCCCAAGAGAACTCTTCATCATCTGCAACATCCCAAATTAAAAAAATCTTCAAAGGAAACTGCCAGTTACGTTCCCATCACTGACTCCTAGGATTTTAATTTTTTATAATTTTTCGTCTTTGTTTCTTTATTGCAATTTTCTATCTGCATCAAATTTTAGGAATTTGATGTAGGATTTTTAGGAATTTCAGCACTAAACTAGATTCTTGATAAGATATTGAATGTGTTGATGGCTGTTTGGTATTAAAACAATGAAAAGAACATCAAATAAAGAAAGATAAAACACTGGGCAATCACACCTAGGCTTTCCTAAGCAGTCACACTTAGGTAGGAGAAAACAATCACACCTCAAAGCTTGAAAAAAGTTGGAAAGCTATTAAAATCTATCAATATTATCGAATACAATAAAGCCATTATATAGGCTATTTCTAAATCCTTTCTTAGAAAGACTAGGAATTCTAAATAACCTATTACTAGAATGATTAGGATTACTTATAACCAAAAAAAAAAAAAAAGTACTTAAGAACTTCTAAACCAAATAGAAAAAAGGATTCAAAAAACAAAATAAGATTAATGGGCTTCAGTACAACCAAGGACAGACCATTCGAGGAATTTTCAAATTACTAAATTGCCCTCATTCTAGTAAAACTTAATTAAAACTGATCCAGCAGCAAATAAACAAAAACAAACAATAACATAAGACTCAATTCAACTTTAGACGGACTAAGCAAGGTCCCCCAGAGAGCTCTCCATCATCCAAAACATCCCAAATTAATGCTTGAGCATTACAACCAGCTTTCTGTCGCAATTTATAAGTCTTTAAAGGGGGCTGCCAATTATGTCCCATCAAGTCCCACAGACCCTATTGAGTTGGTAAATTCATTAACCACCCTAGATGCATACATGAATCCACTTGGATTTTTGAGGGATTTACTATTTCCATTCCCCAAGCCACCACAACTCTTAATGGTTACCCAAACCCGACCTATTAGGAAAGGATTAGGTGACCCTAAAGGGCCACTAAATGCCCTACTCAAACCCAAATGAAATATAATTACATAATGCAATTATTCAACAAATATAACCCACAAATAATTTCTAATCTTGAAACACAAACTAATCATATAAATGCAAGCATATGCAAGTATATATGTATCTTATTTATGCATCCCATACTTATCTATTAATTCATCTATGAATAACATCGAGCCCCATCACCTACATTTTTAGCTATGCCATGCCCTGTTTCAAGTTGGCAAGGCAAATCAGAAATCAACATGCATGTTCAATCATGTTCATATTCTACTGTGTTCTATCTACACAATGAAAGGGCCATATGATATATAGGGTGTTGAATTCAGACAACATTTCGAAGTACTTATTACTTCTACGGTTCTACCTACTATTCTATTTGAACTAAGAACAAGATACCTGCTGAATGAATGCAATACTCTTAAGTCTAAAGTTAACTTAGTCAGTTATCATTGTAAAGAGAAAGAAATGACATCTATCACATCAATGGATTATACAAAGGGGACCATGTAATGATATGCCAAAACCACTGTTTACTCCATGCCTCATCAAAAGACTTGGCTTTGCATATCAATCAATCTAATTTAGAACCTTTTTTTTATGACAAGGAAACTCTTCAAGGCAAGGCCACTTCATGTACCCATCCCTGTCAAGTAAACCCCGGATACCCTGTTCACAGGAACTATGTATCAGGTAATCCCAAGACTTGAACTAGAGACATCATGGGAGGCCAAGCAATTGAGCTACCCAGTGTAGGCTTAAAACTTTAGAAGATTTGGCCCACAACATTGCCAGTGCCATTTGCCAAGAACTCGTAGCTCAAATGTTTGGCACCTCCTAGAGTTTCCAACAAAGACATCCAGGGTTCAAATCCCCCTCCTCATGAACTATTGAATTATCAATAAATAAATAACCACTGTAGGTGCCATCCAAAGAATCTGACATGCTTCACAACATTTGGACGAAAATTGTACCTAATGGCATGGCTTTCAAAACAGCTTGCGTTTCAAAAGGCCAAAATATTTTTTTTTTTTGGGTACATAAGTTTTGGAAAAAGAGAAGACTGCAACAAAAGCACCAACTCCAGAATTAACATTGTACCGCAGGCAAGATGCACGATTATGCACAAGAACTTGTTCATTTTAGGCAATCCCAATTGAAAATATGAACAATTAGTCAATTATGCAAAAGCAGCTCTATACTCAGGCAAAATACAAAAACAGAAAAGCCATATGGCTGTAGTCTAACGTAGAACACAATCAGAACTACAAAATTAAACCCAATTTCGAACTCAATCAGATATGATAATCAAAGTTGAATCACAACAAAATAACGAAACCCAACAAAAATCATAAATAACATAAACAAAGTACATGATCACATTTAAAGTATTAGAATATAAGACAATAAAGTCGTAAATTGAGTAATACAGACCAGAAAAGTAGCACACTTGTTCTCTCTTTTGTTTATTATAAACAATTAGTCCACAATCCACACTAAAAAGAGAGACAAGCTTCAATAGCTCCAAATTGACTACAATACCATATAACATAATAGCGATAATCATATACTTTCATACCGTTCACTTAGCCGGAGCCGGAGCAGGCAGAGAATCGGTGGCAGCGGGAATCTTAATATAGCCGAACTTCTTGGGATTGGCATCATCGTCATCGTTGTCGTCGTCGTCGGAGAAAGAAGAGGGGAAAGTGGAGTAGTCGGAGGAGGAGAAGCGGTGGGAGAAGAGAGACCAAGCGAGGTACATGGTGGCGGCGGTGAGGGCCCCGCAGCCAACGCCGAAGAGGAGAGCGACGACGACACTCAAGATGTCCTTGGTGCGGTCACGGAGGGAGCTGAAGTCGTAGGAAGCGAGGGGTTGTTGGGGTTTCCTGTACCCCAACGGCATGTCGTTGCGGTGGATCGGGTCACGGAAGAGGAAGATCTCAGTGGTGGTGGGGAAGGGCTGTTCTTGCATTTGGGGTTTTGGGTTGAAGTGGCTGATCTCGGTGAAGACGGTGACGAATCCCGAGGATGAAGAAGAAGGGTTTTGTTGGTTAACGGGTTTGAAGGAGAAAGAGTAGGAGGAGATGAAGAGGGTCTTGCAAGGTCTGGCCGTCGCTGAGATTGTTGCCACCGATAGGATCAGAAGTTGGACCAGGATGACACGATGAATCAGTGAGGCCATGGCCATGGATTTCGATGATAGTATCTTCTTGGTCTTCTTTGCGTCTTTTGGCTTTTGGCTTTTGGCTTTTGGCTTTGTGCTTGGTCTCCTTTTGCGTCAACTGTAACCTTTGTGGTATTTGTAAATTACTACCTTCTTATAATATTTGTGTTGCCATCTAATCCTTGGCCCCAAGGACTCCAATATATCCATTTTTAAAATTTGGGGCACTATAGCACTTATATTTATTTTTTTGTCGAAGGAAAATATATGTTCACCCTTCTTATTTAGTCCTATCAGAGGATTTGCAACAGCCTCATCAAAGAGCTGCCTAGCCAAAATTTACCCATTTTTTTCTCAAAACACTAAACAGTGTCTATATAGATGAAGCAAAGGCTATTGTAGTTCAATAAACCATTTTAATTCTTTTTTTACTCTCTCTCTCTCTCTTTTTCTTCATTCTCTCTCCACGCCATTAACAGGTTGCTCTCTCAAACTTGAGTCCAACAAAGTAGGCAAAACTGTCTTGGGTTGATCAATTTGGCCGTCTAAGCATGTGTTGGTCGATACAGCGGTGGATGCCAGGTAGTTAAGATGGTTGGGTCACGTAGGAATATGTATGGGTCAGATTGAGGGGTTTTTTCAGTCCAACCCACCATGGTGGGTTAAAAAGAATCCAACCCATAACAAGGGTTCATCCTAACCCACATGGACCAAGTTAGAACCATGGGTTGAACTGTTTTTCATTACTATTATTAATATTACATTGAGAATTAGAACAACACTACCACAAATAAGAACAAATTTATAACCAAATAATTTTGAGCATAACATCAAACCAACACAAACTATATGAGCATAACTTAGGGTTTGGATTCTATTTAGGAAAAGGGGTAAAAAAAAGTAAATAATAAAATTCTATAATATATTTTTACATATATTTTTTTTAATTTTAAATATATATTAAATATAGGTGGGTCGGGTCGGGTTATGCAGATTTATAAATCTTATAATTCAAACCCAACCTAACCCACTATAAAAACAAATTTCAAAACTCAACTCAACCCACCAACCCCTAAAAACTGACCTAACCCCACAGGTTAAGTCAAATCGAGTCAGTTTTAGCAGGAGGCACACCCCTAAGGTCACAATCTGGGTTGATTTAGCGGTAGAGGACGGTGGCTAGGTCCCAAACTTGCAATGGGTAATGGATGACAGTTGTTATGGGTTGCCATCATGGTGGTGCATTGCTATCTTAGGTCATCGTTGTGGGTCCTTTTTTTTTTCTTTTCTTTTTTCTTTTTTTGCTAATGTGGGTCTATTTGATCTATGTTTCGTTTGTTTAGTTTGGGTGTTTTTTTTATTTTTTATTTTATCTAGGTTTGAGGGATGACATTGATTGTTTGATTAGGTTGTAGGCATTAGCCATGGCTGTGTTTTGTTTGTTTGGATTTGTTGATGTTGGAAGATACGTTGAATTAGGGAAAAACAGTGAAAACAAATTATTTCGAGAGAGAACAAAAATAATATTTAAATAGAATAATGATAAAGTATTGAGTCTGATGTAGTGGTTTGTGAATAGTAGAATAGCTAAAGTAACAAAAAGTGGAGTTTTAGGAGTCAATTTTGGCTAAAAATGCATTAGGCTAATGCTAATGCTTTTATAATTTAGTAGTATTCAAGGATCAAGTAAAACAAGCTTGGTGCTAACTTGCCATCTGATCTTAATGGTGGTGATGGGAATCTAGACATAGCCAAGCTTCCAAGGGTTAAGCTAATCGTCAGAGAAGAAGTTATGAGCGAAGAGAGACCAAGCGAGGAACATGGTAAAGCCAATAAGGGTTCCACAAACAATGCCACTTAGGAGACCCATTACAATGCTCAAGATGACCCTGTGGATGGAGATAAAGTTATATGAGGGGGAGGAGGAGGCATTTGGAAATGGTATGTTTCTGTGGATGGACGCATTTGGATATGGGTGATAGAATAGGTTTGGTTGGTCATAGTTGGGCTTATGGGGTGTTGTATTAGTGGCTGGGATCCAGAAGATGATCGCAATTTCTAAGGAGGGGAGGAAGGGGTCTTGAAAAGCTTGGCCTTCACTTATGAGATTGTTGCTATTGATAAGATCAAGAGTTGGACTAGGAGGACAATGTGAGTGTGAGTCAATGATGCCATGGTCATGGATATTTGAATATTGACAAGTTTTGACAAGGTGAGTTCAGGCTCAGCCCAAGATAGTTTGAAGCCTAAGGCGAAATATTAAAAGGGTCTTTTTATATCTAAATATCACTTAAATAATATTTATTTTATTTTTTATATTGTAAATTTTTTATTTCAAATCTATTAGTAATTCCTACTAATTAATAAGACTAATTCACCCACAGTAAGCTAATGATACTTACTATGTAGTTTTATAAACTGACGTGTCACCAATAAAAATAAGTTGTTCAAAACATTTATTTATTATATTATTTGAGTGACACTAATCATATTCCTGCCTCATTAGTTTGTAAGTTTTTTGTCATAAAATCTGTATTAGTTTTAGCATCTTTCATTCACTTAATGGTGAATTGGTAATTTTGTTGTATTTCTATTGATTCATAATATTTTGTGCATGGAGAAGATACTAAAATTACTACAAATTTTACTATAAAAAACTTACAAATTGATGTGACATTTCAATAAAATAATAAAATGAGTATTAAATTACTTATTACTTGTTGTGATGGGTGACATATTAATTTATAAGACCTATTTGATAATAAAAAAAAGGCAAATAACTCACTCTTTTTTTAATTAGAAAAAATAAAAAGTTACTGCCCCATATTAATTTAGAGGCCTTTCTATGTTAGGGGGGCCTTAGGCCATGGCTTAAATGGCCTAGGCCTAGGGCCGAGCCTGGGTGGGTTAGTTAAAAAAAAAAAACCAAATCTAAGGCTTTATTTCTTAATTTTATGATTAATCTAAATTACTTCATTTTCATAAAAATAAACAAATTAAACTTTGACATGAAATTAGTTCTAACTAATCCATAAAAATAAACAAATTAAACTTTGACATGACATCAGTTCTAACTAATCCAATTTAGGACCAATGAAATTTAATCCTTCATAATTACATGGCTCATGCATTAATATGCTAGCCGTTAATTCTTGATGTGGCTTGATTTTTTAATTAGGTGGTTCAATCTTTATGTTCTTCATGTTGTTTTGATCGTGATGTTTTGGAGTGATACTTATGTCCCTTGAATGATTCAAACGACATTTTTACTCTTGGGTTATTTCAAACTTACTATTTTACCCATTTGTGAATTTCAAAACCGCTCAACTTTATAAAAACTTAGCTGGCCCAAACCAACCAAGGAAACACGGTCGTGTCTCGGAGACCTCATAATGAGAGGAGAAAAAAATAAATGAAAGAAAAAAAAAAATCATATTATGTTGAACTTTCTGCTTCCAATGCAGTGCACAAAATTTTAACTATTAAAATATAATTTGGAGGATACTTAGAATGAAAATGGAGTGTATTTAAAATACAGAAATACTTGATATCAAATAAAAATATAATAATTAAAATAACACTTTGGCACCACAATTAGAATGTAATTAGAATCTAATTTTAAAAATATATATATCAAAAAATTAAGATCTAATTTAGATTCTTAATTGAACTTACTCTCATATGTTGTTTTTATATATTACGTACTATTAGTATGTAATCCTTACTTACGCATAGGATTGATGAATTGTAATGGTACTATTGATTTTAGTTTGAGTTATTAAACATATATGATATAGTTTGACCAGGAAATTTGGAAGGACATTTGGAGGTACTAAAATAGTTTTTCCTTGCAATTTTCATGATATTGGTTATGCCAAGTTTCTCATTAAATTGTTATTACATATATAATTTTGAAAATCACTATTAGATACTACATATACAATATTAATTCACAATTATTGTCTGTAAAATTCTACTAAATACCACACAAAATAAAATAATAAATTGATTAAATAGTATCTCCTAAATTGAATGAGGATAGGTGCATGAGATTGTTTAGTTCAATTATAGTTTGTACGTTCAATATCTTCGCATACAAAATATCTGAATAGAAACTGTATAAAAAATATGCTCATTAGTTCATAGAAAAAATAACAGCAAAAATATAAACAATTTAAATTTGTATGAAAAACTAACAAAATCAAAATCTAATTTTGATTCTAATTGAATTTTTTCTAAAATTTGGTTTATATATATATGAACCGTACATAGTCATGGTATGCTATATAAACTAGTGTATAGCCCTGTGCATATGCAAGGGTACAATAAACAATTTTAGAAGATGTTTAAATTATACATGGTATTATTTTGCACTTTTTTTAAAAATTATACATTTCTAAAATATGGAATGGTTTCTCATTATATGTGTGTGTGTGTGATTTAAAATTTAATTGGTTTAAAATTCTTCGGTTTTTGCACCTAATAATTCACTTGCCAGAAAAATAAAAAACTTAGATGGATTAGATTTGAACTCTTTGATTTTTACACTCAATAATTCATGTGGCACAAAATTAAAAATTAAATAGGACACATGGCACAAAATTGAGAATCCAATTAAAATCTAATTGGATTTTCTCTTAGTTTTGTCTATTAATATATATAGATGAGTTATAAATTTGAATTGTTTTTAGTTACATGATTAGGTTTTTTTTATGGTTTATTTAGATTGAACTCCTCGTTTTCTACACTAAATTAACTCATTTGACACAAAAATTAAAAAAACTTAGATTAGATGGAATATGTAGGGACTGGGTCTAAGCACTTCTACTGTTGGAAAAGTGGATTCAGACCCAACTTGCCCTAAACAATAAATTTGTAGAGGATGGGTTTAAGAGCTAGGCCTTAGTGAGGATAGCAACGAATAAACATGGGTATGGGTAAACTGAATAGTAGGAAAACGGGCCTTAAGTGTTCAAATTTGTCTTGGACGTTGGTCCGAGGAGCTATCATGTTCTTATTATCTCTTCAATGCTTGGATACAGAGGTTACAAAGATGATACAGGTTATTACAGTGTTTTCTACTTCCAATCTCCGATCCTTTCTCTAGAGGACCTCTTTACATTTTATACCCTCTTTAGGTTGATCTTGGTCCTTCATTTGTTGGTCGTGCAGGTCACTACTTGAGTGATTGTCCCATCAGCCGCTGTCCCAAATCTTTTGTGAGTTGCAGCAACCAAAGCGGCACTGTTTAGGAGTTATCTCCTCATTAATGCAGTCAGAACGTTAGTTGTGGGTATTTAATGTGGAGGTGACAGTTTCTCCCTGAATTGCTCTCCCAGGCTCCCATGGCTGACCCACGGTACTTGTCCTCTTTCTTAGGACGCTCTACGAAACCGCCCTTGATGGCGCGCTGCCCTTCCCTTCTATGATCTCGGTTCACCGAGGACATGATTGTCCTTGGCGTTGCTTCTTAGTAGTTAGGATTTTCTCTGTTCGTCCTCGGACGTTTCTTCTTCCTCGGCGTGGGCCTTGGGCCGAGGTAGCCAGATTCATTGACCCCACAGAATACATAGCGCAAAATTAAACTCTAATTGAAATCCAATTTTTACACTGAATTAACTCACTTGGCACAAAAATTTAAAATTTAGATTAGATGGGACATGTGGCGCAAAATTAAACTCTAATTGAATTTAAATTTGAAACTTAATTGGGTTTTCTCTCAGGTTTACCTATATATATATATTTATATTTAAAAGATGCATTGATATACATTAAGATGCATAGTTTACATATATAATTTAAATATAATTGATAGTCATTCTTATATTTTTTTTTTAACTCTTTAAAAAGTCTTGTGAGAATATTATTAGGTAGAAAATGTAAATTGTCCATTTTTTAATTTTTATTTTTTTTTATTCATTAATTCTAGACTCTTTAGTTTTTGTACACAATAACTCACTTGGATGAATATTTATAATGTAGTCCCACATTTGACTTAAAAATAAAGAATTAAAACTCTTTTTAAAAATAAATAATTTAGGACACATGACGCAAAATTGAACTTCAATTGTAGAATCTAATTGAATTTTCTCTAAATTTTCTCTACATATATATATATATATATATATATATATATATAGATATATAGATTTGATTTCAATGAGATTTTGACTTCAGCAGTGTTTTTTTTTTTTTTTGAGAAAAACTTCAACGATGTTATTAATATTAGAAGGAAGCAAGAAGTCTTATAATTCAACCAACATTTTATTTTTAAAAATAAATTTTATTTTTATTAGCTTTTATTAGGGCTGTCCAAACCCATCCGAAGACCCGACCCACCTGAAGAAACTGACCGGATCCAATCCGACACCGGTCAACCTAACTACTCTGGCGGTCGGCGGCGGGTCTTCTCCACCAGAAACCGACTCCGGCGGGTCGGTTTCGGTTTCCCTCCCCCCTCAAAACTGGAAAAACCTAAACCGTTTGGCGAAAAACCAAGATTCTGGCGAAAATTTTTAGATTCCGGCAAAAAATTTCCAGTTCTTGGCGAAAAAACCCAAATTTCGGTGATATTTCAAGTAGATCCGGTGAGTTTTAACCGCATCTGGCGAAATCTCATTGAATTCGATGAGATTTCTGCCTAATCTGGCAAAATCTCATAAATTCCGATGAAATTTTTATCGGATTTGAGTTTTTCTCACTGTTTTCTCATAGTTTCCTCGCCATTTCTCACTGTTTTCTCAGATTTATAACGTTGACCGACTCGTTCGCCACCTGTTGAAGGTTTGATCTGCCCGACCCGTCTACTCCGGCAGTCGGCAGTAGGTGGGATTTTCTACCACCCGATTCCATCGGTTTGGTTCCGGGTTGGGTACAAACTCGACCTGAACCGATCCGTGGACAACCCTAACTTTTATGCTGGAAAACAGGGAGGGGACTTAGATCGTGTATATCGAGAACACATAAGAAGATGTTAACTAGTTAACATGCAAGCCTCTTAACTAAAGGCGAAGAGGAGGCAATTATCCAATTATTTTTTTTAAAAAAAGATTTTATCTGACGTGGCAGGTGGTGAGTGGCCAGTATCTAAAATAAGAAGCGACGTCGTTCCGGGGATGAAATCGCAAAAAACCCTGGGTCCCGTTCAAAAACCCTAACAGCAAGAGAATCCTAAAGCTTCCTCTTCTTCTTCGAGTCTTTTACAGCAAGAGCAGTGAAATCTCAGGTAATCATTCATCATCATCATCCTTTTATATTATTTTCGTTTTTGGATCATTACGCTGAATACAAAGTGAATTTATAGAATGGGGTATAAGAGAAAGAAGAGCGAAAGCGAATTAGAACCAGAAATCGAGAATGATCGGAAGAAGCCTGCAAGAGTCTCGAGAGTGATGGTAGTTCAAGCAGTTTTATTGTTTTGAGTTCAAAAGTCTCAAGAGTTATAGTAGTCCAAGCAGTTTTATTGTTTTCAGTGCAGAAGTCTCTAGTGTTGTGTGGTAGTCCAAGCAGTTTTGTTTGCACGACCAATGGCCTAATTACTCCTCTAAGTTTACTTGGCAATAACCAAGAAAATAAGATTCTTTTCTATATGTAATATGAACCATTAAATTGATTTCAAAAGATCTTTTCCATTGTGATCCTTACTTCCTAGCCTCTTGTCTACATCAGTTTGTTCATTTTTCTTTAATGGAAAAACTTAACAGATATCTTAAGGACATTAGTTTATAAAATATTTTTGAAAACTTTCCATGGAAAATGAAAAAAACAATTTTTTTTTTTTTTTTACAGTTTTTATATTTCTCATGAAAGTAATATCAGAACTTTCCTAAAATAGTCTCTTAACAAATGCCCGAAAAACACCCCGTTAACTGGACCCTATTTTAATTAATAACATTTGACCATAGTCAACATTTTTAAGTTCCAATAATCTGTTAGTTACACGGTCTAATTATAACTTATTGGAGGCAGCTGGCATCTATTGGTTTCACCAAGAATGGCTTTATTGCTTCATCTTCATTATTTTATCTCTTCCCTTTTCCAGACAACACATGGCATTTGCTTCAATTGTGTTTGAGCATAAGGTCAAAACACTCATGAAGACACTTAAGCTTGTTTCCACCTTTCTTAAAACAAAGAAAAACTTTACCAACATGAAGAGGAGCATTATAACTCATATTCTTCCACAGGCAACCTAATACCTTGTACTGGAGAAGGGTAAGTGAAATCAAATACTACTTAACTATTTACTTCTTTTACAAGAATGTGCCATTTGCAATTGCAGGCATGCTAACAGCAGTTGTCTTAACCCTCCCAATTTTTGTATCCCACTTTCAACACCAATGAAATAACAATATGAAGCATTATTAGCAGTTTAATAGCACATTAAATATATCAGAATTTCATAATACATGATACAGTAAAACAATTTCAATCTATAATGTGACTCATGACTTTGAACTGTATATCTTGCTCTCAAAACCACTACCAGTACACTCACCGTCACTAAACTATTCTACTCCAACTAATGCTGCTGTTAAGTTAACAACATTTACAATTATAAAAATACAGGACAAATAGCACCTCACTAAGATGCAGGTATCAAACAAAGCAACCACTGAAAATAATCAGTGCTTAGCATCTGGCATGTCGGAACCTTAACACCGCTCATGTATACTTTAGGTGGCAAATTATAAAGAACCATTCAAGCCTCAACAAATAGTAGCTGGCAGCTGAATTAAGGTGCCCGCCAATTCTTCTAAGGTCTATTGACTTGACATACATCTGAGGTTACAAGACCTAATAATGCATCAGGTTGGTGTTTCATAAATGTTAGCTAATCCTTCCACTTTGATCAATCAGTGTACCAACTTGCTCTCCACATAGCGCTTTTGAGATGTTTCCAGGCTCTAGAAGATTAAAGACCACGACTGTACATAAAGAAATATAATTTACTTGGTATGAGATTCAATCCTCAAAGATAGCCCAAAAGTACATTCTAGTTCATTCTATTACTATTGAGAACTCAACACATCCAGGTTTTTGAAACTCACCCATTCACACAAGAAAAATTAACAGTTGGATAACATTGAGCACACTTGACATTTGTTAAAATGATAAGACTAATTTTCTATGCCTCAAAATGATGCACTGTGATAAGTAACCAAATGAACTCAAAAATGCATGAATCAATGTAAAAATGAACCCTAAACCAGAACAAGTACAACAAAGTACACAAACCAGGAATGCTGTTCTCATCACAATAGTTCAGTGCCATTGTGTCCATGGAGGTGGCACCTCTGGCGGTCAAATCACTGAAAGAGATGTGCTCAAAGGTAAAATTGTTGTCACGGGAGGTACAGTCATACACACCATCAACATTGGTACCCTTGAGGACTGCATCAGCGTGAACTGAGAAAAAGCAAACTACATTCACAAAAGATACAAAGGGGTGTGTGTGCATGTCTGTTGTGTCTGCATAAGTTTACATGTGTGTGTGTGTGTGTGTGTGTGAACATGGGAGAGAGAGAGAGAGAGAGAATGTACACCAGTATAATTTAAATTTTAATTGAGTAAATCAAATACAATAACTTTGGAAGAGATAGAGACATACTTTCTGAAGCTCGAACAGCAGCAGCTGTGTCAGTGGAAAAGGTTGGATTTCCAAAACCAGAACCAATGCCACCAAAAATTACAACTCTGCCTTTTTCAAGATGCCGGATGGCCCTTTGCCTACTATATGGTTCAGCAACCTCCAACATTGTGAATGCAGTTTGTACACGCGTCTGAACACCCAACTTCTCTAATGCTGACTGGAGCAATACAGAATTCATCACAGTTGCCATCATTCTGGTGCATATCACAAGTTAGAATCATAAAACATAGTTTAATTACACAGAAAACAGACAATAGAGAACATGAAAGATGTGTGTGTGCGCGTGTGTGTGTGTTTAAAAAATGAATGGGAGACAATTTCCTCATTGCAACTAAAAATTATTATTGTAGTAGCAATATGCCCATGCAATGAACTGATAAACAAAATCATATATAAATTAAAGAAAATAGTTTAATAGTAAGATTGAAATTGAACAACAAAATAGACAGCAAAAATAAAAGAACAAATATTACGTTGAGAAACACACGAAAAACTGATTTTTTACCAAAACCAAAAATCATAATAGATTATTAAAATAAATGATGAAAACTCTTTAAAAAAAAAAAAAAATTCCCTAGGTTGGGGGGAAGGGGCTGGTAAGAAGAAAACTCTTTTTTTAATTTCTTGGAACTTTTGGTAATTAATCCAAGTAGTATTTTCAATTTCTAAAAACTTCCATAAAAAATATTACTTAAAGTTAATTGTGTCAATAAATATTAACATAATTTTATAAATTTGTCTCTTAACTAAGAAAACAAATAATTATGCACTTGAACATAATAACAATATCAATGTACCCATTCCGTAAACATCCGCTGGAATCTTTATTTTTTATAGATAATTATGAATAATGGTGGTAAGAGAAATGTAGGGACAACCCCTAACTCTGGCTGCAAAGACTAGAGTAGTAGAGCAGTCATGGTGTCCCCCAATTTTGGTAATATGCGCCTATCACACTATCATGATAGTGTGCCATGATTTTGCAACAAAAACCTCTCTCATGGAATACCACGCCACCCCTTCCTCAAGAGGAAAGCGCTCAGCCTTAGGCACTAGTAACATCCATTGGGATATTACTCTTAACGAACACAAAACAACATCATTTGGACAGAAAAATAGGGGGGAGGGGGGAAGACGTTTTCAGGCTAGCTAACTACAAAAATTTGACAAACCATAACAAAGGGGCACATTTACATTGTTGTAAAGCCTATGGTGTAAATTGTAAGCTTTGAAAGTAAAGGACCAATTTAAAAGCAACCTCAAACTTTTTTTGATGATGTGAAACCTCACCAAGACACGGCCCTTTGGATCCACCCCTAGGGAGTAAATCACGAAAACACAACCCTACCCGCCAAAACCGTGTACTAGGTAATCCAGAGGAACTCTTAGTGGGAATCGAACCTGAGATGTCTAGGTCTACAACTCATGATTTTGCAACATCAAACTTAGAAAGTGTAAAGAACATTTTTGCCATAATAATTTTAAATCTAGTTATAAAGTACCGCATGACAAATGCAGGTTGTACATGTGATACTACATTGAACCATACAATGCAAGCATGTACGTGTAAGACTCAGCAATGTTTCTTAAAATAAAATGGTAGATTATTAAATAACATTAAAAAAATTAATGAAACTAAACTTCTAGTAATATAATTTTAATTTTAGTATTTTTAAATTTCTTGAAAATTTGGTAATAGAGTTTTTCTTTAGAGTAAACAATGTTAATGTTAATCATTTTAATATACTTATAGCGTGCCATGAGACTTTAAGAGGGAAAAAAATCGCACAAATATATATATATATATATATATAAAGAGAGAGAGAGAGCAGAATGTACTAAACATATAGGGTAAAGGGAAAAAGGAGAAGGCGGTCACATGATAAAATCATAACATTTAAGACATTAACTCAAAAATATAATATTCCTCATTGCCAAGGAGGCAATGGATCTTGAACTCACGACCTCACCCCTTCACCTAGCATTTATAAGGGGAGGAGGTGGAGTTGAGGAGGTGTTAGGGAGGCAATATCAACTGGGTCATATATAAATCCTCCTTGAGCTTACTAACATACTAGTATTATCCATCCCACCTTATCATGAGGCAACAGAAAAACCCCACTTTCTCACACACACACACAGAGAGAGAGAGAGAGAGCAAAATCAATGACATTGACAACAACCCTTTTTCCTCAATCATACCGTACCCCAACAACCAACCCTCAAACATTACACGTCCGTTCAACACTCCTTGCGAGAACTGCTCAAGTATGAGATTTGTGCTGGAACAAGTTTATTCCTTTACATACTTTGTGCTGGAACAAGTTTATACCTTTACATACTTTGTGCTGAACAAGTTAATAAGAAAGTTACACGCTGAACTTTTAAAGGTACATATGGACCATTCATGAAACAGATGTAAGAGAATTAAGAATTCAGCTTTACAAAGGGTCACATATTGCTAACAAAACAGTGCTGAGAAAATTTAATTCAGACATATGGAATATGGTTCCTGGCTGTTTGATATGGATTGTTTGGACGGAAAGAAATCGGCGCTCTTTTGAGGATACCGAGAAATCCTTGGTTCAATTACAAGCTCTATGCCAGAAGACTTTATTTGATTAGTCTAGGTGTTGGGGCTTCTTGGATTGTTCCACTATCTTGGAGTTTATTTCTTCTCTTAGTATTGCACTTTAAGTTTTTTCTTGTTGTTTGATTGCTGTTTGTTTGTTTGTTGCATTTCCTTGTGTTCACCATCATGAACACCTTGTATTTGCTTTCTTCTGTTTATCAGTTTGTTTAATAATACTCTTATTACCTATCAAAAAAAAAAAAAAATTCCAATGTTTTGTTGAGTGCATTTTTAAAAGCTTTGTCATTTGAGACACCATCTACAGTTTTATTCTAGTTCTATAAATAGAACAAGTAACTTTCAGCAACAGAACAAGCAGTGGAAAATGGGCATCAAAGCACATTCAACCAAATTCATTAAACTTTCTTTAAAAAATGCAATAAGATTGCATATCATATATTCTGAGAAATTATCATTACTAGACACACAAACACACACACCCAAAAAAGATAAAAAGTTAAAGAAAAAAAATTCCTAAAACTTCACCTCACATGCTTCACTTCAGGTATAAGCACAATTAAAGGAAAAGACATTATAATTCAAGAATGCAAAGCTTTTATCAGCAACATTACCCTATCTGGTACGCAGTACATCTTTCTAAACCTGTTGCAGTTACCCATGTGTCTCCACAAAAGAAGTTACGACCTCCAACAACAATTGCCACCTGGGATATTACAAAAAATAAGTACATTAGGTGTCAAAACCCAAACCATCAGCAAACATCCTGTGTTGCAAAGAATAACCATGCGAAAATTAATACCTCTACACCAAGGCGGCAAGCAATTGCAACTTCTCTTGCAATCAACATTACCACCTGTCAAAAAAAAATAACAATTAAATTTAGGTTACAGCACAGATAACATATTAACATGGGATGATTTACTTGACAAAGAATCAATATCCATGCTTATGCCATTAATGCTCTGTTTGTTTCGATGTAAAATATTTTCCGTAAAATATTTTCTCATTTTCAAGTGTTTGATTGCATGTAAAATATAGTCAAAGTTGTAAAATATTTTCCTTTACTAAAACTTTGTGGGTAAAAACTTGTAAAATATTTTACCAAAAAAGCAAGTGTAAAATATTTTACAAAAATCTCATAGCCTCACACCCGATTCTCTCTCCCTTTCTCATACTTTACTCATCCTCTCTCACACTAGCCCAAACCAGCAACAACACCCACCGGCCACTCTCCGCCTCCACTCCGCCAGCACCCTTCACCACCCTTCACCTCCATTCTGGTGGCACCACCATCAGATTTCGGTCTGTTTTGTCATTGGAGAAGTCGCCGTGAGAGGCCCGAGGTGAGGCTTATCACCGCTGCTCCATTGCTCGTTGGTTGGATCTGGTTTTGAAAGCTACAAACGCCACTACTAAGATCTCTGATCTGGAATCGCTGAGAGTGAATGGGTTTTTTGTTCCTTCACGATCTGGGTTTCTGGGATGGCTTAGGGGTTGCGGTGGGTAGGGCTGTACAGGCACCGCCCGCCACCGACGAAACCGGCCGGAGCCGAACCAATCCACCCGCCTCAAACCTCCACCGCAGGTGTTAGGCACGGTGGTCGGCAGCGATTTTCAAGCACCGAAGTCGGCCGGTACGGTTGTCAGCGAAGGTTTTTGGATTCCGATGAACACCAAACCGAACCGATTTGCTTATATATACACAAAACTTGAGATTTCTACCCCCTTCAAGTCAGATCTAAGATTTCCATCCCCACCCACAACACAAAACCCACCACCGTTTCAGCTTTTTATCTTCAAGCCACTTCTGCTTTTGCTGCCACGGTGCCACCCAGGTCAAATCTTCAAGGTATTGTCTCTGCCTCCATCGCCTAGTTGTTGATTAGACTTCACAGGCGAGTAAATCAATGGTTAGTCCCAAGAATCTTCAGCTTGTTTGGGTTTTAATATTTGGGTTTGTAGTGGGTTTTGAATCTTTTGATCTGAGTTTTGATTTGTGTTTTGAATCTTTTGATCTGAGTTTTGATTTGTGGTTTGAATCCTTGAGTTTTCTGGGTTTGATTCTGGGTTTGATTTTGGTTTTAGATTTCTCTTCCTCTCTGTGTGTGTGATAGACAGGTGGACACCGACCACCACGCCGACAGGAACCGCCACCAATGTTGCCGGAGAACCATTCCTCAGGGGCGGCGGCGGCTTAGGATTTTAGGAAACCGAAGTTTCCGGTGCAGTGCAGAAACGGCCACAAAAACCGGCCGCACCGCACCGTGTACAGCCCTAGCAGTGGGTGGCTGGGTGGGTTTGTGGGTTTGTGGGTAGTGGTGGTTGGGCGGGCTGCGGTGGCTGGTTGGCTTTTGTTGATTTTTTCTCTCCGATTTGTGATTTAGGTGGCTGGTGGTGACTGTGGTGATTGGGTTTGTGGTGGTTGGTGGATGTTGGTTTGTATTTGCATTTTCTAGTATTGAGGTCAATCCAAACACTTGAAAATTTTTTCCTGAAAATGTTTACATGTAAAATATTTTACATTTGAAAATTTTTTACGTCGAAACAAACAAAGCGTAAAATTTCCACACAACAACAAACCTTTGGGTCAATATTGTTAGGGCCAGTGCCAGCAAGAGCAACACCACTAACTTTGAAGACTACTCTCCGCCATCTAGGATTTGACATTGATTTTGATTTTACATTGTTTATTGGACCCACAGGACCAGGCATTGCAATTGCAGATCTGCAACAGCAAATTTGATATAATATATAGAGAGTATTAAAATGGTACCGTTAACCTTATGATGTTCATAAAGACAAATGCACACATATAGCTCTTTATTCAAACTGACGTAATTAATATATAAACTAGGAAACCAATATTCAATATAAAAGATGGAGATAGAGAACATTAAATATACAAACAATCAAACTTGGGATGCACAAATGAAACTTTACATTAAACCCATCCTAATGATGGTGATACAACCAATTACAATGGAAGTCCATGCCTACTAAACAACCAAACTCTACAAATAAAATTTACCTGAACTTAGATCACCTTACAACCAGAACAGGAAGGACTACTTCAAATATTGGCTCTCAGTATCACATAAGAAATTATGCAATTCAAATCTATCCAAACACAAATTTAAGCTCAAAAATACTGATGAAACGCTGAAAGTAAAAGCAAATCACCCTTCTATTTGGTTCCACTTCACTACATTTTAAGATCACTCCCATGAACTGATCAAGTAGGAGAAGATATAGGGATTCATGATGCACAGAACTCACCACAGTGATACAAGAATAATTAGATTATCCCTGCTTTAGTTTCAGGAAGAATGTGACAAGCTCAAAGCATGAAGTCAAGGATCAAAGAATTCCTATCTTATAAGCATCTAAATGTAAACATACATGACAACGCAAATTAATTACATGTAAAAACAATTCCATTGGTGTATATCAACCACGTCAACAAAAGTATGAACAGAAATTGTGAAAGTTACATTTAGTTAGAAACAAAAGCTACAACCAATATGAAATTATACAATATGATTGGACAGGCAGATAAAGATTTCCAACAAGTTCATCAACCACAACCAGGATGCCAATTGCAACCACTTTGCAGTTAAACAACAAACAAGGAAACTATAAATTTTAGGAGCACAAGAAGACCAGCCATGTATACTTTTCAAGATAGGCAGCCAGTTAAGCTTTTGGATACCAGCCTTTAAGATTAGATGCTGCTAGGTGCTATTGCTATGCTATGTCCATCTAAGCAGCTCATCCACTTTTATAGGCAAAACTGGAAAGTAGACAAGCACCTCTAAATTGCCATGTGATTGCTGGTAGCTAATTGTAAACATTCCAAATATCACAATAATGTTGCACCTAGTGCACAAAACTCACACTTTTACGGGGTCTATAAGAGGTGATTAGTAGGCAACCTCACCACCAATTTTTTTGGAGAGGCTGATTCACAAACTCAAACCCACAACCTATAGCTTTTGGTGGAAGGCACTTGCCATTACACCAAGACCCAATCTCTAAAGATCACGATGGGGTACAAACAATATTTAAAGGGACAGTTTGATGGCAAATTCAAGCTCCTCAAATTAGTTTTCGTTTCAATTTTTTGTAATTATATTATATGCTATGCATGGAGTTCTAAATTAAAACAATAACTAGATTTATTCTATAATCCTATCCTATTTCTAATAAATCCTGAGCTAGTAAGACTAATATTTTTGTACACTAAGCATGGCTTCAATATAGCTCCATGTTCATCATTGTGCCCACCATTCTTATCAATTAAAGGCATAATTTTTTTTCTGTAATCAATCACAAATGCAGAATAACAAAAAAGGCCGAGGCAACCAAATTGACAAACACTGTCATTTCCAAACAACACAACTACCTCTTTGATTGCCTTGGCGTGGTCGCAGAAGATCCACCGCCTTTGTCGTCATCACCGCCGGGTGCAACCTTCACCGGCAGCGAATTCCCGACAATGTTCTCCATGTGCTTAAACCACGGCCAGTGGCTAACCGAAATGCCACCATTGGTCATCCTCTGGCGCTCGAGCTTGTACCGCTTCTTCAAATTGTCCACCTTGTTCTTACACTGCTCCACACTCTTCGTCTGCTTCTCGCACCGCTCACTCACCGTCGCCGCCACCTCCTCCCAGTCCCTCCCTCTCAGATTCCCTCGATTCAGCTGCGTAAACTTATCCGTATACGCATCGAGAAGGCACGCGATCGCCGCGTCGCTCCACTCCTCCCTGTCCTTCCGATACTCTCCACCGGAAGCTCCAGCACTGCCGGAGGGCTTCGATTTCTTGTCATACCCGTAATTGGTAGCTCCATCGCTGAGCTCATCGCGATCCTTCCTCTTCTCGCTCCGCACATCGACTCTAACCCGATTCGGCTCAGCACCGCCATTATCAAACGGATTCGAACAAAAACCAGCGTCATTGTAATCTTCGCCATCGTCCTCTTCCTCCTCCTCCTCGTCTCCTTCTTGCTGCTCACCGCCGTTGATTCCCTGCGGACTCGCGGCGATAGAGGAGGATATAATCGACTGAATCTGCTGCTGCGGAGGCGGCGGCGCGTGGATCTGAGTCGTCGCTCTGGTGGAGAATCGGTGAGGCGCGTAGGATTGGTGGAGATGATGAGAGCTAGGGTGAGGATGGTTAGGGTTAGGGTTAGATTGGTGGCTGTGGTGGTGAGCGTGATCGTGATCGTCATCGAGGAGAGAGAAGTCGTCACAGGAGGAGGCCATTTTAGAGGTGACCGTCAGTTAGGGTTAAGGGTGGGGGGTTTCGCCAACGACGACGTTAGCGGAGATGGATCAGGAATTGGAACGGGGGACTAGAGGTGTTTTGACGGACCGTGAGTTCGTGTGGGATGGGCCGTCACGGCTTTGTGACGTCCCGTTAAGTAAATGTCATAACGTAAAGGACCTAATGGTTGCGTGTGTGGGACCCTTACGAGAGAAGCTGAAATTTGTCACTCTATTATATCTATTTTTTTTTTCATTATTATTTCTTTTTCCAAACCAATTTTGCTGTTAAATCTAATGAAATTTAACATTTACAACTCAATTTCCCCTTTTGTTGTAAATGGGCCTTTCAATGTTAAAATATTTCATATATAATGCAAAATTTAACTATAAGGAGTTATTTATGTGTTTCAATCATTCAGGAGATTAAGTATAATTGGGAGGATAAATTATGGTATAAAATTGTAATTTTATCAATATTTTGGTGCATGCAATGGGGTAAGGGAATTATCATAGAGAGAGACTAATTTTTTTTTACATAAAAAATTGGAAAGACAACATTTTTCATTATTGTTGTCATGGTTGGTTGTGATTTGAGAAGTATTACTTTTATTGTTGTCATTATTAAGATATGTTAGTTTTATTATCATGTTCTCGGCCGTATTGAGACTAATGGGACCCTTGGTAGGATAAGATATCTCATTTATCTAACATGTGCAAAACATGTTACAAAATATTTAATACATATATCAAATGCATGAGACACTATTTCTTTAATAGTGGCATATTTATCACCATTTTTCTTTAATTCACGATGGCATTAGGTTCGTCATGCATAGTCTCAACCAATAACCCAATTTTTTTAGTTGATAATGACACTAGGTATGCCATACTTAATCTCAACCAATAACCCAACAACAACACTGAGGAATCAATAGTCTATTTGTGTGAATTAATGGTGTGTAGCACATGTCGAAATTATTGGAGAACAATGGCAACATTTATTGCCTTGCCAAGAAGTACAAATGACTTTAAGGCTCCCTTGCTAGAATACGACCTCAAAATATGCATTTGTCAAAATTAACAACCAAAAATTACAAAAACATATACATAATGCCTCGTTACTCTCTCAACATGCTTTGAGCCTTAGCAAACATGCTTTGCCTCTCTCTCACCTAATGTTAACACACCCATAATAATGAAGGAAATAATTGTCCTTAGAATTACTGCACCAATTTAAAGTTGCCTTTGGTAGAAGAAGATATATCATTTATCTAACATGTGCACAACATATTATGAGAGAGATGATACATATAACGGATGCATGAGAAAAATATTGTTTTCACAATTGCATATTTCTCACCTGATTCTTCTAATTCATAATAGCATTAGATATGTCATTCTTAGTCTCAACCAATAAGCCAAAGTTTTTAATTCATTATGGGGCTAGGTATGTCATACTTAAGAGTCTATTTGGTTAGGCAATTTAAGAGCTTAAAAGTGCATTTTCAAAACCCAAAACATTGTTTCGTTACAACAACTCCTCATAGTTTTTTTTTTTTTTACAAAAATATTCATTTTATTCCCAAAATGGCAGTTTGCAACAGCTTATACACACGCACTCTTAGTCAAAGCCAATATCCCGACATAAACACTAAGGAATCAACCATCTATTTAGGTAAAATTAAAAGTGCCTAGCACACATCAAAATTATAGGAGAACAATAACAAAAATTTTCATGTTACCAAAAGGTACATATGACATTGAGGTTCCCTTGCATCAAAACACTAACTCAAAATATGCATTTGTTAAAACTAACCACCAAAAAATTACAAAAAAAAAAAAAAAAAAAACACACACATAATACCTTGTTTTCCTCTCAACACTCTGAGCCTAAGGGTGCGTTTGGTTGGGGGGATTTTAAAGATGAGAGAAAACGGGAGAGAAATTTTGTATTTTTATTTTTGGTGTTTGGTTGGGTGGATTTTAAGGAGGGAAAATTGGCAAGGCTCGGATGTTTTCTTCTCAAGCCCACTAAAATGCTATCTTCCTAATTTATGGAGAAAATAAATAGGAGAAGAGTAGTAGTAGTCAAATGACTGAACTGCCCCTCCTCTCATGTTTTGGTTTTTTTTTTTTTTTTTTCATTTCTTCTTGGATGTGATACATTGCTTCCCTTTATTTATTTATTTATTTATTTTTGGTTCTTTTTTCTTTTTTTTCTCTTTTCCTTGTTTTGGGATTAACGGGACGTTGTTTATAAATAAATTTTCAAAAGCTGGACTTAAAAAAAAAAAAATTTATCTTTTATACTGACCATGATTTTTCCTTTTTAATAAAGTGAGGTGATTGTCTTTTTTTCGTTGGTTATTTCTCCTTTTAAACATCATTTTTTTAGTAAGAGTATATTAATAAATTTATACAAATTCTATTTTCTACTCTCCCATTTTTCTTATCAACCAAATAAAAATATTTTCCAAAAAAAATAAATAATAAAAATGTTTTCCATTTATCTACTTTTCTATCTCCTCCCTATTTTTTATCTTCTTACTTTTTCTATGTTCTCGATAAAAATGACTTAAGCAGATATGCTTTGCCTCCCTCTTGCGCGATGTTAACACGCATATCAGTTTTTAAGAATTGTGAATGGTAATTACTTAAGGTAGTTTTCCTTGGAATTGCTGCACCAATTTAAAAGCTGACTTTGGGACACAATTGCTTGCTTTCCTATAGCATTTTCACGCTATCAACACGCCAGCAAGGTTGTCTCTACATGAAACTGTTTGGTAACTGCTCTACCATTCTAATGCCACTTGTTTTACCAGCCCATCTAACCAAGGCCATGTAAGTACACGTATCAACCCAAGCATGTGCCCATTAACTCGACCTTAGGCCATGCACACCAAGCAGATGAGTTGACCAAACACGCCAAGGCCTAAACTTAAAACATAATACCAACCTAGCCATGTCTTGCACAAGAAAGTCCCATCGCCTCATCACTTGCCCACGGCCAAGCCTAGCAAGGTTGTCACGGCTTATTATTGCATGTGTTACCTTTTTTTTCTTTTTTTGACAGTCGACAGTATAATTTTACCTCTTCTCACTCCGGGACCACTCAAACTTGAGTCCATGAACCCCTCAAGCCTTTAAGGCTTAGAGAAGTACCAACTTAGCTAACATGGGCGGGGGTGCATGTGTTACTTAAAGCATACACATAGTCTACAACCTACTAGGTTAAGACTTAAGAACATTCACAGTAGTGCTTGTATAATATAATTAGTGTCACATTTTAGCCAACTAAGCTCAAAATTCATTCACATCAGGTCATGCAAAATTGTGTAAAATACATTATTGCTACAGTGAGTGTGTAGTTTTACACCGGCAATATTCATTTTGCATTTAGTTTTTATCATTTCTTTACGTATCCCCTGAAAATGAAATAAAAGAGTGGATGATACTTGTTGTGTGTAAAGAAAAAAGAAACAATTAAAAAAATTAAGAAAATTTGATATTTTAATAAAATGTAATGTAAAATAAATAATATGATGTGTGATGTTTTGAAAAGTGAGAATTTAAAATATAAAAAAGTAGGTTATTAACTTTCGTATACTAAAAATTAGACAAAAATTATTGGACAAGCTGATGCCAATGTCATTGACACATTACTTATTAGCTAACACGAATATGCATACAACGTTATAATCAGGCAACAGCACTTGTTGTTTGCCCCAAAACGCATTGCTGAGCCCGTTACATGTCTCCCCAAAGTCCACGGGTATGCGTGGCTATAATGAATGTAAGGTGCAAGTGCAATCACGCGCAGCCAACCATCCCAATAATCAAGGTCAAAAATAAGCGAAGAAATAAGGTTGAATTTTTTTTTTTCTTGAAAAAAAAAGAGTTGATATTTTAAGTTAAAATAAATAGACTCTATGATCATTTATCAATGTTTCAAATTTCTAGAAACTTTCTCATAAATGTTATAATGTCATTTAATTATTAAAATAATAATAGTGCACCACAGATTTAACTTTTAGCAAAAAGTCAATATAAAGGTTTATTAACTTTCATAGGCACCAGCCTACAAGTTATTACTGCAACCAAACTATACAGTTTATTTTAAGAAAAATGCTAAAAATATTACAATTTTTATTATATAAAACTTACTAATGTTGTAATGCAACCAAATTAGATAGTTTATTTTAATAAAATGGTCATATTAATGAGTTCCTAAACTATATTTAGAAAATTTTAACACGGCTTTCATGAAAAATATAAAAAGCTAACAAAAAAATTAATTGATTTATTATTTTTCCATAAAATGTTTTTTAAAATAATTCTTAAACCAATGCTATTAAAGTATTAGTTAACACTTCCCTTAATAAAAATGTTAATAAAGAAAAACTTAGGTACAATATTTAGGTGCTGTTCCTTAGGTTCCCTTTTTAAGATTCTGTCATGTGGATTTTTTCTCATGGGATGAAAGTGTATTTTTTAGTTAAGTAGGCATATGACTGAATTTTAAGAGAGGAACCTAAGGAACAGTATATAAGGTACTGTACCTAAGTTTTGTCCATGCTAACATTACTACAAATGTGATAATGAATGTGATTAATATTGAATATTTGAATTATTTCTTTATGATTGGTGATGCATTAGTTTGTAAGCTCAATATAATAAAACTTGTCTGTAGCACAACTCTTATTTAAAACTAGCATGTAACCCATGCAAATGTATTTAAAATTGAACATAATTTTTATTATAAAAATATAAATAACTAGTCAAATTATTTATATAAAAAAAGCATGTAACACATGCAAACGTATAGATACATTTAAAATTAAACACAATTTTTATCATAAAACTATAAATAATTAGTTAAATTATTTTTTAAAAAGTAAACGTAATTAGTCACATATTAAAATTCTTACCTAAATTTAATAATACTTATGATCATTTTTTTTTCTAATTTCTAATAAAATAGAACGTGTGGTAATCTTTGTTGTGTGGTGATTTTTATTGAGCACGTATGATTTTTTTAAAAAAATTTATAATTCATTAATATTAGATTCTTAATATTTTGTACTCATTAATCACTTGGCACAAAGATTAAAAAACTTAAGTGGACACATGGCATAAACTTAAGTAGATAATTATGGTGTGGTCCCCACATAAATTTAGACACATGACACAAAATTGGATTCTAATTTCAAACTATAATTGAACTTTCTCTAAACTTTTCCTATTAATATATATTCCATAAAATGCTTCTAAAAATAGTTCATAAACCAATGCCCTTAGGGCATTTGTTAACATTTCCCTTAATAAAAATGCTAAAAATACTACAAATATGATAATGAATTTGATTGATACTGAATATTTGAATTATTTCTTTATGATTGGTGATGCATTAGTTTGTAAGCTCAATATAATAAAACTTGTCCGTAGCACAACTCTTATTTAAAACTAGCATGTAACTCATACAAACGCATGGATTCATTTAAAATATAAACACAATTTTTATTATAAAAATATAAATAATTAGTCAAATTATTAAAAAAAAACATGTAACACATGCATACTTATAAATACCTTTAAAATTAAACACAAGTTTTATCATAAAAATATAGATAATTATTCAAATTATTTTTTTTTTAAGTAAACGTAATTAGTCACATATTAAAATTTGTATCTAAATTTAATACTACTTACGGTCATTTTTTTCTTCTAATTTTTAATAAGATAGAGCGTGTGGTAATCTTTGTTATAGTGATTTTTATTGAGTATATGTGATTGATTTCTTTTTTAAATTTTATAATTCATTAATATTAAATTCTTAGTATTTTGCACTCATTAACTCACTTGGTATAAAAATTAAAAAACTTAAGTGAACACATAGCACAAACTTAAGTAAACAATTATGATGTTATCTCCATATAAATTTAGACACATAGAGCAAAATTAGATTATAATTTTAAATTAATAAGTTTTACCTATATATAGATTTGGAATCACCTATTTGGTTGAAATAAAAAGATACATGTTTGAATTGGAAATTCTTGACCGTTGTTTATAATCCAACCTTCTCAAATACAAATAAAACCTAATAAATAGCCAAGAATTTTCAAATAGGATGGGCTGGCCCAGCCCTACAAAGCATGAAAACTGTGTGCGTATAATTTATACACAACATGACACAATTCGTACTCTTTTATGACTACACCCCAAAGCGACAGCCCATAGGAATTGACCATTCGCACAATATAGCGGCGCAATATCAAATCAAATGGGCGGTGATTTTCGTGGGGCGGAGGTAGTAATAACAAATATACAATTTTTTTTCCTTTTTACCTTTACCACTTCGCCAAAATCCATCAACGTCTCACTCTTGTGCGCTACCTGAAAAGCCACCTACTCTTAAAAAATACAGAGAAAAAAAGAAAGAAAGAAAACCCACCTACTCGAAAGCTCAACCACGTGCGTTTTTTATTGTAAGTTGTAACGACCATTGCTATACGCACACAGCACGCTCCTGTCCAAGTTTAAATTTCACGCTCTAGCTTAGGTAAAAGAGATACAGTTAACACAAGTTTTGGCTAAACAGCGATATTATTAGTGGTGCTAAAAGTTATATTGCTATTTTTAATACTACTAAATATCAAAATGTGGCTATATTAGTGGAGCTAAAACTATATTTTTGGCTCCACAACTACATTGCACAGTTACTTTTGGCTGTATACTGTAACTCATATGTAAAAAATATATATTATTAAATTGTTATGTTCACATTACTTTTTAATAAAAAAAATATCTTTTGATTGTGTTCACACTGCTTTTTAATGAATTTTTTTATATTATTTCAATCAAATAACTACAAATATAGATGCATGGATGTTGGTGTATCATAAAGTAATAAGATAAAATAGATAAAGTAGTTTTTTGTGGAACTATATTGTTAAATTTATGACTCCACCAATGTGGATGCTCTTGATCGATACAGATACATATCCAAAATAATATCGTGTCCAGTTTCAAGGTAAAGCTTGTGTCTAGTGCTTTTTGGCTAATACCAATGCAGAAAGGCACTGGTTTCGAATTATATCATGACTAATGCAAAAAGCACTGGACACAAGTTTCATCCTTTAGCTAATATCATTCAGGTTAAAGACTTTTTCAAAACTGGCCAATTTAGTCCCTAAACTTAATTTAGACCCTAAACCGTTACTCATTTTTCTATTCTCTTACGGTGATTAAGGACTAACTTGGTCAATTTAAAAAAATTTTAGACTTGATTGGCATTAACCCAAACCTCAAGGATGTTAACTATATTTTACCCTAGGAAAAATTATTTTGGATTCTTATGTCCGTTCCATGAAACACATCTCTCACAAGCACGTGAAATAGTGAGAGGCATGCTCAATAGCATGGGCCCGTACGATACCATCTTAATGCCTAGAGCTTTAAAAACCATTGACGAATAATGTTGGCATAGAAAAATGCTTGTTTTAATAAACGAGTTAAATTTAAGTCTAAGTTTATGCTTGATAAGTGAATAAGTCAAAATCAAACATAATTATTATGGGTTTGTGAACAAGCTAAGACTTGATATATATATATATATATATATTTATATGAAAACATATTTACATAGACTTTATTATTTTGTAAATAAGTTTCTATATATAAAATTACTATTAATAATGCATTGTTTCTCAAAAAAAATAAAAAAAATTATTGATGATACAAATATTGCATTTTGTAGTAAAAATTATGATATAATTTTTCAAAATACAAGGTTGGTCTAATTTTTATTAGTTCGTTAACAACCTTTTATATCCAAGTAATTCAAATAATATATTATAATTATCGTTTATTAATCAAGCATAGATTTGTGAAGAGATGCAACATTTTAGTGTATGTATATATATAACTAGCATCCTCACATGCGCTTCACGTTTTTTTTGTGTGTGTGTGGACTGTGGAGCAATTATAGAAAGAGAGACAAAGAGAAGTCAAAGCAATATAATGAAATTTATTAAAAACAAATTGTATGTTCATACCTTCTTAATTGAGTTTTGAGTGATTGCCTTCCTTTGAAATTAGTGGGAGCTTGGGAATAGATATGCAAGATTGGATTTGTTTTTTAGAATTTGAAGAAGAAAGAAAAATGATGATAAATATGGAGAGATATGTAGAATGAAGTAACTACCTATTATTAGAAGTATAAAGTTAGTGAGGACGCGAGAGTAGATATGTTCAAAATAACACAGGGGAAAAAAAAACTTGTATGTAACTTTTTTTTTAAGGAAAAACCATTTGTTTAAACTGTTTTTTTTTTTTTTAATTTATCTAAAATTTAGGAGTTTTAAAATTAGTTATTTTACATGTCTAACGATAAAGAAGTGCTACGTTCACAATATTTTCACAACAAATTATAGGTAGTTAGTTATTATTATTTATAGTTTGAATCTATTACTAAAATTATTTTTTTACCCCACTAATAACAATCTGCCACTTAGGATTTGCTGTAAAAATGTTGTGAACATATCATTTTTCCTAACGATATTATTTAAACTTTCTAAAAATGAGAATTTGATGATATTTTGGGTATCAAAAAATAGGAGTCAAAATAGGGTAATCCCCTTAAATAGTAGTATAAATAAGTTAGGTTTTTTTTTTTTTTGGAGAGGATATAGATAAGTTAGTCAAGTAACTTGTAAATAAGTTCGAACTTGTTTGATAATAAAATGAATAAAATTTGAACTTGTAACTTAGTCTATATATATATATATATATATATATATATATATATATATATATAACCGAAACCTCTGAAACTCTCACAATTTTTCACGTCTGCACAATATTTAAATAAAATTATTTTTGTTTACTCCAAACTTAACAAGGAGTGAAATTTTATCTCTCTAACAAGTCCAACTTAAACTTAAACTCAAACTCGTCATTATCATTTTTTTAAAACAAATTATTTTTGTTTAATTCAAACTTAACAAAGAGTGAAACTCTATTTCTCTAACAAGTCCAACTTAAAACTCAAACTGAAACTCAAATATTGATTGTGGGGACGAAGGTCCAAAATCATATATCTTGGGCTTTGGGCTTGGTCCGAGGACGTCCATGATCCGAGTAGTGACGCATTTATTAGGATTTCTATTTTTAAAGTCTCATAAGTGGGAAATGTAAAGAAAGTTAGTCCGAGGAGGATTTTATCCTCGGACGTAAAAAGTATGATGTAAGTAGATATCCACACGGGTGAAATGACCTTCCAAGAAACTCCAACGGTGGGGATGTGTCTCGTGAACATACATGAAGGAAAGATATTTAGAAATATCTGAGGAAAAACTACTATCACCGCATTAAATGCACTACAGCTACTTTCCTGACCGCATTTATGTGGAGATGACCTATGAACAGTGCCACTGAAGCTACTATGACTCACAGAAGGGAGAAAGAAGGTGTTTGATGGGACAAGTACTCAAGTAATGTCCTAAATGATCAACAAGTGTAAGGTCAAGATGACCAAATGGGAGCTATATAATGTAAAAGATCTTCCCTGGGAAAGGGAGGAGACATTTTTGTTATTGGGAAACTTTATTGATATTGAATTGAATCTCCTCGGATTGGGCCGAGAGCAAATTTATCCAATACTATTTCCTTTTTTCTTCTTCTTATTTCCTCTTAACCTAGTCTTAAGGTCATATTAAACGTTGTCCTTTTTACTAAAACACGATTCTTAAACCCACTTTCTACAAATTTATTGTATTGGACTTATTGGGCCAAGTTCATCCATGCGTTGGGCTTGGGTCGTAAATCGTGACCCCACATTGATAATTTATCTCCAAATTTGCGAGGTTAATCATGAACACTATAAAAGTAAAGCAAATCCCAATATTTATTTTTTAAAGCAAAGTAAAGGTATGAGCTCTTCCTATATTATTTTTTGTTCTTTACTTTGTTAAAAAAAATTTATTTTATGGTTTTTCATGTATTTTTTAAAAAAGTAATTTTCGTACATGAATCATCAAATTCTCTTTAGCTGTTTTTTACAAGATAAAAAAGCTTGCAGTAATTGAAATTATTTTTTTAAATGTAACCCATCTTTCTCTTATATTTCTATATTATTTAGTCATATATATATTTTTTTGTTTCAATAATTTATAAGCAGTGAATCATCTGATTCTTTAATATTTTTTGGTATTTTAGAAGTTTTAATATCTGAATTTTTGAGTTATTTTTTTACAGTATCTGAAACTGTCTGATAAATTTTTTGTAAGCCGTTGCACGTTCAAACAGTGACTTCTTCATCAAATTGTAACACAAATTGAAATCATACAAGAGCAAATCATGCAATAGTGTAGTTTCTTAAATTTTTTATAAAATTATTTTAGTTTACCTCACAAATAGATAGATTCTCGTGCATAGTACGGGTTAGCGACTAGTTCGTTAATAAATTCAAAGCTTGACTTGTAGGGTAGTAAACGAGCTTAACTAAGTATTACAAATTCAGACTTATTTATTTAATTTTATTTCGAATACAAGAATTTATCAATTGAATTAACTGCTATCTCAAACAATTCATTTACCTTCGTAAATATTCAATACTTGATTCAGCTTTGTTTACACGCGATGGACTTGAGGATCCGTACGAAGTCGCGTGGGCAAAGAAAAGTTTCCCCTTACCCACGAAACTGCTTAGTATTATTATCAATTTTATATTGACACGATACACTTACACACTCGGCACGCGCGATCCTCAGGTGAATGGCGGGGTCAATCTGGTTAGCTATGTCACGCCACGTGTTGTACCTAGAACTTTTTATTCTCGCAATAAATTGAACATTTTGACGAAAAAAAAAAGAATTTCCCCAAGGCAAGTAGAAAGGTCTCACAGAACCAGGTTTTTCTTTTTCCCAATACTTTTTAATCAAAAATAATAAAAGTAATTCACTCCGAGTGGGAAACCCACTATAGAAAAAAACAAAGGCACAACTGTACAAGTACAAAAGCATATTCGGAAGGTTAAAGTTGCAAATAAAAACTTCAACAAAAACCCTTCTAAGCCAGCTCTAATTCAAGGACTTTTCACTTTCTGCCTCTCTCTCTCTCTCGCTCCGAAATATCTTTCTCTCTGTTTGATATTTGGTTTTGCTTCAGAGAGCTATCACCGATCATCGAAGATGCATTCGAGTCACTTGCTTCTCGAGGAGCCAATCAGAATGGCCTCGATTCTCGAACCATCCAAACCTGTAAGCAATCGTCGATCTTCGACTCCTTGTTCATTTCTTTAATCTAAAGCCTTTTTTTCTACTCTCATTTGTTCGTGGATCTGAATTTGATTGAATTTTGCAGAGTTTCTTTCCTGCAATGACGAAGATTGTGGGGACTCTAGGTCCTAAATCTCGATCCTTGGAGGTCATTTCTGGTTGCCTCAAGGCTGGAATGTCAGGTATGAAAAGCTTTGTTCGTTTTTCTTTTTTCTTCGTAAAAGCAGTTTGTTAGGTTTTGAATGTGTGTGTCCGTGTTTTTTGTAGTGGCTCGATTCGACTTTTCATGGGGAGACCCGGAGTATCATCAGGAGACTCTGGAGACTCTGAAGGCCGCTGTGAAGAATACCAAGAAGCTTTGCGCTGTATGTACTTTCTATATAACTTTCTGTTCTGTTTTTGGATGCTAAAAGCAAATGCATGCAGCTCAGTATAAATTTATTATTATTGATTGTTTTTTTTTTTTTTTTTTTTTTTTGTCTTTGTTTGTTGGATTCTTATGTATATAGAGTTATTTGTGGTTAATTAAACTCCATCTGTGTCTGTGCTTAGTCGAATATATTAGATTGCTGTAGGTTGACGGCCAGCATAAAATACAAGTCAGAGCACAAGTATTTTTGGGATTGTTGTTGTTGTTATTGTTTTATGTGGTTCATTAAAAATTAAAATTAGGCACTGGTTGGTTTGTGTCGCTGGACAACTTTAATTCTTCTTGATAAGTATTGATTTTTGAAATTCTGGCTTTTGAAATAAAATGAAGAAAGATGCTGCTAACCAAACAATACTTTGGTTTTTGGCTTGTACCGATAGTATAAAGTTGTGTGAATTGCTTTTATAAAAAAAAAAAAAAGGGTTTTTCATTCTAGGATGCACAGACGTTTCATTTGGGGTGCTGTATCATGTTATAATTTTTCAAAAATTGTTCATGTTGCTGTTTCAGGTTATGCTGGACACTGTGGGTGCTGAGATGCAAGTTGTTAATAAAAGTGAGAAGGCTATTTCACTTCAGGCTGATGCTTTTGTTGTATTGACACCACACCACGATCAAGAAGCCACCTCAGAGCTACTGCCCATCAATTTTGATGGGTTGTCAAAGGTTCGATAATATATTTCATATTTTTACATCAGTATTCTTTTTGATACTGTAGTTGCAAAATACTGGCACAATAATTTTTAATCCTAGTAGAGAATCATCGCTTTGGAAATAGCGTTTTAGTAACCGTGCTTATGCCTGGACAAAAACCATATCAAATCCGGAGTTTTGGGTTTTCAGATGGATTGGGTGTTGGAGAACCTTTTATTTTACAGTTTTATATATTTAAGCCTCCAATGTGTTAAGGTGATTCATGGAATGATCCATCATTTTTGCATGTATAAATGAAATATTGTTAACTGTTTATTTAGAATTTTGGATGCTCTTCTTGTGTAAAGTGGGGCCTGAATTTTGGGTTCTAGATGCCATATGCGTGATACTGATTTGCTTCTAATTAAATCATTGAGTTGTAATAATGAAGTAACATATGCGCATATAAAATAACCGTGGCTTTTCCTAAGATCTTGTTCTCTCTTCAACAAACTCAAAACACTGTGGTGTTGGTTTTCATCTTTTAAAGAGATGCAGTCTTAATTACATGGTAATGTTGTCTCTTTGTAGTCACTCTTTGTTAGTAAAATCTTGAAAGACAAACTAAACCTTGAATTTGGCTATTGCAGGCAGTGAAGAAGGGAGACACCATTTTTGTTGGTCAATATCTGTTCACTGGAAGTGAAACTACTTCAGTTTGGCTGGAGGTAAGAGACAGACAACCGTTAGGGTTGATGTCAGTTGAATGGGTCTTTATGTTTCTTTCAGAATGTTGTTTTTCAATTTTCATTTACTATGTCCAAAGATCTGTCATAAACATGCTTGAAACTGATTTACTTGTGTCCAACTGATTTCATCTATCTGGAGTTGAGCAGGTTTCTGAAGTGAAAGGGGAAGATGTAGTTTGTGTATGTAAGAACTCTGCAACACTGGCTGGGTCATTGTTCACTTTGCACGCCTCTCAAGTTCATATTGAGCTGCCTACCCTCTCTGATAAAGACAAGGAGGTGAGTCTTGAACTTACACCATTTATTGATTGATGAATGGGCTGCACTGCCATTATCTCTCTCTCATAAACTTTTGAAAGTGCTTTTTGTGATGTATCAATTGCTCTTTTTAGGTTATAAGTACTTGGGGAGTTCAAAATAAAATTGACTTCCTCTCACTATCATATACCCGGCATGCAGAAGACGTTCGCCAGGCAAGTAGTTTTCCTTGACATAGTATCTTTTACCGTGTCTTCCTCGAACTGATAATGTTTCTGAATATTCTAAATGTTTTGACTTTATATAACATCACTGACACACTTTCTTTATGCTGAAATGCAGGCCCGAGAGTTTCTTTCTAAGTCGGGTGACCTCAGTCAGACTCAAATTTTTGCAAAGATTGAAAATGTAGAGGTGAGTTGCAGATGTTGTTAGCTCATGAGATTATCTCAGTTTGGCATATAACTTTATATTTTCATTTCAATAGCAGTATTAAGCTAATTGGTATGAATGCATTTATGTTTCTCCTGTTAGGGGTTAAACCATTTTGATGAGATCCTTCAAGAAGCAGATGGTATTATCCTTTCCCGTGGGAATTTGGGCATAGATCTCCCACCTGAGAAGGTAAGTGTCCTGACTTGGACAAAGGATTCATTTCTATAGTATTAAGCTTTTGCACTTGTAATATGTGGTATTTAATAGATTTATAGATGTGCTTAATTCAGTTCTGGTCATACATAGACAAATTGCCTACATATATAGACAATAGTTCATATATTACCTACGTCAATGTTATAAATTCTCATTTACATACTTTTCAATCTTACAATGTAGTAAAAGATAATATGTGGAGTTGCACTATTCTCTTTATCTAGTGATGTCTAAGATTTTGTTTTAGCTTATTGTTTAGTTTCCAAACCCTGATATTCTTTTCCCCCTTTATGTTTTTATCTGTCAAAAATATCCAAAGGGTCTAATATGAAATCTCAAGATCTTTATAATGTCGGTACATATCAGTTATTATGTGAAACATATCTTGGTGCATGCAGCATACCATGTATCCTTTGATGTGCTCCCTATAACTTTAATATCAAAAGTTGAATATGTTTCATGTTATAAATGCTAATTGGTTGTGTTGGCCATGGTAAAGATTTGATGCCTGTAATTGCTTTCTTTATCTTGATGTAATTTTTAGACTGCTACATGGAGCATGCCCCTAATCTATCTCTATGTACCTGGCAGGTGTTTTTATTTCAAAAAGCTGCCCTCTACAAGTGTAACATGGCTGGAAAGCCTGCAGTGCTTACTCGTGTTGTGGACAGTATGACTGACAACTTGCGACCAACTCGTGCAGAAGCAACTGATGTTGCTAATGCTGTATTGGATGGTGAGTCACTATTTGATTCAACACTAGTTGCTTTAGAGACTCTTGAGGCCAAAGGCATGGATTTCATTGATATGTAATTGCATATTATATGTGATTGTGTTTGAGCTACTATCATGTTTGTTGAATTTAGGACAATTTTTGGTTCCTTACCCTTCTTTTAGTGTTTATGGTTTCTGTTTGACATTGTTTGCAAGTATGACATGCACATTTACCCCTTTTTTTACAAGTAATAACGATTTTATTGAAAAGAGACTACTCCATGATGAACATGAAGAATCAAAAGAATTATAAAGAATCAAAATCATTTACCCCTTTTCTAATGGATGCAGGAAGTGATGCAATTCTTTTGGGTGCTGAGACTCTACGTGGGCTGTACCCTGTTGAGACTATTTCCATCGTTGGTAAAATTTGTTCTGAGGTATGTCTTTTCTTGAAATTACTTATATTTTTGAATATGAGCTTTAAACTTGCAAATTGAAACTGGAAGATTATAGAACTAGTAAGATCCAGAATGTTTGAGAATGATAGGGTCCAGATTAAACCAAAGTACCAAACCAGCCTTGCAACATCCCTGTGCACAAATATTATATATTTACAATATGTTTCTGTTGATAATGCTGAGGTGCTGTTGCTTTAAATGTCAACAATTGTAATTTGTTGAAACTAGTACAATTTTGAGTTATTGGAAGGTGGTGATTATTTCATTACATTCCCTATAATGGGCCAGATTTATTTTTGGGTTTATACTATACACGATTTTTAGGATTCCAATCTGGATCATAGATCCTACATCTCTAAATTGATCCAGATCATAGCAAAGTCATATACAAAGTAAAATTGAGGTAGAATCTCAAGTTGGATCGTGGTATAGCGTAGGATTGGGATCCCAATCGGCAAGCCTGGATGATTCTCCCGCAAGGATTATTTATTTATTTATTTATTGTTAAGCATAAGTCAATACTCCAAAGCCTCTTTTAGCTCAAAATGAAAAGAGGAAAAAAAACAGCTGGGTTTTACATGAAAAGAAAATGGTCCTTGTGAGAGAGAGAGAGAGAGAGGCCTGGTTCACCTTGAAGCTGCTGGGTTTTCCATTCATTTTATGAAGTGAAATACAGCCAAAAAGAAAACCACAACAATGATATATGTATAACTGTGTATGGCATCAAGATAGAGAGGTTAATGGTGGAAGGTAAAACCATACTCCATTGTTCTTCGAAGATTTGAGAAAGAAGGGAGAAAGATACAGAAGGTGGGGGTAGGCAGAATATCAAACGGTGAAGATATTAAAGCTAACTCATTATTGTTTATATCCTACTTTATTCTTTATTTGTCTAATCATTATGGGAAGTGTGTGTTGTCTGAGTGGCACACGTGGTGCTGATAAGAATAGAGATGGTGCTGTGTAGTGTGGCACACATGGTGGGTAGCTAATGTTTCTCACTAACTAATGAAGCTGTTAGTTGAAGCAAGTGGATATGAGTTAGCATGACTTTGTCCTATTTAGCGTTAGAGCTTTATCTCTACATTATAACGCCATTTTACATTCTCCCCCAAAGAATCAAAACCCCACTTCTTCTTCAATGGCACATGAAACTAAAATTAGATTTGTTATCAATTGTATATACGTGATATATTTTCCTTCCCCTTCCCATGTCTACAAAGAGAATTTTAATTATTAGAGATATGGAGCATGAAAGTTGTATTATTTTAAATATATCCATTTTTCTTTAATGATTTTACTGATTATTTAGCATATATCATTATTGTTGGTGATTTTCAATTTATTTATTTATTGTTATTATTTTTGCGTAAAGTAGAATCTTACAATCCTCAATCTGATCTATGAGGACCTCTTACCGATCCTATGTAGGATCCCAATTCAAAAAATTGTTCCCTCGTTGCTTGGATTTTCTTTTCCCTCCAGTAATTGCCTTGTTTCAGATTAATGATGAGCACATTTTCTTGTAAATTTATTTTAGCAGATGAAGTTTTATTTTAATGTGTTAATTATTTAAAAAAAAGTTTAAAACGTTATCACAAAAATAATGTGTGATAATTCTTGTTTTATGTTTATACACCTTGTACAAGGATTTTCATGATTTCCCTCCCCTCTGATATTATCCTTGTAGGCAGAGAAGGTTTTCAACCAAGACCTTTATTTCAAGAAGACTGTTAAATATGTTGGAGAGCCAATGACCCACTTGGAATCTATTGCTTCCTCTGCGGTATTTACTTGTCAATGTTTCTGTTTCATTCATTAATGGATACTATGGATTTGATTATATATGTGTTGTAGTTCTTGTTGAAATCATTGCATTTTTAAATAGGATTTCTTATTGGCCAATATTTATTTTTCTAGGTTCGAGCTGCCATTAAGGTGAAGGCATCTGTTATTATTTGCTTCACTTCTTCAGGAAGAGCTGCAAGGTATTTTCTTCGTGGATGGTTAAATACAAATGTGTTCCTGTTGGTTACTATTGAAAATTGAATGATCTGCTCGTCCTTCCAATTATGAGTTTGCAACCTCAGATATGGGCATTTTTTTTTGGGTTTTGGGGGGGGGGGGGGGTGGGGTTGTGCATTTATAGTATAATCAATATTGTAAATTCATGTGTGGCTTATCATTTTGACTCTCGTCTAATTATATGTATGTGCAGATTGATCGCCAAGTATAGGCCAACAATGCCAGTTCTATCTGTTGTCATCCCCCGACTTAAGACAAATCAGCTTAAATGGAGCTTTACTGGAGCGTTTGAGGTTTAATGTTGACTCTGATTTATCTAGTGACCGTTTTTTGTAGTTATTTCTTTTTTTTGCTTTTACAATGCTTTTGATTTTTTTTTTTAATTCTTTGTTTGACTCTACTATGTCTTCTGTCTAATATCTGTGTTCTCCATGTTCAAATAGTTTCAGGAAGTATGAAGGGATAAATATTGTTGATTATCCTCTTATCCCCCCCACCCCCTCTCTATTTTTAAGGAGTTGCTTAGTATAATGTGTAGCATCTGATTATTAGCCAGAAAAATTACTAGTTCAATGGCCATATAGGGGGCAGAGTACCATATTGGAATTTTTATTTCTTATGCATTTTTTGATGTACGTGTTACCTTCCCCTTCTACTGTTGGTTTTGGAGCTCAGGTTTATCGTCTTTTTTTTCTTGTTCAGGACCAACCATGTAGTCTGTCGTATCATTTATGGGAAAGCTATCCCTCTAATGTAATATTCCTTTTATATAACCTTATTTAGTAGTCACTGTGGATTATTACACTGCAATTCTGTAATCTTATGATGACATAGTATGCCATAGTGTACTATCAATATTGCCTTGATTTACTGTAAAACTTGGATGTTGTCATCTATGGTTTTAACTCTTTGTTACTAAACTAATTTCCTGAAACACTGACTCTTCTCTGTTCCTGCTTTTTATGCTCTCTCAAATTGTTGAAGTTTCATGGTCATTTACTTTGTACCTTCTCTTTATATCTTAGCCGATGATTTTAATTCTTTTTGGCAATTGGCAGGCAAGGCAATCACTTATAGTCAGAGGTCTCTTCCCCATGCTTGCTGATCCCAGACATCCTGTAAGTTTTCAATTTTTGTTAGTTTTTGTTTTCTGGTAAATGCTAATAAAACAAAACAAAAATTATCAATGAATATGGAAATGTGTTTGTTTTAATATGGTAAGGTCTCTTTCAGGATCAAATGATAATCTAGTCTTCAGTCAGTCCTTTATTTAAATGCTGATTCTTACTCTTCTGGGAATAACTTTTTTATATCTGTTTAGCATCCAAACAGACCTGAAATCAATGTTGATGACTTGATTATATTTGGTTGAGCCTAATGGTGTACCTTGGGCTGGTCATGGTACCTGCTTTCAAACCAAATTGATTTTTTTTTCAGAGAGAGATTAGGGTATGGTTTGCAACTTTCTTCAGTATGAGTTCAGTTTTATGTCTAGTGAGGTGCAGTGAAGTCAGGGTCTGGTCTGTATGTCCCTATTGCCAGTACTGTCGTCTCCTCAGTGCTGCTGTTGCCCCTGCCTCCCTTGTAGGTGGATTTAGATATCTTGGCCAAGGACTTTGTTTTTAATGTACTGAATCTACTGATGATAAGTTCCGTGGTCACCCTAGCCTGACTGCAATCTGAGGTTACCCTGCAAGGAATGTAAAATTTAGTGGTCTGTTTCTTATGATGAGAAAATTTTGATTATCTTAGCGCTTCCTGGAATTAGTTACTTTACATGTTCAATATTGGTGTATGGGTTTGGATCTGGAGCAAGAGTTGCACCTTTAATATGAGAGAAAAAAGTTTAAAAGGTTAAAAAAAAAGTTGAGTTTTTTAACATTTAATCTCAGCTCTTGAAAGACAATTGCATGGTATATAAACCACTTCTGCATTTTTTTTACACCCAATATGTTCCTGGCTACCTTGTTTTACATTGATTAAATATTTGATGAAAATCGCAGGCGGAGTCTACAAATGCAACAAATGAGTCAGTTCTAAAGGTTGCCCTTGATCATGGAAAGGTATCGGGTGTCATTAAATCACATGATCGAGTTGTTGTTTGCCAGAAAGTTGGGGATGCTTCTGTGGTCAAGATTATTGAACTTGAAGATTAATAAGCTTTTCTTACCCTCGGTTTGAGGTACACTTCCTCATAAATTTTTTTGAAGTGGTGGTGAACTGTGTTGCTGCCACCCATGAAGTAATTTTATCTCCAAGTTATGGAGTCTAGCTTGTGACTCAACATGTATTAAGAATATACGCACCCAGGCATTACTTTTGTTTTTCAAAAGTTATCAAAGTCAGCTACATCTCATGCTCCCCGCCTTTCTCTATATCAGTTTTCTTGGTAATGCACCAATAAAATTTATTTTCTGAAGCTATTCGACCTGAGATTACATGACTGCAGTTTAGGATTTTTTTTCAATTGGTGCTCACTGTAGTGTGTGGTCAGTACTGAATTAACCTTGGTTTGGTTGCATTCTGGTTCGGCACGAGCAATGTAATTTTTGTGCAATTAATTTGGTTAAAACAAATTTTGGTTCATTTATGTTTTTTTTTTAATGAATATTTATACTATGTTTGGGAGTTCATAAAAGAATGTAGTTGAAACTTGAATGGATTGATTGAATGGAAAGGAATAAAAATATAGAATGTAAGGGCATGTTTGGTAATGTTGTTTGGTAATGTTGTTCTAGTAATGTTTGTATTTTTTTGGAAATTCGTGTGGATGAAAAAGTGTGAAAATATGTATAATGTTGTTTAAATATTGAAAATTGTTGTTTAAAATGCACTACCAAACAGTCCCTAATTGTGATGTTTTTTACTATTTGGAGAGATTATAAATGGAGGCTATAAAAATAATGAACATAAGAAAATTAAGAAAAAAAAACAATTTTCTATTATTATAATATACTTCCAAATAGGTGAATATATATATATATATATATATCTCTCTCTCTCTCTCTCTCTCTCTCTCTCTCTGAAATACAAATCCACATCATTCCATCCCTTTCTCCCTCCCGACAAATTTTTAAATGTTCATTTTACTTATCCAATAATCTAATCCTGTCCTGCTTAAAGAAAACGGCAACGGCTTGGTGTTTTATATTTATTCTTTATTTTGTGTGAGAAGTGCTGGATGTTAAACAATAAGAGGAGAGGATACGTGATCTGCGCTTATCCAATCTATAAGAAATTAGGGCAAAAGTTACAAACTTAGTTGTAGCCTAAAGTTTGAAGTCTAAAGCTACAATTTTTACTAAAAAAAATTAACATGACTATATATTTTAAAAATCTAACTATTGAATAATTTGAATTATATATTCTTGAAATTTAAACATTTGATTGATGACATAGTTCTTGATTTTTGATTTTTTGGATATTTGACAAGTATGAAGAATATAAGAAGAAAATATAATCTAATGATAAATTTGTTGTAGTCAAATTTGTCATAGAAATTATTTCGTACATCCGTGTATTACATCTCTCTCTCAAAAAAGTGTGTTTGTGTACAATGTATGTAATAAACGTGTATAAGAAATATTTTCCTATTTGAAATAGAGGGATATGAAAGAATAATAGAAGGAAAATAAATTAAATAATACACTATACTACCCTTCTCTTGTCCTCCCATATATCCTTCATCAAAACAAAAATATATGGAATTCATTGTCCAGTTGTGCAACTTGGAGGATATTCATAAAATAGATATGTATATTTTATAATATCATAAAAAACAAGCAAGAGCGCCCGTGGCCTAATGGATAAGGCGTCTGACTTCTAATCAGGCGATTGTGGGTTCGAGTCCCACCGGGCGTGCGCAACTCTTTTTGGTTTTTGGATACAAATCCGGCCAACCCAAATGAAGAGCTCATTTTTATTGCTATAATATTTTTGGCTTATTTTCAACATCACATTTTTTTGGAAACAAATCCAGGCAACCCAATTGAAGAGCTCACTTTTGGCTAAATCCAGCTTTATTGCTATGATATTTTTCGCATTTTTCAACATCATATTTTTTGGAAACAAATCCGAGCAACCCAATGAAAAGAGCTCATTTTTGGCTAAATCCAGCTTGAAAAAGAGAGGGAATCTTTTTTTTCTTTTTCTTTGAGAAAGAGACTATAATTAAAATGAAGGCAAGCGAGCCTGAATGTATACATACACAGACTTACCATAATTCACAACAAAATTTGAAAGATCCAAAGTGAACAAGATTTAAACAGCCTTTATATAACTATCTAAAACTATCTTGTAATTTGACCTATAATACAATTTAACCAGTAATAGAGGATGGATCACCCCTCTTATTAGAAGAATGTTGTTGGTGATGGAGGTGTTGGTGTTGAAGATCAAGTAACTCTATCTCTTTCTGGCGTACAAGCAACACCATTCTCTCATTCTCGAGCCTTCTCCTCTCATTTACAAGCTTAGCTCTATCCATTTCCCTCTCCTTCTTGCTACTAAACTTTACCCACTTCAACCTTTGCTTCTCTAGCTCAAACGCTTGGCATTGGTACATCACTTGCTGCTCCTCCAATTGCATCAACCGGGTCCTCATCCATTGCTTCTTATCCCAAGGACTCTTAGCCCCATCTTGAACCATACTCACCAATTCACATCTCAATTGTTGCATTAACTGAGCTGAACCATTACTAAACACTCCCTTCCTAGCCCTTTTATTCCTTGAAGAACACCTTTCTTCATTATCATCCTCATCTTCATGTAGTACCCCATGCCCACTATGACCCCTAGAACCACCTTGATCCTCTTCATCCTCGTCCTCATCTTCATCTTCATCAGAATCATCATCATCCTCATCATCTTCCTCATCCTCTTCACCACTCCCACCTTTCACCATTTTAGACCCTTCGCTCAAATTAGCTCCCACAACAGCATTCTCTGATGAATGAAAGCAACGTTGCTGTTGTGCTTGCTGGTGTTGAACATGTGAATTTGATGGCTCTGTGGCTACCTCTGGTGATTGATTTACAACCCCATGACCACAACTATTGTGATAAGCACACATTTCTCTAAAAAACAAGTGCTTAGAATTCAACAACTTACGAACCTCTTCCTTCATCTTAGGTGTCAAGTCCATTGTCTCCAACAAGCTCTGATTCTCCACCACCTTACAAGCTGTACCTTTCCCAAGAATATCATTCACTCTCTTATACCTCTTGTTTAAGTCATTGAACTTGTCCTCACATTGCTGCGGAGACACATAGAACCCCTTCTCCATCATAGCCCGAGACACTGATTTCCACTTCCCTTTCTTTTGTAACAACCCGGAAGATTTCTTTTTCGCATTTTGATCAGTCCCTTCAGGTCCAGCTTCATCTCCTATGTAATAAACAGCCATTATTAGAAGCCTCACCATGTTGTCTGTCCACTTCATTCTTTGCCAAGGTGAATTTTTTCTCTTGGCATCCCCTGAATTGTTGTCATCAGCACCAAATCCAGCTGGGTCTTCTTCATCACTGAGAGATATTGGTTGCTTGGCCTTTTGGGCAAATGGGAATTTCAAGGATTGCTGTGGGGGATGGTGATCAGGGTCGTTATTGTGGGGATAGGAAAGCATTTGGGTGTGATGGTTAAGGTGGTGAGAGTTTTGAGTGTTTGTGGGGTTTTGTTGTTGTTGCTGCTGTTTTTGTTGCTGTTGATGTTGATGAAGAGGCAGTTCTAGGCCTAGCATTCCAGAACCAATGTTTGAAAACATCCCACCACCTAAAACATTTGGTTCCATCAGAAACTACAATTGGGTCTCTTTTAAGACCAAAAAAAAAAAAAAACACACAAAAATCCAGTTGAGAAGGAAAACAATTTGAAGAAAAAATAATGAATAAAAAACATACCCCAGGCAATTGAGTTGAGATAACTAGAACAAAATGTTACTGCTCAAAGCGCTAAAAGACGAGAAACTTGTACCGAATTGTCATATCACCAGGTCCTGAAACTGCACAGAAAGATGGTATTTTTTGGCAGATACAAAATACAAAGAGAGAATGAGGAGAGATGCATTAAATTGAGTTTGAGTGGTGGGATAGATAAAACGGAGATTGAGAGAGTATAAACAAAGAGCGGAGCAGCCGGTTTTGGATTGGGAGGTTTTGGTTGTGCTGACAGAAAACTGCCCATGGTTTTGCTTTCTCTCTCTCTCTCTCTCTGCTTTTTGTATGCAAAACCCACAGGATTTTTCCAAAACTAGGTAGCGGACTTAAGAATACTGTGTAAATTGTAATAGGTTTTACCCTATATATGGCATGGCACAATGCCACGTTAATCTAAGGACACTTTTTTTTTAAAATTTTTTTTAAAATTTTTTATTATCGCTGAATGTTAATCTAAGGACACTCGGTCAACAACCTTAGGAGTCAGTATATATATTTTTAAAGTAATTTAGGCCCGTATAGGAGTTTGAGGTATGCTGTTTATATTTTTTTGAAATATGTGTGAGTAAAAAAGTGTATAAAAATATGTGTAATATTGTTTAAAAATTGAAAATATGTTGCTAAAATGCTCTACCAAACGGGCCCTTAGGGTATATTTTCCCAGGGCAAAATTTAGAGGTCGTAGGCCTAACTTTCCGTTGACTAGTTATTTTATTATTAGAGGTAAATTTTGATAAATTTATTATTAGATATTTTTTTTAATACCCGTAAAATTTTTAATAAATTAAAAATTGGTAACTATGTTATTAATCAAATGTTTAAATTTTTTTTTTTACTATTTATAATTATAAATATATAATAAATTTATGAATCGAACGGTAAGTAACATTTGATTGGCATGAAATTTGATATATTTGTTAAAAACATAAAAAATATACAATTCAATTATTAAAATTATAAAATATATAGTCATGATAATTTTTTTTAGTGGAAGTTATAAGTTGTAATCATTGGTTGCAATTAAATTTGTAGCCAAACTTTGTCCCCTTTTTAATTTAGAGTTGATTTAATTTGTTGGTTTGATTTGAAAGGCCAACTGGCCAAATATTATGTATTTGGTCATCTTAGGATTTAATCTTATTTTATTTTAATTGGAATTTTTGGGGGGTGCCATCGGTTAGATTCTTGGACCCATAAGTCTCCTTTTTATGGCGGCCAAAGTATACAATACCTAAACATAAGACAGATGCGAATTCTTTTGATCCAACTGATACATCACCAAAATGCCTATGTTTGCCTGACAGCTAATTTTTTGGGTATTTATTTTTATTTTTAATTATATAAAATCTTTGGTTATTTTGTCTTTCTCCAAAAGGAACAAGTAACATCATTTTCCTTCATTGACTTATTAACACATAAAAAAATGAAATTAAAAAAAAAATTATTGTCACATATCATATTATTATAATTCAAAGTCATTTTATTTTTTTATTTAATGTATACATATTCATGTGATATTAGGATCAATTGTCCAAATCATATAAGAAATCTTAAATGTTAAAAAAAAATCAAAATCAAAATTATAATATAAATATGAAAAATAGGTATTTACAGACACAATAAATATACGCTATAATATTCATATTTTATGATTTAGGCTTTTGTTAGTGGGTGTCAAAGTATATCCATTAGGGAGGAATCGAGAGGATCCTATATTGAAAAAAAAAAAGCATTTTTATTTGGTAATGCCATTTTACCTCGCTAAAAAGTCATTTTATTTTAGCTAATCACTTTTACAACATACCATGCATCTCATTTATCATTTTACAATAATCACATTAAGATAATATAAAATAACTTTTTTGAATTAATTTTGAGATTAAATTCTATAAATGCGGTGTAAAACTCACGTTTTATCCCTTTAGTTTCAATATGTCACATCATCTTATCACATATTTAAGAATGAATACAATCACACTCAATCAATTCTAATACCCATATAACCACCGTGCACCCTTGGTGCGGTGGTCATTCCACAAGTATAAATGCTTGTGGGGTGTGGGGGGCAAGGGCCGGGGTTTAAGTTTTCAGGAGGAAGCTTTACACACATATACACTTAGATTAGGTTAGAGTAGAAATTCTATCTTGTATGAAAAAAAAAATAACAAAAAAAAAAATTCTAATACCTATATATAAATCCAACCAAATTGAAAGTTTATTGAGATGTTATTAAGTGTGATATGAAGTATTAAATTTTAAGTAAAATTCTGATGTGACAATCTCTTATTGAATAGTGTAAAATGTTTTATACCCCATCCTTATCAAATTTGGACCCATAATTTTTTTATACACACAATGACATAATAACTGGAAGAAGGTCCTTTCTCTTCATGGGATTCAGAATCTGGTGAAGTGGATATATCTGCAGAATCTTCCATAACACTCGGAGTATCAGGAGTACTTAGAGATGCGGGCTCTTGTTCAACAATTTCTTGAATTTCCTTTGGCTCAGGAGGAAGAATTTCTTTGGGGAATTCCTCACTAACTTTTTCAGAACTAGAATCTGAAGATTCATCAATAACAACATTCATTGTTTCCATTACCTTCATGGTTCTTTTATTGTATACCCGATAAGCCTTGCTTGTAGAGGAGTATTCAACTTGAATACATTGGATTTATACCAAATTTATGTCAGATTTGAATAGGGACAGAGCCAGAATTTTAAGTTAGGGGAGATGGCTTAACTGTTAACTGTGTGTAGGGATTTCAACCTCTGACTCTACTACTTAGTTGCTGAGATTTTTTTTCTTTCTTTTTCTGTGTGGGTAAGAACAAAATTATTTTTGTTTATAATTTTTTAAGGGGCAGGGTTATTTATTTTGGATAAAATTAGTTAATTGAGCTTAATTTTTTTTTTTTTTTTTTTTTTTTTTTTTTTTTTAGTTTTACTAGTAATTTTTGTTGTTGAACTATTTTTTTTTGGACTTGTATATTTTGATTTAGATTTTAGATTTATAAATTTTTTTTATGGTCACGAAAATGAGGAAAATACTAGAGTTACAAGTTTTTTTATAAATTATTGATGTGATAAGTGGTTACTGGTAAATAAAAAAATGATGTAAGTGGTGGGCCTATATGCGAACCAATAAGAATTTGCTATTAAAATAGTTTGTAAAAATATTATAAAAAAGTTTGTGAGTATAACGTTACTCTTAAAAGAATCAATGATATTGTTAAAGGGAAACAAAATGTAATTTTATAGAACAAAATGTAATTTTATAGAACAAAATTGCTAAAATTAGTACACATATATATAATAATATTTAAAAAAAAAAATTTAGGGGGAGCCATTGCCCCCCTAGTCCAATGGTGGTTCCGTCAATGGATTTGAACCAACCTAATCCTAAACCTCATATGTGCACCTGCTGCCACAAAACACAAAATCTAAACCCAAATCTACTAATACAACCAAACCTAGAAATGGAGAGAGTGTGTCGATGTTTGGTGGCATCGAGAGAGGTGGTCTTTGCCAGTGGTGAGAGAATGGCAGGACAAAAGAAGAATAAAATAACAAAAATAGTTTTTACACAATGCTACATTGGGAGCAACCGCATCAGTATGTGTAAAATTTCTCTTCTATTTTAGCATAAAAACCTACTTTCTCTATTTTACACGGTAACTTTTACAAAACACCCACATTAGACTATCTATTATACCTCCCTTTTTATTTAAATATTCATTTATTATTATTATTTTTACCTTTATTTTTTCTCACACGTTATCTCTCATTCTCATCTCTCACACGTTCTCTCATCTCTCAGCTCTCTTCTCTTCTGAGTTCAGACCACCACAAAACTTCCCTGGCTGAACCTCCATAGCCAAAACTCAAATAGCCACCACAAAGGTGAACCTCCATGGCTAGGCCTCCATTTCCTTCATCTATTGCTGTCGTTGTTTGCTGTTGTTGCTGCTGCTTATTCGATGCTGTCATTGCTTTTTTTTTTTTTTTTTTTTGCTACTGTTATAGCCGTTGCTTCTTCTTCTTCGTCTTGACCACTTATTCTTCTTTGATGATTCACATATATTTTGTATATGGGTTTGATGATATGGTTTTGTAAATGGGTTTGATGAGTTTGAGATTTAGATTTAAGAAAACCATATGGGTTTGATGAGTTAAGATCTAGATCTAGGATTTGTTTGATGATTTTGATGATTTGTCTGGAATTGATGATTTGTATAGAGGAGATAGAGATGGAAGAGAGTTAGGTGGAGCAGGGAGAGAGAGTTGACGGAGAAGAGAGAAAATATGACTTGAAAAGTGAGAGAAAAAATTATTAAAAAAATAAAATACAAAGCTATAGTGACTGTGCATATATGCACACTTTTAGAAGTACTGATGTGGAGCATTTTTGAGGCAAAATGTGTAAAATTTGTGACTTTTTATATTATGTAAAGCATTCACATCAGTTCGTTTAAATTTTCTGTCTATTTTACACGAAAAAACCTACTTTTTCTATTTTACACATCCACTTTTACAAAACACCTACATCAATTTATCTATTCTACACATTTATTCAATAAAATATTCAATCTTTTTACATTTTTTATTATTTCCTTCCCTCTCCTCTCTCCTCTCTGGAACCTTCTCACAGACCCAACACAACCCCAAAATCACCCATACCCAGCCGCCAGCCACCGTCTTCTCCGTTGAGCTACAGCCACCGCAACTGGGATAGCGAGAAAAGTCTCTGTGAGGCCAAGTTGAAGAGGTTCAGACCAAAACGGAACAAGTGTTTGTTGAATGCCTCTGAGAGGGATAGAACAGAGAATTACCCACTGGATGCGGCGAAGATATTCGTCGAGGAGTTTTGTGACAAAGTAGAGGATGAAAATGGTGAAAGCGAGGCCTACGTGAGCCATAGCGATGTAAAGGGCAAGACGGACTTGTGGGTCGCCTGAGAGAGAATTTTGATCTGGGTTCGGTTTTGGTGGTGGCGCGTGAGTTGGTGGGGGTGGTGGTGGTGGTGGTGTTGGAGAAGGTTTGAGGTTTGAGGTGGATCGGAACATGTCTTGCCATGCTAGAATTGGTGATGATGACGATGGATTTGAGTTTTTGGATTCTGGGTCTGTGTATGGAACTAGCTCCATTTGTTTCAGTTTTTGATGCGAGAGACAGTTGTGTTTTATGTTGTTTGTGTTTGTGATCAAATAGAACAAACCCGTCGGAATCACCGGCGAGTTCAACAGCAAGTTGAGATGATCGGAGAGGTTGATTGACGAGTTCAACAACAAAGTTGAGATGAGAGAAACAAAGAGCTGTGATGAAATGAGAAATAGAGAGTTGAGATGAGAGTCAGAGGGAGGAGAGAGAAAAAAATAATAAAAAATCAAATACACGAGCTACAGTGCCCGTGTAAATTTACACGGGTACTGTAGCTCGTTGATAATTTTAGACAAGTTTACACATTTTTAAACGGACTGATGTGGGTGTTTTTTGCTTCAAAATGTGTAAAATTTGTACTTTCTTCTATTTTAGAAGACTATAAACGGACTGATGTGAATGCTCTAAAGGTTTACATCCGTTGATGCGGATGCTCCCATAACACTGTAGCAAGGTGTAAAACTCATGCAAAATGTCTCGCCGGGTAGAGAGTTTTTTTTTTTATTTTTTTTATTTTTTTTTTTTTGCATTTGTGGGAGCAATGTTATCTATTTAGAGAAGTATTACATTCACGGTATTTTCACAACACTTTTATAACAAATTTTAGATGATAAATTGTTATTGATTCTAATTTTAACTTGCCATTAAAATTACCACTTTGCCCATTAATAACAACCAATAATATCTTACCACTTATAATTTATTGTAAAAATATTATAAAAATATTACAGATATAACATTTTTATTTTAACCAAACGTTGATTGATTCTTATTAAAAATAAAAATAAAAGTAACTCAAGTATTTTTTTTTTTAAGGAACAAGTAACTTAAGTATAAAGTAATATGATTGGGCCACTGGGGCAAAAAGGATACAACCCTAAGACTTTATGTGATTCCATCCATCAAATCCTTTACTGTTTTTCAGTTTTGACGTTTTGGGCTCTCCAGTCCAAAATTCAGGTGAGAGGTAAACAAATATGACGAAGCAAAATTAGTGGTGTGAGGCATCCCATGATTGAAAATGAAAATACTGGATCACAACTTTTACTATAACTTGAAATGTAATAAATTGTAAATAATAATATAAAAAAATGAAAAAATCTTAATGGATAGCATAAAGTATCCTTATTTGTGGTTTATATAATAAAAAATTTATATAAATAAATAAAATAACTGAAAATAGTACTGAAATGATAAGTGAAACTTAAAATGCTGACTTTGTTAACTCTACACCATATGAAATTAATAAAATAAAATAAAAAGACTATATTAACATACAATTGTTCCTAAAAAAAAAAAAAAAAAAGGCCCATATGGGTCCACATTTGCGAAACTTTACAACTCAATACTTGCGATTGTAATCCTAGATGCGGTTAAAAATGAGGAAGAGAAAGTCCAATTCGCGTAGATTTTTCTTCGATGTAAAAGGACTTCATTTGATTGCAGTAGCGGTAGCGCACAAGGTTTTGGTTATCATTTTAATAATCACAATCTGTTAAAGAGAAGAGAAGAGCTTCACTTTAGATTTGGTATTGTTTTGTTGTTGGGTCCGAGTCGATGGTCCCACAGACAAGTGAGGGGTTCTTGCTGCTGATTCTTTTGTTTGAAGAGGAGACCCCACATCGCTTAGGACAACTTCATACTCTGCACCCAAAAAGCAAACTTGTTCCCCTGTCTTTATGGTCATTTTGCAACATCTTTCTTGTGACGAAATGGAGCATTACAAATATAAATATCTGACCCCCCAAAAAAAAAAAAATCCTAGCATTACAAAAATTTTCATAACTTTTTGTTACAATTATGACGTGGTAGAGTGTGTTTGGTAAAGAAAAAATAGTAAATTCATATGTAAGTGATGGTTAATCACTAACAATCTACAATATCATAATTGTGATAAAACAGTTGTGAAATAATTTGTGATCTTAGAACAACTCAAAATAAAATCATAACTAAATTTTTATTGATTCATATTTGAAACTACTGATGTTACTTTTTAATTTGTTATTCGCATTATGTCATATAATTAGAATGTGAAACTTTTTACCCTTTTTTTTTGTCTTTACTACAATTTATATTTTAATTTTCTTAAATAAGATTGTTTTAAAATTTTTAGAGTGAAATATATTGTTTTAAGTGACATTATAAGTTTATAACTTTTTTATTATTAAAAAGGTACACACATTTACACACAAGAAACAGGTCAAACCCATATAATTTAGGTTTTTCAACATATCAAACGCATTAAAAACGGGTCTTTTCTCCAAATTATAATATCTTAAAACTTTCTTCACTTTTTTTTTTCCTTCGATATAAATATAATTTTATATTATCATAATAATTTAATAAAAATAATTTCATTCAAATAGACTCTTAGTTAGTGTTTGGATCCGATTGAATTGCGCGTCTGCGTTTTGTACATCACGTTTCCTTTTTTTTTTTTAAAATTTATTTTTTAGCCGCAGATATTGACTTTTCTCCCGTGAACAGTGCACAAGACCCATAAACTTCACTTTTCAGCAACTTTTTTATTAAAAATGGGTCTCACGATACTATTCACACATTTAAAAATTATTTTACTACAGTGTTTTTAGCAAAAATAAGTTGTATCCAAACGGACCCTTATAGTGTCCGTTTGGCTAAGATTATTTTTGTCAACTTATTTTACTATTCAGCTTATTTTTGGTACTATTCATAGGTCCTACTGCACTTTTTGATACTATTCATGGGTCACATTGTAGTATTTCAGTTAACTTTTACCTTTATCTACAGTATTTTCAATAAAAAGTTTTCAATTTCAGCAAAATAAGCAGATTTCAAACGGACCATTCATCTATCGTGAAAAAACATTAAGTGTCACACTCACACCATATATTTAAAGGTCGGTTGATCAATGGTCATGTATTCTAATGAAATACTTCTTTTTCTTAAAAAGAGGAGGTATAAAGTTTGATTTATTTATACTATTATTTAAGGGATTTTTCTGTTTGGATTCCTCATTTTTTAATTCAAAAATATCCCTACACCCCTGTGTTTAAATAGAGATAAAATTAAATGACAATATGGTAAAAATGCAACTCTAACTCCCACTAAAACATTGCCTAAAAATATGACTACTTTCCTGTTAATTTTCAAATTACTTTATTCATTTATAAATTAGATTTTCAAAGTAAAAATTATGTATATAAAATAAAAAAAACTGTGTTTTTTTTTTCTACAAAATATGACCACTAAAAAAAAATAAAAAAGCCTCATCGCACGTGCAAGTTTATGAGATAAAGGACTTCAAATACTTCAATGGTTCCCATAGTTTTTATAAATAAAAAAACAATTTATTTTTAAAAACCGTTAATGGTTTGTTAAAAAAAACCATTGAAGTATCTATTTAACGAGGGACCTAGAACCTTCTTATGAACCTTTTGTGAACCTAACCCAACTATTTTTTTAATAAATAGTATACTAATTTATGGCAATACCGGAGCCGATACCATTAGCTTTCTTTGCCTGTAAAATCGCATGCAGAGTGGAGATGGATATGGCACCAAGACGATTACAAAAAGGAGTCCAAGTAGCAAGGGAACCAGTTAAATGGTTTGAAGGTCTAATCAATGCGAAAAAGAAATATATGAAAAAGATTTAGCAGCTACATTTGTAGGGAATTAACATGAAATTCTCAAATCTGTGAGAAACCAAATAGAGAAAACACATGCCAAATAAAAAATAATCACACGCACGAGTAAACAACAAGAAGAGGTTTGATATCGACCAATGAGTTGCATGACATAATTTTGGATGGGGTGAATAGCATTAAGTCACTTCCAAAAATGATGTAGTCCAAACCAGCAGATATAATGCACTAGTAAACAACAAGAAGAGCCGCTTTAGCTTCTGTCCAAAGAGGTTCACCTTTTACTTCATTCCCTGTGCAAGCACTTGTGATCTTATGATTCTTACCCAAATGGTTTCGACAAATAGGTTCAAGATACACATTATTTCGACAGGTAGCATCTCAAGCTTGTTGGTATTCAGCCAAAAAAAAGAAGCTTGTTGGTGAAAAAGAAATTTTTTGGTTATTACACTTGAGAGCTTTGGAGATAAGGAAGATGGAAGAGAAAATCTGAAGCAATTTGTTTCTGTGCTTAACTAGCTAGTTTGGGGTTGAGTTTGTTTCTAAAAACCCTAGTACCCAACTGATTTAACTAGTTTGGGTATGAGCCTAAGAAATTTGTACATCTTGCAACCTCCATATAAAGCCCACAACTTAGTCTTTGGACCCTACTCAATTTGAATATAACTGACTTGGAGATATTACTTTGGGCTATTGACCAGTGTACAAATTCAGCAAAAAAGAAGAAGAAAAGTCTAGTGTACAGGCTGAATTGTGGACACTGAGGTATGGGCTCACAAAGGCCTAGAATTTATATGACCAATTTGGATATAGACATTGGTTGGCTAGTGGATGGGCCTTTCACTCAGGGAAAGGAAAGGACAACCCCATCCAAAACCCAAAAAACAACCAAACAAAACAAAAAAGAACAATGGGTCTCACTGCACTGTCTGTTTAGTATGATTAATTTTACTAACTTATTTTACAATTCAGATTATTTTTGCTACTATTTATGGGTCTCATTGCACTTTTTGGTACTATTCATGAGTCTTACTATACTATATTATTTACAGTACTTTCAGGAATTTTTTTTTTTCAGTTTCAGCAAAATAAGCGAATCTTAAACAGACCCTAAAAATGAAATGACATAATTATAAATTTGGATGATGCATATTTGTTGTCAAAACTTTCGGCTATGGTCGAACAAAGCATGTGATGACCCATATTTTTGATACTTTGGGGACACAAAGGACTTGTGAAAAGTCTACACTGTTATTGTTACTCCCATGTGTGGTCTAGGATTTTGGGGACATGACTTTGAATTTCAGCTCAAATGGCATCAATGAAGAATTCTATGGTATATTCCACTTGATTTTTAGCTAACAATTTGTTGGGTGCTTTAAGTTTTATCATTCTTTCTGTACTGGCCTCCATTCAATGTGCTGGTGCTTTACTGCTTTAGGCCTCTAGCAAAGCTAGGTCGACTTTTGATCATTTTGTAATTTATGGTGCAGAATGATGATGGGATGAACCTTTGCTTTCGGATATGACTACTTCTCGTTATTGCTATTCATAATGGAAAATTGAAATCAATGAAGTATACTATTTATAATGGAAAATTGGCATCAACGAAGTATACCTTGGCATATTCCAAGGACCCTTGCATCTATCAGAAATGAGAGACTACCCAAAATTGAAATAGGTTTTGCCAAAAATAATGAATGAAATAGCAAGATTTTTTTTTTTTCTTGGTTGAAAAACAAACCATTTGTTTTATTGAGTTAACGGAAACTTCTGTCAGATAGTACAAGATGGGCAACATCACTAGGGTTGTCCTCTAACCATAATTGTGAAAGAAGAGAATATTTAACTAACTTAGCCAACTTATCAGCCATTGTATTTCCCTTGCATTTTATGTGAGAAAACAAATAGCAAGAAAATTGATTGTCAACTATTCATGCAATTTTATGAGTGCCTATTTTATGGCGTAGAAATTATATATGATTTAAATCTGTTTATAGATGATTTTGCAATCACATGTGATTACGGGTGGTAACAAATTTAATAAACAAATTGATTCTCAAAGTTTTAATTTAGTCATATTAGTAAAGTTCACTGAAGGAAAAATGAATTATGTGCATTACACATAACCAAACACAAAATGCTCCTATCGGTGGTTGGCAAACTTTGTCCTTCATTGAATCACAAGACAAAAATGTTGCCCTTATATATAACAATTGGTAACGGCATTAAATACTTCATTACAAAATTAGTTTTTATGGCGACAATTTTCTGTTCCAAAATTAGATTTTTAAGTATTCCCTTTCTATTGCCAAAGAAAGTGAATACTTAAATCACTATTGCTGTCTCTTGTATCAAAACTCTTTAAGCTGTTGAATATTTGAAATTATTTCAAAATGTTACTAATATTTCTAAAAATATATAAGGTTTTTAGATTGCTTTAATCATCTTATGGTCTTAGATGACAATTCTTATTATACGGGTGACACACCTCAGTTTCATTATGGCGTCCATGCAAGAGCAAGACACATGCCCTTCGTAATATAAACCTTTGGAAGTGATTAGGAGAAGCATTTGGCATTGTTTAATTTGTGAGAAATCTAAAGCAGCGGAAAGAAATTGGCATACCCATGTCATTATTGTTCAAGTAATATTGACAGTAAAATGAAGAATTATAAGAAATTCTTATAGTTTAATGACCTTCTCCTTAGTAACCCTTTTGATGAAGAACACATGCTTTTCTCAATGCTAGACTAAGGACCCTTCATTTAAGATTAGTTCTCTATTTATACTCCTCCCACCAAGGAGTACGTCGGTTCACCAAAAGACGTCTATTTTACCAAATAATCTTATGTGACTTCTCATAGGACATGTAAAATTATATAATTATCAAATAAATAAATTTATATAAAATAAATCTAAATATATAATAATTAAATCATTCAAATAAATGCTATATGGACCACTTTAAGTCTCCTAATGGAGAAAATTTTACATAATTACAAACGTACCCATAGACAAAGATAAAGATGGTATTTCTGTGTAACGCATATACTCTTAGGGGGTGTTTGGTAGATTAGTTTGAGATGAGATTTTTGTAATTTTTTGAAATACGTATGGGTGAAAAAGTGTGTAGAAATATGTGTAATGTTGTTTAAAATGTAAAAATGTGAGTTTGAGTTAAGAGACCAAACAAGCCCTTAAAGTCTTCTCCGTTGAGATAGTGAGAATAAAATGGACAAGAAAAGAATGGTCCACAAATTTTGAAATTATTTCCAAATTTAGCCAAGCAAAGCATTTTGTTTGAGCACCAAAAGATACATGTGCACGAGCTAACGGGAACATTCACTAGTTTTTGAACATATATAGTGTGATGGACCAAAATGTTGATTTTTTTTTAAAGATGCAATAGAATTCTAACTTAGGTATCTATTCAGTGATAATTGCTCTTTATCATCAGTTCAGAACACTAATTAATTTTTCAATTGATTTTTTGTGTAAATGCAGTTCAAATTTCAAATTACTTATTCTACAATAAGATATTTTATCAGTTGAATTAAATAAAACCCACAAAATATTAATTTCTTGTTAAACTATAATACTCACATGAGTTTGAACTTCCTTCAAAGACTAGGAATCATTTTTTCTTAGACCTCTTTTCCAACCACCAGAATATTTTTTAGACTTTAAGCATACGGAAAAGTCATTGAGTTTTCTCTAACATGCGTTGCTTCCCACTTTTGACGTTTGCTAAAGGCCCAAAAATGAAAAACCATAGGAATTGTCCTAGGATTATGACATTTTCGTGGACCCAATTCATGTTGTTCTTTACAACCAAAAAGTTAGTGTTGAATTTTTGTTGATAAATGTCGTAGAAAAAGTTGTAAACAGAAGGAAGAAAATTAGTGATCGTAGTATTTCAACATTGACAAGCTGACTTGTGAGTTGTGACCTATACGAGCAACGACCTCCCCTTTCTTTTCACAAACTTCTTTTCGGAATATAAATTCTTTGTTCTATTATGAATATTCCATTTTATGACAATCTATCATATATTATTATTTTTCTTATCAAGTAAAAAAAAAATCAGATTGATGACATAATATACATTTAAAGAACTATACATTTCCTATAAAAAAAACATAAAACTATACATTTAATATAAAAGAGAGAAAGGAGAAGTACTACGTCCACAACATTCTCTTAACAAATTATAGGTAGTAAGTAGTTATTGGTTTTAATTTGAATTCACAACTTAAATTACGTTTTTGCTCACTTGTAATAGCCAATAACAACATACCACTTAGAATTTGTTGTGAAAGTGTTGTGAAAATATTGTGGATATAGTATTTCTTGAGAAGAAGAGATAAGAGTTAAGAGCCAATTTTTTTTATAAATTTTTGAATACAAGAGTGGGGAGAATTATTGTGGCTATCTTCTTTTTTTGTTGCTGATACGACTGTGGCTATCTTATCTAGACATGACCATACTAACTTATTTATAGGGATGGAACTAACATTTTAGTTTTGGGAGTCGAATGAACAAACATTCTTTTAGAATTCATGAATGAAAAATATACTAAAATAATACTAATATCCATTTAAAATTTAATGTTGAGATATAAATAAAACTATAACAATGAAAAAATATAAATAAAAGAAAAGGCATAAAATAATTTTGTCTTGATACATTTTAAATTCATAATTTATTAAATGGCATTCAAAATTCTTTTAAGTCCCCAAAATAATCAATGATTGATCTTATACTAAATTCGCAATAATTTCATTTTTAATCTACAAAATCAATTAGTCCCTTCTTCATTTTTTTTGCGAAACCAAGTTTAGACAAATTTATAACAGTAAATGTTTGTACTTTAGTAGTAGTAAAAAAATATGTTTCTAAAAAAAAATAGTTGTAGTAAAATCAAGAACAATAAACACAATTACAATCCCTCTATAAAGAAGTTTTTGTTCTTTTTTTTTTTTGGGGGGGGGGGGGGGGAACAAGTTGGTATGTTGTTAATATTTTAATTATTACTAGCCACTTGACACAATCAAGAAAGAAATAATAATAATAATAATAATAATAATAATAATAATAATAATAATTGTAGGGACACGATTTGGTTCCCAAGTCCAGAAAGTAAAAGGACTTAGGCTTAAAGAGCCCAATACAATGAATTTGTAGAGAGTGGGTTAAAAACTGGACTTTAATGAGTTGAACAACAATCACAGCAGGTCAAATGATGCTAGAAAATAAGAATAAATGATTTTAGACAAGGAAATTCCTCCTCGGCAAGGTCCGAGGAAAGCAATTTTGATATATTTCTCTTAGACTTAAGGACAATTACAGTTCTTGTATGTACAGTGTTTCTTTCTTCTCCATATTATCTAATCCCCCTCTGTAATGGGGTCTTTCTTCTTTATATTCCCCTTCTTTCCTTCATCTCAGCCCTCCACGTGTAGATCAAATTGTTGGTTCTGATCCTTATCCCATCAGTCACTTCCTAAAGTCTTTGGGGGTAGCTGTAAGGCTGAATATTACTATTCAGGTATCACCTCCACATAAATGCGGTCAAGGAGTTAGCTGCAGAGTATTTAATGCGGTGGTAGCAGCTTTCTCTTAGATATTTCTCAGCTTCCCTTTATCCTATTCTCTCTTGATGCTTATCCTTACCAATAAAATTGTCTGGTGTGTTGTTCTTGATGGCAGGTCGAACCTTTGACCTCTACTCTGCTTAGCCGAGGAGGCATTTCTCCTCGGACTACTTTCCCAAACCTTTATGACCAAAATCCTTCCATAACTTACTAATTTGCATGTCTTTGTTAAGGTCTAACCGTCCTTGGACAGCTAAATGTCCTCGGACAAGGCCCACGGCCCAATATACCTTCCTAAGCCCTTCATCCCTACAATAGCCTCTCGAAATTCCACTCTTTTGCTCTCCGAAAAAAAGGGGATTTCGATATTACGGCAATTATTCTGCTCTGCTATTACGTCATCTCTGTCTGTGTAGGTGTCTTTTCAACTGCCCAAAAGCACGCTCCTGACGTTTTGGCATCTGGGACGCGCTTGCATTTATTTTCTGCGGCTTCATGTTCCCCACGTTCTACTGTACGATGGAGATCCAACTGTGGAAGATTTTATGGGGACTTGGGAGGGAATTCTCCCGCTTGCTTTTCCCTCTCATATATATATATGGCCTGAAGACTTCGACTGTTTCACTTTTTGCATTTTCAAATCTCAAGAACAAGTCCGAGAAGCCCTTCTTTCCTTTCGTAAGTTGTCCTTAGTATTTTCTTCTTCTCTTTTTTCTTTTTTATTTAGAGCCCTTTCTTCCTCGGCCCCTTTAATTTCACCTCGTCTCCCTACTACTTTCAACTCTTTTTCATATGGGTAGATTTGCTCACCTAGTATACACCCAGAGGGCATAGAGAGCTTTAAAGCTCAATATCGTATCCCACCTGGGGTTTCTATTAGGCATTGCCGCTGGGGGGAGTGGCACGCCATGAGGTAGGAGGGAGAAGTAGTAATCCCTATGATCGCCTTTATAGAGGGAGGGATGAGAATCCCTATGGGTAGAGTAACTAGGGATTATCTGATTGCTTACAGGCTCTCCCTCACTCAGTGCGCCCCCAATATGTTTAGGATTTTAGGTAGTGTAGATGCTCTCAATGAGAAGATGGGTGTGAACCTTACCCACCATGACGTTAATTTGATTTACAATCGTCACAAACTAGCAGGGCAGGGGTATTACTTAAAAACTAGAGTTCTAACGGTTAGGCTCATATCGTGTCTCCTTAAGTCCAACAAGGGTATGGATAAAGATTATCTATTCATCTCAGGGGAGTGGCATGATGGATTTCACTGTCTGACATGAGAAGGGACACCATGTGGGGTATTTTAGGTCTAGGTCTATTATTCTAACAACATCCTTTTGCTTACTAGCATTTCATGTATTTATCCTTTTTTATTGTTATTTACAACTTTGTTTCTTATTCTACCTGTGTTGTTTTCTAATAATGTTTTTGATTTTTGATGAATTTGCAGATAAATACTATACTATCCCGAACTTGAATCTTGTCAACAAGCCTGATTTGACAAAAATACTCAAGACTGAGATCTTTGTCCACAAAGACAGACAATTAAGAGCAGTCCAAGTACGTGATTAAAGCGAAAGACATCCGTCTACACCAGATCAACATCGTTGTATCGAGTTTTCTTGACGCGGGCCCTGTTCCAGAAGGCGTACAACAAGCAGTACTACCCTTTCAGCACACGGCCGGGGAAAAAGCAACCCCTTCCCAACCAGCTATTAAGGAAGAAGAACAAGTGGTTGAAGTCTCAGACTCTGAGGACGACTTTGAGGTTTTCAACCAGCCTCAATCCTCAGAAGCTCCAACTGGTGAATTCAGCCACCTTCCCCCTAGCTCAAGTAAGCAACCTCTAGGAAACTTCAAGTGTTCCTGACGCAATGGTGCTACAACGCAAAACCAGAACAAGCCTTCTGGATCTACTGGAGTCCTATGCAGGAGGCAATGTGCCCGAGACGGCAATCCAGACCAAGCCCCCCACTCCTCCCTTTACCTAGGTTTCCCAACCTAATCTCGTAGACAAGAAGAGGAAACGAGACCAGAAGGGTAAGGAGGTGGTGGAAGAAGGGAAGGGCCTTCCATCCAAAGAAGCCGAGCCCTAGAAAGGGGTCAAAGTAATTAGGACAACGCAAACAAGGCCCTCTAGTGAAGAATCCATCGTGGAGAGGGGGCGTGATCGCCAAACCAAGGTTCAAGCCTGGAACCCCCTATGATGCTGTACAGAGCTCTTTTCCCTACCCATGCTTCTATAAGGGACTTCCAGCATGGGAAGGTTGGGTATGGGGCCGATGCCGTGGAGTAAGCCCTTCTGCTGCTTGGGGACATGGCCGACCTGAGGACCATGAAGAAACACGATGTGTTTCTGAGTTTGAAGAGAGATCTTGCGCTGGTAAGTATTTTGTGTGTGTATATATATATATATATATTTATATATATATATATTTATATATATATTATATTTATTTATTTTTACTTAAGGTTCTAATTACTTTCTATAACCATTGTGTTGTCTTTTTTACAAGCTGTGCAATCTGCGCACATAGCCGAGGAGCTGGTGAATAAGTCCCATCGGCAAATGAAGGAGGAGGAAGGTAGGAGGATAGCTGCTGTGGAAGCCTTCTCCCTAGCTGAGAAAAGGATCCAAGAGCTTAATAATCAATTGACCGAGGCTGATAGGGAGAGGAAGAATGCTAAGGCTGTTCTGCATAGGGCCGAGTAGCAAGCGAAAACTCAGCACAAACAGCTCCGCCAAACCGAGGACCAGTTGTCTACAGCTAAGGAGCAGATTGAGACTTTGAAAAAGAAACTGGAAGAGGCGGGGAAGGCTGTAGAGAAAGCCGAGTAGGATAGCTATGACATTGGGGTGGCAGAAACTGAGGAATCCCTCAGGGCTGAAGTCTCTGGGGTCTGTAGATCTTACTGCCTCCAGGTGTGGAATGAGACCCTCAACCAGGTTGGGGTTGAGGTTCTTTTGCCCTAAGGAGAGCAAAAAATGTCTATTACCCCCTAGCCATCCGAGCGTCAGGCCCTTCAGGCTCCCAACCTGAAGCTGCCCCTAAGGATCCAAATCCAAGCAAGGACATAGCTACCAAGGCTCTCCCCTCTTCCAACAGTCCTCCCAAAGAGGCAGAGCAAGCTAGGGTTGCTGAAAAGGAGAAAGATATAACTAAAGGAGTGATCCTTGAAACTACCAAGCCTCCAACTGCACCTAAGGACCCCTCTAAGGACAAAAAGGTCTCCCAAAGCCTGGAAATTATCCTGGCAACCCTCCATATACCTACCAAAAAGGATTCTAAGGGTAAAGGTCTAGCCTCCACAACAGCTGCAACTGCCAAACCTACCAAGGCCACAGCAAAAGACAACTCTCCACTGAAGATTAAATAGTACTTAGTTATATTTTGTAATGTTCCCCCCCCCCCCTTTTTTTTTGTAATTGTAACTTGCATTTCTGAAACTGTACTTACTTTGCCCTTTTCGAGGCTTGACTTAATGACAATTATTAGCTTTTTTTATGCTTATCGTGCTTGTGCAAATTCAAATATAACTTTTGCTTTTCCTCGCACTTAATTGAAATAAAAATGAGATATAATCTCATTCAATTCAAGATATACCTACATTCTTGACTTCAACAATTATCTATACAAGTATAATTGCTACACTCTACACCTATAACAACATAATAGGTTAAACCTTCCAAGTCTACAGTTCTTAATAAAGTGTAATCTTGACTTCAAAAACATACCTTACGTGTCTGAAATAGGCAACTCATATGATTATATGTAGGCTTTCCTTCTCAATCCCACACAATGGTAAAACATCCACTTACCTACAATTTCACATACCCATCCACTTAGCAGTAGACCAAAACAATAGTAGGTGTTAATTTACCCATAGTATATGGTCCAAGGAACCAAACAATACTAAGGTTCTGTTTAACTCCTAAAGTGATACTGCATAGTGTTAATTTACCCAAGGTATGTGGTCCGAGGAGCCAGGTATGACCGAAGTTCTGTTTAATACTCAAACAAGTAATCAAGAATATCAATTTACCTAAGGTATGTGGTCCGAGGAACTAGGCATGACTAAGGTTCTGTTTAATATTCAAACAAGTAATCAAGAATATTAATTTACCCAAGGTATGTGGTCCGATGAACCAGGTATGTTAAAAGTTCTGTTTAAAATTCAAACAAATAATCAAGAATATTAATTTACCCAAGATATGTGGTTCGAGGAACCAAGCATGACCAATGTTCTGTTTAATATTCAAACAATTAATTAAGAATATTAATTTACCCAAGGTATATGGTCCGAGGTATCAGGCATGACCAAGGTTCTGTTTAATATTCAAACAAGTAATCAAGAATATTAATTTACCTAAGGTATGTGGTCCGAGGAACCAGGCATGACCAAAATTTTGTTTAATATTCAAACAAGTAATCAAGAATATTAATTTACCCAAGGTATGTGGTCCGAAGAACCAAGCATGACCAAAGTTTTGTTTAATACTCAAAAAAGTAATCAAGAATATTAATTTACCCAAGGTATGTGGTCCGAGGACCAGGCATGACTAATGTTCTGTTTAATAGTCAAATAAGTAATCAAGAATATTAATTTACCCAAGGTATGTGGTCCAAGGAACCAGGCATGACCAATGTTCTGTTTAATATTCAAACAAGTAATCAAGAATATTAATTTACCCAACGTATGTGGTCCGAGGAACCAGGCATGACCAAGGTTCTGTTTAATATTCAAACAAGTAATCAAAAATATAAATTTACCCAAGGTATGTGGTCCGAGAAATCAGACATGACCAAGGTTCTGTTTAATATTCAAACAAATAATCAAGAATATTAATTTACCCAAGGTATGTGGTCCGAGAAATCATGCATGACCAGTATTTTGTTTAATATTCAAACATGTAATAAACATAACACATAATATCATAAATAAAAACATGGTAGAGCCGCCTTTCATTAATAATAGTATCTTTGTAGGTTATTTATATTCCAAGGGTGTGGTATAATATTCTCATCTAAATTTCTAGGAAATAAGCACCTATACCAGCTACCGATGTGATACGGTATGGCCCTTCCCAATTGGGCCCTAGTTTTCCCTATGCTGGATTTTTTGCAGTACCCACAACCTTTCTTAATACTAAGTCTCCTGGTACTAGTGGTCTTAGCCTCACACTTGAGCCATACCCCTGTTTGTGCTTCTGTTGATAATATGCTAGTTGAACTATGACATTTTCTCTTCTCTCTTCAATTAAATCCAGGCTCCTTTCTAATAGATTGTCATTGCTGTTTGGAGTGAACAAGCTTGTCTTTAGCATTGGGAATCCAGTCTCTAGAGGAATCACAATCTTGGACCCATAAGTCATTGAAAAGGGTGTTTCCCCTGTTGATCGATGAGGGGTGGTCCGATATGTCCAGAAAACGTGTGGTAATTCTTTCACCCATTTATCCTTTTCACTATCCAACCTCTTCTTAAGCCCATTCACTATAACCTTATTAACAGCCTCATCCAGTCCATTCCCTTGTGGGTAAGTCAGAGTTGAATACCTATTCTTAATACCCAACTTGCAGAAGTACCTCCTGAAAGTTTTGCTATCAAATTGAAACCCATTGTCCAAGATGAGGGTATGAGGAATCCCGAATCGGGTGACAATATTTTTCCACACAAACCTCTTTGCATCCACATCCCTAATATTAGCTAGTGGCTTAGGTTCAACCCACTTGGTGAAGTAATCAGTGCGGACCAAAAGCCATCTCATATTTCTTGCTGCCTTAGGGAATGACCTCATAATATCCAAGCCCCATTGAGCAAAAGGTCAGGGACTAGATAAAGGATTAAGAACACCCCCTGGCTGATGAATGTTTGGAGCAAATCTTTGACATTGGTCACACTTATTCACATATTCTTGTGCTTCCTTCTGCATACTTGGCCACTAATACCCTTGAGTGAGGGCCTTGTGAGATAGTGATCTGCCCCCTGTATGACTTCCACAAATCCCTTCATGTAACTCTTCTAGGAGTGGCTCTACTGCTTCAGGATGGACACATTGCAAATATGGCCTAGAAAAAGAGCGTTTGTATAACTTTTGATCCTCAGACAATAAAAAATAAGGAGCTTTTCTTCGCACTTTATCAGCCTCCCCCTTCTCTTCAGGCAAGATATCATTCTTAAGGAACAGAACTATGGAATCTATCCAACTAGGCCTTACCATAATTTGATGAATCTGGGCCTTCTCTCTCTTTATCCCAATGAGCTTATATAAATCTTCAACGAGAATAACCCACGGTAAACTTTGCGCCGAAGAGGTGGCCAGAGTGGCAAAAGAGTCAGCATGCGTATTTCTGCTCATCGGGATTAGCTGTAAGTTGAAATACTCAAAATTTGATTGCAAGTGCCTAACTTAGCTCAGATACTCTTGCATTCTCAAATCTCTAGCTTCTAACTCTCCCTTTACTTGATCTACAACCAATCTTGAATCTGAAAATACCTCCACTGCTCTTCCTCTTATTTTCTGAACCATAGCCATCCCTATTGACAAAGCTTCATACTCAGCCTCGTTATTTGTGGCCGAGAAGCCCAACCTTAAGGATTTCTCAATAGTAATCTTTTTAGGAGATACCACAACTAGCCCTACTTCAGATCCTCTTTGATTAGTTGCACCGTCAATGTATAATTTCCAAGGTAGATGTCCTTGTAAGGAGATTGTCTCAACTGACTTTCCTTCCATGCTTTGCTTTTTGCCCTCCTCTTCCAGTGGAGACTCAGCAAATTCAGCCACCAAATTTGTAAGGACCTGACCCTTAATAGAGATGCGAGGCATGTACTTGATATCAAAAGCCCCTAAGATTGTCCTCCACTTGACAATTCTTCCTATGTAATCAGCTTTCCGAAGTAGTGATTGAAGAGGAAGTTGAGTTAAAACCACAACTGTATGAGCTTGGAAGTAATGAGGGAGCTTTCGTGTAGCATGCACCAATGCCAAAATGGCCTTCTCCAATGGTAAATAACGAACATTTGCTTCATGCAACGACTTGCTCACATAATAAACTGGCCTATGCACTCCATTATTAACTCTTATCAGTACTAGGCTCATCGCGTGAGAGGCTATAGCAATGTAAGCAAACAGAACCTCCTCCTCTTTGGGCCTGGACATAATGGGTGGCCAAGAAAGATACTCTTTCAACTGCTAGAAGGCTACGGCACACTTTTCGGTCCACTCAAACCCCTTCCACTTATGTAACAACTGGAAGAAAGGTCTAAACCTGGCTGCTAACCAAGAGATGAATGAGTTCAGAGCAGCAATCATTCTTGTTAATTTCTGGACTTCCTTGGGATTCTGAGGAGGCTGTAGATTGTTAATTGCCTTGATTTGATCAAGATTGACTTCAATTCCTAGATGAGTGACCATATAACCAAGAAAATTGCCCGAACTAACACCAAAAGAGCACTTGGAAGCATTAAGGCGTAAATTATGCTTTCTTAGTATTCCAAAAATATTTTCGAGGTCATTCACATGCTCGGACTCTACCTTGCTCTTCACCACCATATCATCTATGTAGACTTCAATCTTTTTGCCGAGTTGAGACTCGAACATCCTAGTCATCATCCTCTAATATGTAGATCCTGCATTCTTCAGTTTGAAGGGCATCACTTTGTAATAGTAATTCCCAGTAGGCGTAACAAAAGTAGTCTTCTCCTAATTATCCAAAGCTAACAATATTTTATGGTACCCTTGAAAGGAGTCCAAAAAGCTTATCCGAGGATGATCCACAGTTACATCCACCAATTGGTCTATCTGAGGCATTGTGAAGGGGTCTTTTAGGCAAGTTTTGTTTAAATCAGTGAAGTCTACACATATTTAACACTTCCCACTCTTCTTTTTTACCACCACTGTATTAGCCAACCATTCAAGGTAAAACACCTCTTTTATTGCCCTTACCCGTTTAAGTTTGATCACTTCCTCCTTGACAGCATCAGAGTGTTCTTTAGAAGAGTGTCGAGGTGGTTGCTTCTTAGGAGCAACAGATGGACTAACATTTAAGTGGTGGCAAATAAAATTTGGATCCACCCCGGCAGCCTCATAAGCACTCCACGCAAACACATCAACATTTTTCTTAAGGAAGACAATCAATTCTTCATTCTCCCGTGGAGGTAATTGCATTCCTACTTGGAAAAACTTCTCCTCGTTGTCATCAATAACAATTTTTTTCAATTCTTCACACTTTTCCCCTTCTACCACCACGTTCGTGGACAAGACTATTCCCCTTGATTGCTATAAATCCCTCTTTGCAGAGATCGATGATTCATCTCCAGTCTGATGCCTAATTGCAGCCACTAAACACTGTCTGGCCATAGATTAACGTCCAATCAGCTTCTCGACTTGATTCCCTGATGGATACTTCACCTTCAAGTGCAGGGTGGAAGACACAGCCCCTATGGCGTGAAGCCAGGTCTTGCCACAATAGCAGTGTAGGGGGAGTAGGCATCTACCACAATGAAGTTCACTTCTACAACTTCTGACCCTACCTGAACAGGTAGTCTGATTTGGCCATTCGGAAAGACAATCTTCCCATTAAACCCTATTAGAGGAGAGTCATAGCAGGCCAGGTCCTCGGGCTTCAGCTTTAGCCCCTTAAATAGGTCAGCCCCTCTTTACATTATACCATCCAATCCTGAAGGTAACTACCAGGGCATCATCATGCGGTTGCAGGGTTCTCACCTTATCCTCATTGGAAAAGCTCAAGGCTGGTCGGACTTCCATTCTACTCCTCTTAGGGTTAGGAATCAAGATCTCTGCAAATGGTCGATCTATAGACATCACCCTAGATGGATGGGAACCAGTCCTACCTGGGGCAGCAAGAATAACGCTGATTGTCCCCAAAAGTGGTCTTGAAAAAGCATCTTTCTGAGTTCCCGACCCTGTCTGACTGCCCCGTCCACTGGGCTGATACAAGAATTGTTTTAACTTCCCAATCTTAACTAGCTGCTCGAGATGATTCCATAAAGTCCTACACTCCTCTGTAGTGTGTCCTCGATCTTAGTGATACTGACAATGAAGACTTTGATTACGTTTTGTAAGGTCTCCACCCATCTTATTGGGCCACCTGAAGTATATCTGGGTAGTAGCAGACCCAGAGTGCCCGATAAAATCTCTCTTGGGTTAACTGTTATTGTACCTCTCTGACCTGAAATCCCTTCAGTCCTGAGGAAACACCTTGGCCTTCCCCTTTTCTTGTTGTTGGTCCTCCTCTACCCGTTTGTACTCATCAATACAATCCAAGAGCTGGCGTACACTCCTAATGGGCTTCCTCGTCAAAAACTTCCTCAAGTCGTGCTCGACAGGCAGGCCGACCTTGAAAGTCCTTATAGCCACATCATCAAAATTCCCATCTATCTCATTAAACATTTCCTAGTACCTGTTAGAATACGTTTTCAGGGTTTCCCCTTCTCGCATAGTCATAGACAACAGGGAGTCCAAGGGTCGAGGAACCCTACTGCAAGTAATAAAGCGAGCCCCAAACGCTCTAGTGAGCTCTTTAAAGGAGTTAATTGAACCTTCCTTCAACCCATCAAATCATCTCATCGCCACCGGCCCCAAGCTGGATGGGAACACCTTGCACATCAAGGCTTCATTCTTTGAGTGAACAACCATTTTTTGGTTGAAGTGGCTGACATGCTCCACAGGGTCTGTTCTACCATTATACATGGTAAATGTTGGTTGAGTAAATCGCCGAGGAAAAAGTGACTTAGAAATTTGGTGCAAAGCCCTACTCATAGCATCATTACCCAGGCCCTTGTGAGATGGACTCTTGCTTCTTCGCCTATAATGGCGATCCTCATCGCATGAAAAAGACTCACTGAGAGGAGTCCTTGATCCTGACTTGTAGCTATCATCCCTATCATCAACAGAAGAAGGCCCTGAACTTGAAGGAGTCCTTCTATGTTGCTTATGACGTAATTTCCTCCGTAGATGGTCTATCTCTAACTGCATGTTCCTAGTATTATCTCCGTGAGACCCGTGACTCCCACTTCGAGACTGGCTCCTACTAGTGTGAGTAGTATGTACACTAACTTCCCGGTCCCTCCTATGTTCAAGGTTGAGAAACTGATCTTGATGTTGGGAACCAACAGATTCTTCTTGGTTTGGACTTGAGCCTACCATGGCTAAACGTTGATCTCACCAAAGCTTAAGTTTCCCACAGACGGTGCCAATTGTAGGGACACGATTTAGTTCCCAAGCCCAGAAAGTAAAAGGATTTAGGCCTAAAGAGTCCAATACAATGAATTTGTAAAGAGTGGGCTAAGAACTGGACTTTAATGAGTTGGACAACAATCACAACAGGTTAAATGATGCTAGAAAATAAGAATAAACGATTTTAGACAAGGAAATTCCTCCTCAACAAGGTTCGAGGAAAGCAATTCTGATATATTTCTCTTAGATTTAAGGACAATTACAGTTCTTGAATGTACCGTGTTTCTTTCTTCTTTATATTCCCCTTCTTTCCTTCATCTCAGCCCTCCACGTATAGATTAAATTGCTGGTTATAATCCTTGTCTCATCAGTCCCTTCCTGAAGTCTTTGGAGGTAGTTGTAAAGCTGAATATTACTATTCAGGTATCACCTCCACATAAATGCGGCCAGGGAGTTAGCTGCAGAGTATTTAATGCGGTGGTAGCAGCTTTCTCCTAGATATTTCTCAGCTTCTCTTTGTCCTATTCTCTCTTGATGCTTATCCTTACCAGTAAAATTGTCCGATGTGTTGTTCTTGATGGCAAGTCGAACCTTTGACCTTTACTCTGCTTAGCCGAGGAGGCTTTTCTCCTTGGACTACTTTCCCAAACCTTTATGACCAAAATCCTTCCATAACTTATTGATTTGTACGTCTTCGTTAAGGTCTAACCATCCTCAGACAACTAAATGTCCTCGGATAAGGCCCACGACCCAATATACCTTCCTGGGCCCTTCATCCCTACAATAATAATAATAATAATAATAATAATAATAATAATAATAATATTTGTGCTTTAGATCTACTACCATCCCATAAAAAATTGAAGAGAAAAAGACAAACACATATAAGAACAATAATCTAACTTAGTATGTGTTTGAATACTGCTTATTTTGCTGAAAACTGAAAACAATAAAAAAATAATTTCTGAATTACTGTTCACACAAAGGTTACTGTAGATAAGCCTGAATGCACTGTTCATGTCCCATGAACAGTGCAAGAGGCGCTGTACTAAAAAAAAAGAAAAAAAAAAGCCAAAAACGCAAAAGAGAGAAAACGCAGATGCAAATGTGAACAAACCAAACGAAGCTTTAGAATAGAAATAAAAAGTAATTTTCTGGAAGACCTTTAGTTTCTTATTCATGATTTTTCCTTAATTCTCAACTAATTAAGATTTTTTTTTTCTTTTGTGGATTTTAGATGCATAAAACACCAAAAACGTAGAAAATAAATTTTCAAAAATGTTTGATGTTAAAAAAAATTCATATAGAGGAAAACCACAAGTTATAGTCTAACGACCATTTATTGTCTTTGTTTTTTTAGACTTTATTTGGACTAATTGAATTTAGGAAGAAAAGAGAGGGTTAAGGCCATGGCCCCTTGGTTCTAATGTCGGTTCATTTTCCTACTCCTTTACCTGTTGAAGAATCAATGAGGGACAAATTAACAAGAGTTTTGTCAAGCAAGTTGCGTCATAGCTTAACCTTAGTCATACTCATAAAATTAGTGGTTTTAGGCCAGGGGGGCAATAAGGATTAAGCTTAATCAAGGTCATGTCATTTAACCAAAAACTAATTATAATAGAGTCTATATATACATATTTTTTTACACAAATTCTTAAAAATAAAAAATAAAAAATAACAAAGCTTACAACTTATTGAAGTGGTAGGTTGTGGATGGTGAAAAATAGAATAATGTAAATGGTAAATTCATGTCTATAATTTATTAGATCGACAATTGAAAAAAAAAATGTATCATAACAAAATTGGTCCAATAAAGGAAGAAAAGCTAGACAAAAACAGTTCTATTCCACAAAGTGAAGTGGACTTTTGATGAACAAGAACTCCAGTCTTACACGTTTTGCTTTAGTGACATTTTTTTTTTTGGGCAAAGTGTTGTGTTGTCACTTAATCTTTGTCCCCCTCACCCCACGAAAATAGTGCAAATATTAAATTTTCTCATTGCCTGTGGGGTGGAACATGTTTCTTGCACAAAATTTTTCATGATTATGTAGCCTTGTGATGTGAAGTGATCTTACTGATTTGACCCTTACATATAAGCAATACTATTTTAATCATAATTTGTCTTTTTCACCAGGTCAAGGTGTGATAAAAAATTATGTAGTTTGCTATTGCTTCAAACTAAATCAACTATTTTAGATTAAATGATTCTCACAAAAGAAAAAAAGAAAAAGAAAAACCATTTTAGATTAATTTGAATTGGGTTAATGAACATGTTAAGGACACAAGTTGATGTGAATTTAATATTATGAAATAATTATATATATAAATATATATATATATACACATATTTAAATTGTGTACAAAACTACAAATATCAAGAAAAAGACATATCATACAACCATTATGAATAAATTTTTTTTTTTTTCTGATGGGATTATGAATAATTTTTTAGTACTTCATGAGTAATCCCCTTTTTTTCATAAATAATATTTCCTTTTCTGATATATTAATATTATTGGATTCTAGTTAAATTCATGGTGTGAGAAGAGGTAACATCTCTCTTGGAATATCAAATAGTTTTCTGATTTTCTCAACGGTAATTCATTTTTAAATACAAATCAATAGATTATAGACAAGCATAATTTTCTTTTCAGAATTTGTTAGAAATTATTTCTAAATACATGCGCTTAGAAATTAGGACACTTGTTATTATATTTGGCTGGATCTTGCATAGAAAGCATTCTCTCTAAACCAATCTAAATAGATTTTTCTATATAATAATAGATTTTATATTCAATATATATTTTTTTTGAGCTGAGATTTTATATTCAATAAGTAATGAATTTTTATGAATTTTTTTTCTTCTTCTAGAAATATGTTTTAAAAAACTCGAGAAACTGATTTAATAAAAGATACTTTAAAAAAAAAAAAAAAACCTTTTGCCCATGTTCTTTTAATTCAATGATATTGTTTGGATTTTTTTATGAAAAGAATCAAGATTTGAATCTTTCTCCCTGTAGCAGTTGAATTTATATATATAATAAATTAACTTACCAAACCTATGGTTTTCAGTTTCACTATTCAGCCACCAACCAAAAAGAAATGTTAGTTCCCATGAAAAAGAAGGGTTAGTTGGACTTAAGGTTCGCGGGGAGGGGGGGGGGGGGTGGTAAGTAAGTAAGTGGGGGGTTGGTTTGGGGGATTTCTTAACCATATGAATTCAAAACTTCATTAAATATTTTTTTTTGCTAAACAAAACTTCATTAAATCTTGAAATTTAAGATTGTTATAAATTAAATATTATAGTTTTGTTAGTTTCAAATTTTGAAAGTTCTTAATTGGTTCAAATTGAACTCTAATGGTTCGTTGTTGGGTAATCCGGGCCTAGCAGGTGGAGGAGGTATTATACGAGATAATGTTGGAGGTTGGGTGAAAGGATATGCTCGGGGGATAGAGGTCACTATGAGTGTGGCTGCTGAATTATGGGTTTTAAGAGATGGGATTTGGCTATGCATGGATTTCTGCTATGCAAGCTTGGTCTTCTCCAAAAATTGTTAAAGCTTTGCGTGGATTTCTTGGTCTTACTGGCTACTATAGGAAATTCATACAACATTATGGCCAGATAGCTACTCCCTTAACTGCCTTATTGAAGAAAAAAGCCTTTGTATGGTCCTTGCAAGCTAAGGAAGCTTTTTAGAAACTTAAGGCTGCAGTGTGTCAACCACCTATTTTGGCCTTGCCAAATTTTTCTAAGCCCTTTACTATAGAGTGTGATGCTTCTGGTGTTGGGTTAGGGGTTGTTTTGATGCAAGATCACAGACCAATTCCCTTTCACAGTCAGCTCTTGAAGGGTAAGGCTTTGCATCTGTCAACTTATGAAAAAGAACTTTTAGCCTTGGTTACTGCAGTGCACAAGTGGAGACTTTACTTGTTGGGTAGGCCTTTTGTCATCAAGACTAACCAACAAAGCTTGAAGTACATCTTGGAATAAAGGATTGCTACCTCAGCTCAGCAAAAGTGGTTGGCTAAGCTCTTGGGCTACTTGTTTATTGTGGAATATAAGAAAGGTTGTGAGAATAGAGTTGCTGATGCTCTTTCTAGGAAAGTGGATGCTGACCTTGGGGGTGATGTAGACCAAGTTCCTTCTTCAGCTTCCATATGCTTGACCTCTTTCCCTTGCCCTTCTTGGATTGAGAAATCGAAGGCTAGTTATGATTCTTCTCTTGAAGCTCAACAGATCCTTAAGGATTTGTAGTCTGATGCAGGCTGTCCTAGGTTCTTTTCTTTGCATAATGGTCTAATCTTGTACAAAGGAAGGGTGTTTCTGGGGCCTACTTGTGCTCTGAAGCCCAAGGTCCTTCATTTGGTGCATGATAGTTCCTTGGAAGGGCATGCTGGTTTTCTTAAGTACTACCATAGATTGAAGTAGGATTTTTTCTGGCAGGGTATGAAAGCTGATTTGAAGACTCACATTAAGGAGTGTGGTGTATGCCAGCAAATGAAACATGAGACCTATCACCCTGCTGGGCTGTTACAGCCTTTACCTATTCTTGACAAGCCTTGGTCTGCAGTGAGTATGGATTTTATTGATGGTTTGCCTAAGTCTCAAAGGATGGATGTCATTATGGTGGTTATTGATAGGCTTACCAAGTATGTGCATTTCATTGCCCTCTCCCATCTTTATTCTGCAGCCAAGGTTGCTCATCTATTTGCCCAGCACATTTTGAAACTCCATGGCATGCCTATTTCCTTAATTTCTGATAGGGACCTATGTTCACTGCTAAGTTTTGGGTTGAGTTAATGAGGCTCCAGGGAGTTCAATTGGCAATGTCTTCTGCTTACCATCCTCAGACTGATGAGCAGACTGAGGTTGTCAACAAGAGTTTGGAACATTATCTCAAGTCCTTCTCTGCTGACAGACCTTCTGAGTGGTGTGATTAGTTGTATTTGGCTGAGTTTTGGTTCAATACCAATTACCACACTACCACCAAGTTAATTCCATTTGAGGCTCTTTATGGCACTGCTCCACCTAGACTGCTGGACTACATTCCAGGAACCATTCAGGTAGCTGCTATTGATTTTATGCTTCAATCTAGACAGCAAATTCTGTCCTTGCTCAAGTAGAATTTGGTTGATGCTCAGGCCAGGATGAAGCAGCAGAGTGACTTGCATAGAACTGAAAGGGAATTTCAAGTTGGGGACTGGGTGTACTTAAGACTTCAACCTTACAAATAGCAATTTGTGGCCTATAGGGCCTCCCATAAACTTTCCCCTAGGTTCTTTGGTCCTTTCAAAATCATCCAAAGGGTTGGTAAGGTTGCTTATAGATTGGACCTTCCTATTGGTTCCTATATTCACCAAGTATTCCATGTATCTTGTTTGAAGGCTAAGTTAGGCCCCAGGATTGTCCCTCTTGCTCTTTTGCCTTCTGTCAATTCCCAAGGTGTTCTTGCCCTTGAACCTATGGCCATTCTGCAGACTAGGTCACTTCAGTTGCGCAGGAGGATTGTTACTCAGCTGTTGGTCCAATGGCAAGGGTGTTCCACTGAGGATGCTACCTGGGAGGATCTTTTGACACTTCAGCAGCAATTTCCACATCTTGTGGGCAAGATGTTTTAATGGAGGGGGGTAGTTGTTAAGAACCCAAGTACCATAAGTACCATAACCATGATTGTATTGTTAATCCTAAAGGGAATTGGTTAATGGTATAGGATCATTTAGTCACTGATATGAACATTGATGTATGGATTGCACTTTATGTATCGGTGTATTGCATTGTATGTTAGGTTGAAAGTTGATGAGTTGGTAGCATGTACGTGAGCTGGCAAGTTAGTTAGGAAGTTAGTTTGTGAGTTTTGGAGGGAAAACATGGAATGGCTCGTGTATATAAGTTTAGAAGTACAATTGAAGTAAATCAAGCAGAAACTATCCAATTGCTCTCTTCCTTACCTTCCAATTCTCTCTCTAATCTCAATTCTCCTTGCTCTTTCTCAATTCTAGAGGACAGTTACCCTCGAAGTAACTACCTTTCCTTCCTAACAATTCTTGATTAACCAAGAACTTAACATATATATTAAGAGAATTCAGAAAATTAGTTATGACTTCAGAAAATGTCAAAACTACCCATAATCTAATTATATAATCATTATTCTTAAAAAATAAAAAAATAGGGTTAAAATTGTAATTCAACAAAAAAAAAAATAATAATAAAAAACTACTGGAGAAATTTTTTTCTAAAAATTAGTACACTCTATTTAAATATATCTCATGCACGTTTGATATATTTTTTTCCTAAAAACTAGCACACACTAAACCCAGCAGTTTACTCAATTTCAAATTCTAAATTTTAGTTTCTTAAAAATTTATTCCTATGTATTCTCACTAACAATAGCTAAATTCAAATTGAAAAATTACTTTAAACTTAAAATAAAAAAGAGCCTCATTGCACACACTAAACCCGGCAGTTTACTACATTTCAAATTCTAAATTTTAATTTCTTAAAAATCTATTTCTATGTATTCTCACTAACAATAGATAAATTTAAATTAAAAAATTACTTTAAACTTAAAATAAAAAAAGAGCCCCATTGCACTACATAGTGTAGAAGGCTAGTATGTATTTCTGTAATTAATTTAGAATTTGAGTGGTTTAATAATTTATGAGCTGTTTGGTAGAGTGTTTTGAGCAATAGTTTTCAGTGTTCAAACAATATTACACGTATTTTCACACATTTTTATATCTACATATATTTTTAAAAAATACAAACAATATTACTAGAAGAGCAATGTTACCAAATGCCCATAATTTTTTAAAAAACAAATATTTTATATATTGCATAAAATTTTGGAATTAATCCCTTTAGTCAATATTTTATCTATTTTAGCCTTTGGCTTCTAGATGTACCAAAAATTCCAAAGTCACAGCTGTTGACATGTTGTCTGAAAGACACACCTTCCTCTCTCAGCTCACTTTCTTCACAATAAAAATACACTTTCCCTGGAAAAAAAAGAAAAGAAAAGAAACATAAAAATCAAAAGCAAAAGAATCAAAATCACACTCTCTCTCACTAACCAAACACAAACTAACTCGCACTCTGTACAAAACCTTGGTCTGTCTTTACTTCTAAAAACCATGACTTGAAAGACGGTTTTTCACTGAGTCAGAGTCAGAGTCAGAGAGACTGAGAGTCGATGGGGGCGTCGCTGTCGAACTTGGCGGACGGGTCGTCGGGTTTGGATTCGGGTCCGGGTCTAGGGGACATACCGGAGAGTTGCGTGGCCTGCGTGTTTCTCTACCTGACTCCGCCGGAGATTTGCAACCTCGCGAGGCTGAACCGCGCGTTTCGCGGCGCCGCGTCGTCGGACTCGGTGTGGGAGGCGAAGTTGCCGGCGAACTATCAAGATCTGCTCGATTTGTTGCCGCCGGAGAGGTACAAGAGCTTGTCGAAGAAGGATATCTTCGCTCTGCTCTCTCGCCCTGTTCCATTCCACGATGGCACTAAGGTTTGCTACTGTCGCATTTCCTTGCTCGAACATGTGCTCAATTTTAGGGTTTTTGAGCAAATTTAGGGTTTTGACTTTGGGGGTTTACAGGAGGTGTGGCTGGACAGGGTTACAGGAAGGGTTTGCATGGCGATTTCGGCGAGAGGATTGGCGATAACCGGAATCGAAGACCGGAGATACTGGAATTGGATTCCTACTGAAGAATCTAGGTTAGTTTTTTCAAATTTGTTATAAATTTCTTAATATAGGGTTTATTAGGGTTTTGATGTTGGTAGATAGTGTTGTATTTGTAAGTATTGAAGTTTGACTTGGTTTGAGAATTAAGATAAAGTTTAAGATTTAATTAAGTTTTAATATGCTTGAAATGGAATGCTATTTAACTTGCTCTGTTAACTCTGTGGATCATGTTTATTAGTTTTGGAGGCTTGTTTTGGATATAATGATGAATTGTTAACTGTCCCTGTGGAAGCCTAATATGTTGCTTATTCCTTTAATTTGTTGAAGCAGTATAAGGATTTTAAGAAAAATTATCCCAAGGGGAATTACTTTCAGTGTTGACTGCGATTCATGAAGCGGGTTTAATCTCACCTTATTGTATCTGTTGTTATTGGGTTATGTTAGAAATTCTTTATCTAATAAAGCCTTGGAATGCCAACCTTTCTTTTGAAGTTTTGGCAAGAATATAATTACTCTCTATTCAGGAGGTGATCTGTGCACCTTTTTGGTTATTTTGGTAAGAGGGTTTGGATTGAATATTATGAGGATTTAATTAATAGGAATTACTATAAAAGCTTTCCAAAGTAAGTAGTTCTTCGTTAAAACTTTGAAGGGATAAAATTCTTTTTATCTGATGATTTCCTAACATTCTCTCAAACAGTTAAAATGGATATGAAATCCCAAACAGACAAACAGTGTTTTATTTCTCTTCCTTTCTCTTTGTTTGATCTCTTAGCAGTTAGCACACAAATCTGACAATACCAACTAGGCTGTTTGGTCAGGTTCTATTCCAGTGTATCACTTATGTGCAATGATTGGGAGTTTTACAGAGAAAGAAGAAAAAGGTACAGAGTGTTCTTAGGGAACCAAGAGGAGAGGAAAGGGTACAGATTTTCTCACCTATTGTTTTAGAGAAAACCTTTAAATCAATTGATTTATTGTTGCACCCTCTCTGAATTGTTTGAATAAGTCAACCTGAGTTGAACCATGTCAATTGTCAATTTTAAAAATTTTGGGTTACCTATTTATTTTTGCTGATATAAGACTTTCAACCAAGCCTAATTATGGCCTGGTCAGGATTCATCCATTGGCTCTCTTTGTTTCATTTATTTCTTTTTAATTTTCCCTCTTTTATTTTTCCTTTAGTGCATGAGATTTAATTATTTCACTCTTTTTCCTTAAATAATTATATTTTTTATAAAATAAAATAGCTTGGTTTCAAAAAAATTGGAGTCTATAGTTTGAGCCAAGAATATACCATATTGAACTTGATGAAGTGACTGATTAGAGCCCTATTCCACTGCAAAGAAATGTCGTACTTACACCAGTCTTTTTGTTTCTTTGTTTTTTGTCTTTTTTTGTGAGGGGTGGGGGAGGGGTTGACTTAAAGTTTCTTTAATTTGGTTTAAGCATGCACTTTTCTTTAATTCAACTTTAGCGATGAGATTGCAATAACATCGAACCTTGATCAATCTTCAGTTTGAAATTGTTTCTATTGCTTGAGATGGTTTGGTCAAGTACAAAGGAGAGCAATAATGCACCAATGAGGAAGAGTGATTTGATTCAAGTTGAGGGAATAAAAAGAGGTAAAGGAAGACCTAAAGTAATACTTGTAAAAGTTGAAAAAAAAATGACATGTAAATTTTGGAGGTGATAGACAAATTGATTTTGGATAGGATAGAGTAGCAGAGAAGAATACAATGTGGCCGACATTAATTAGTCTGTTGAGGATGCATAGCCCCCAAATTTTTGGGACTAGAGCTTTGTTGTTTTTTTATTTTATTAATTAATACTCTTTGAGAGGGTCAGTTTTACTCTGAAAACGTTTTCTTTGTTGTATAATTAAAACCTCTCAGAGAATGGAAAATCTAGTCTGTCCTAAGATAGAATATGGCTATGTTTTGCCGTTGTGAGTGGTAATTTCTTCTTCAATAATGGCTAACTCTGTCACATAGGGATAAAAAAGGAATTTCTTATTGTGATGAGGTTTTATTCTAATATAAGTCATGGGCAACTTGATATGACTGGAAGATTGCCGGCTTAAGCTTTAAGCTATTGAGATGCTGGTGAAGTTGGTGCTGCTGCTTGGGGTGTCAAATGTACTCATTGGGGGTCCTTATTGTGAATTCATAAATATCAATATGTTAAGAAAGATTTGCTTGTGTTTCGAATATTGATTTGAAAAGCCTAATATTGTTGTGAGGACTGAGGAGTGATTCATTGTGATTGGGAACAGTTTTTTGGTTAATATGCAATCTTTTTTGTTGAGGTCCTTGATTCTATATTTTTGATGTTGAGCTTGAAGTTCAGACTATAGAAATTTTGCATTTCATTAGCCTTTAACTTTGGACAGGTTGGTCGTTGTCTTATGGGTATGCATGTTTTGTGTAATGGTAACAGCATGGCAGGCGTCCTTTTCTCTTGGCCCTAACTCTTATATCATGTGAATTATTGATTTTTCAAAGTAAGTGGGTGATAAAACCATATTTTCAAATGAAATTTAGAGTTAAGAAAAATTGTATTCTGCATTCTGAATAGCTATCATATGTGGGACCAAGGCAATGATCCTTATGCTCCTTTTTTGCATTCTTAATCACTTAGTTTTCTAAAAGTTCTCATGCAACTGTTGTCTTTTATGAACTTATACATAACATCATGGAGAGTTGCAGATGGCTTTTCAGGATTTGGAAGGAACTTTCATCTTTTCTCTCTTTAACACTATTTTATTGTAACTCCACCTGAGCCTTACAAGTAACATGAAGTTAGTACTCATGTTGTCCAGTTATCGTTAATTTCTTAGCACAGATTTTTCATTCAAACTAGTTTGGAGAAAGGTTTCTCCAACTCACTATGTGGTGACTCAAATGAGTATCTATGTGTACTCTTAATCAAGTCATGTCACTGGTTTAGATGGACTCTACATGTGGATGGTCATTTGAACTGCCATGTAATGAGTTGGGGGGGGGGGGGGGGGGGGGGGGGTCCTCTGACTGTTTTGGAGGAAAATTTGCTCAATTTCTTATATTTGATTATTTGCTGGATAGGCTGTGAATAATTTGAATATGCTCTAGTGGTTTTCCTAGCTTTTCTTGTCCTAATTGATGTTGTAATGTCTGATACAGTGTCACTCATGACCCCAACAGATTTATGTTAAAAATAATAATAAAAATTCATCATGGATTTTTCTGTTATTTGTACTGCCTCCTTAGGTAAAGAAAATAAGTGGGCTATAAATGTATATAAACCATTTCATATTCGAGAGTCTACAAATTTAGTCACTTTCTCTTAGTCTTTGTGAAAATGGTCTTACACAAGTGGTGGATGGGCTTGGAATAACGCATTGGCCATTGTTATTTTCTGCTCTTTGTTGAATACCTTCCTTATTCCTTCTGCTAAGTTCTTCGGGCAGGCCTGGTTCTACAAATGCGGGGCTATATGGCATTTTTTATTAATGAATACTGAGGCTATTTGATGTAACAACCAACTTAGTTCTAAAATTTTGGGTTGGCTACTGAGGCTATTTGATATTTCTTAAGTTATCAGTTTTCATTTTCCCCCCTGGAACTCATGTTAAAGACATCAAAAAGTGGGCACATATATATTTAATAAGAATCAGTTTATCATCTGCTCATAATTCATAGATTAAGTTTATTTTCTTCATGCCTGTTTCAACCATGATTGTGGTTGCTGAAAGTGTCTGGAGTTGGTACTTATTTTCAATCGCCACTTATGTCTGGTACTCTGGTTACCTTTTGTGTTATAATTTCTGCTCAATCTTGTGTAATATTATGCTCTTACACTTTGATGAACCTCTTTGTTTGCAGGTTCAATCTTGTGGCCTATTTGCAGCAAATATGGTGGTTTGAAGTAGATGGAGTGATAAAGTTCCCCTTTCCTGCTGATAGCTATACTCTGTCATTCAGGCTTCATCTTGGAAGGTTTTCCAAAAGGCTGGGACGGCGTGTGTGTACTTTTGAGCATACCCATGGTTGGGATATCAAGCCAGTACGATTTGAGTTATCTACTACAGATGGTCAGCAGGCATTATGTGAGTGCTGTTTAGACGACACTGAACATGATGAAATCAATGGCTATCATAAGCGTGGATGCTGGATAGATTACAAGGTTGGTGAATTCATTGTTACTGACTCAGATCCTGTGACTGAAGTCAGATTTTCCATGAAACAGATAGATTGCACACATTCTAAAGGCGGGCTTTGTGTAGATTCTGTATTTATTATCCCCAGTGATTTAAAAGACCATAAAAGAAGAGGGGTTTTGAAGTAGCCGTATACTCAAAAAGTGAAATTGTTTAGTGATGTCAGTGATCCTAGAGGACTTAGATGTGATTTATTATACAGCTTATACTTCTTAAGGCATTTGTTTTGAGGAATGTCATCTTAGTAGGTTTTTGCAGTAGGTATGTGTCCTCTATGGTTATGTAATTCTAACTTGTCTGTTCCAGTTTTGTCTACTTTCTATACCTTTGCATACAAGATTAAGCTCTTTCTGTAAGCATTGTAACTAACTTATGATGCATCTGAGGTATATGCCTCCCTGAAGCTTCATTGAAAGCAGTGTTTTTGCTTTCATTATTTTACTTTTGCGTGAAATTCAAATATCTGTGGAGGGGACTTGGGATAATGCTCTCCCCGAATGGATATATTCTCCATTTCACTTGGAATAGAGAGAATTCTATTTCTCCAACTACCATGAAATTAGTTTTAAATAATTGCTCAACAGCAGCAATGACAATGAATGTTTATGCCTCATGAATATTGCTTAAGACTAAACCTTTTATGTGAAGGATTATAATGCATCTTGGGCTGTTCTTTTTATTTGTCTACCTATAGCTTAATGGACTTCCACATGGCAAATGGTATCAAAATATGTGTGCAACTTGCCTAACCTGGAATTGATCCAACTCATTTAACTAGTGGGGTGACTTGGTTCTGTTCTATTAGAGGAGAGAGTGGACTAAATTCAATGTATAACCCACCATTATAGTTTGTGTTAACTTGAAATAGAAATAGGATAATTTATGAGCTTCCCTGTTGGAAACAGAAGGGAGAAACATTGTTCAACTGATTTATAGTCTCACTTAGCAAGAGTACTACTATTTATATGTCACTCTGGGTTTTCACAATGTTGCAATAGTTACTCTGGCTTCTGTCTTCTTCCTTCTCCTATCGTGATCTCCCATCTCTCTTCTTTACCTCTCATAACTCCCAGTTTTCAGGAACGTGTGGAAATTTATGTTGTGTTTCACTGCGAGGGAGTCAGTCCATATTTTGAACTCTCTCTTGTTTATGAGGTTTTAGTTTAACAAGAAAGCCAAGTTATCTATATTCTATATATATCTAAAAGGTAAAGTAGAGTCGTATTTATTGTTGCTACGTTTCTGTTAGATCACATTAGCAACCACATCATCCACTTATTTCCAACATTCTTTTACTTATTTTAAACTATTTTTCTTCTTATTAATTTCCCAACTTATTATTATACTTTTTCCAACTTTTCTCCTCCCATTTTTTTTTCATCTCCCCCACTTTTATCTACTTTAATATCACTTTTCTTCTATCCCTTTATCTTCCTTTATTTTTTACTTTTCTTATTCTCATCCTCTTATTATAAATTTTTTTAAAAAAAGTTATTTCTCTCTTTCTCTCAAAAAATTTTTTTTTTTTTCGTTTTCTTTTTTTGGTGGATTTTTTTTTTTATAATTATTTTTCTTGCATCTCTACTTTATGTTGATAAATTTTTGTATTATTTGGAACTCTACTTTGGGTTGATGTGATTAAGTTTTGTGTTTTTAAGTTGTTATTATTTTTGTTCTTTTTGATTTCATATTATCCTATTGCATTATAAAGATGGTATATAAGTATATAATGTTATTTTATTACATAACATGACTTGGATAATTTGGAGTTTATTACTATTTTTTAAAACTTTTTTTCTTTTCATCTTATTTTCTATAATTTTCTCATTATTCTCTCTCACATTCTCTCTTGAAAAAGTTGTTATTCTTTCTCTTGATTTTTTATTCTTTCTTGTAATAGGTTAATGAATTATTGTAATTTTTAAAACTCTATTTTGGGTTCATGTGTTTTGGTGTTGTATTTTTTAGTCCTCCATCAGAAGTAGTCTTTTTCTCTCTTATAGCTTTGGTTTAATTTTTTCTTGAATTATACTTAATTATTTTGGAAGTAAAAATTTGAATTTTTATCAAAACATAATCTTGGCTATACTAATTACAGATCAGTGTTCGGTCCAGTTTGGTCTATTCGGTCCAATTCAGTCTACTGCAGTCCACTTCAATCCATCTAGTCCATTTCGGTCTATTCGGTCAGGTCCATTTTGGTCCAACTGATCTACTTTGGTCAATTCGGTTCTGTTTAGTCTAATTCGGTCCATTCAGTCCAATTTGGTCCATCTGGTTCAATTCAGTCTAATTCGGTCTACTTCAGTCCATTGAGTCCACTTCGGTTCACTTTGGTTTATCCGGTCCAATTTAGTCTAATTTGGTCAATTTGGTCTATTCAGTCCAATTCGGTCTATTCGGTCCAATTAGGTCCACTTCAGTCTATTTGGTCCACTTTGATATATTCAGTTCAATTTGGTCAATTCCCATCCACTTTGGTCTATTTCGGTCCATTTTGGTTCACTTCGATGTACTTACTTAAGAATAGGAAAATACAAGTTTGGTTTGAGAGTACTATCAATTGTAATTATATGATAAGTTTTGATTATTATAATAGTCTTTTAAAGAGAATGAGAATTTGAATAATAAATTTGAAACTTAAAAATTTTAGCTTTACCAAAAGAAATTAGGAAAATATAATGCATAATAACAATAGTTAGAAGAATATGAACCATTTAAAAAAAATATCAATAAAAAATTATATATTTGTAAAAAGGCCAAGATTTAGGTATAGTACTTAGATGCTGTTACTTAAATTCCCCTCTTAAGATTCTGCCATGTGGATTTTTCCTCATGGGATTGAAGTGTATTTTTTAGTTAAGTAGCCATATAACTCAATCTTAAATGGGGAACCTAAGGAATAGCACCTAAAGTATTGTACTTAAGTTAATTTTGTTCTTGTAAAAATAGGGTGATGGAAATTACTTTTTGAAATTGTTTAATTTTTAGAGAGAACAAATTGTCTACAATAAAATTTAGAGAATAAATTATATATAGCATATTATAACATAATTTTGAAGAATATTAACTACCTTATAAAGGAATATTAACAATATCAATAAAACACGCCCAAAATAATAGAAAGATGAAAAATAATTTTAGAAATTGTTTAATTTTTAGGGAGAATAAATTGTCTTCAACAATTTTTTTAGTGAATAAATTATACATTATATTACATTTACAAAATAATTATCTACTCTCACACATTGCATGGTTCTACGATTAGTTATTATTAAAGAAAGTCAAGTTAATGTACTGTACAGTGGTTTATTTATTTGATCTAATGAATGGGATTAAAATAATTAAAAACATTAAATTTATAATTTAATTTGCTGCAGACCTGAGAAGTAATCTCGTTAAGAATTTTGTTTGTGTTTGGTGCTTTAGGTAGGTCGATTTGGTTCATGCTCTAGTAAAATGGGAACTGTCGGACCGTGTGCCTTACTGATCCATCCAACGACCAATTGGTGAAGGATGAGGGGGCACAAATCTTTGATAGCATTCGATCGCAGACCAAGCCTATTGGTATTGGAGCGAATTATGAAATCCCTCACAATGCGGCTCCAACAACTCGAACCTATGACCAGGCTCTGATACCACTTGTCGGACCGTGTACCTTACCAATCCATCCAACGACCAATTGGTGAAGGATGAGAGGGCACAAATCTTTTATAGCATTCGATCGCAGACCAAGTCCATTGGTATTTGAGCGAATTGTAAAATCCCTCACAGGAACTAATGAAGTAATTTAGTACCAGTTCAATACCAACCAAAACTGAATTGAGTTGCACCTTTTTGACACCAGTGGTAGCTAGAGATTAGAAAGTTCAAATTCTAGGATCTAATGGATCACTTAGAATCAGTATTAACTCTTAAATAACTCAGCTTTGTGGTCATTGGTTAAAATTCAAATGACTGGAGTGTGTTATTTCCATTGAATTCATGGTGTGATTAGTGTCTTAATTTCTGGTGGTTGGGAAAAATAAAAACTAGGTGTTTGCTGGCTAACGAAATACTCCTACTTGGTTTATAAAGCAACTATCATCATTGGATTTAAATAAAAGTGGAACCTTTTGTTCTCTCTTCCCATGCACTCCTTACTCCATGACTGCTTTTAATTCATTAAGTTATTGCAAGAGGTTTTCATTTACTAGTTTGGTTAATCCTTTACTAATTATTTCTTCTTTAGGGACACCAAACACAGCTTAGTACCATTGCTCTATTGCAATGGAGCCGACACAATATAGACACATGTCCATATCGTGTCGACTCCAGTGCACTAGAGTTAAGCTTTACCCTCCATTAATTGTCTTTATTTTAATCATATCATATCGGCTCTAGTGCACTGGAGCTAAGCTTTACCCCTCATTTAGTGTATTTATTTTGACTAATATCACTCTAAACATCAATGACTAGTTGCCATAAACACCTATAGCCTTCTACAAACTACCTTGTTTTGAGAGCATTTTCGAATTATTTGTCTTTAACATTTCCCATTATATAAAAGTATAGTAAGTTTGTTATCTTTGCCGAGGTTAGCCGCTTTATTTCAATTATTGTCTTAGTTTCCCAAAAGTGATTTTAAGGTTGACTTACATACCTAATAGAAACATTTTAAAAAGTGCCAGTAGCAGTTAACTATTGTAGTATTCTTTCTTTTCCGAGGTTTCACTCTAGGGTAATTTTTTATTGTCAAAAATCAAAATGACCCGCGTCAATTAGGGAAGTACTTCTATATCTCCCAGTTAATATATCAATTTATGTATCATAATGTTAAGGTGGAGGAAAAACCAAAACTGCAGATCTCTGGTAGTGTTAGAACAGAACATTGTGTTGCATTGCTTCCTATTAATTACTGCTTCATGAATATTTTACGTAGACACTGGTCCTGATTCGGCGCCGCTTGGTTGTATTCATGGCCTGCTTTTGTAGCCACCTTTCGTGAACCAATTCTATTAGGCTGTCAGTCATGTTGTGCCTTACTCTTAAATTCCATTGTCATTTACTCTTACTGAAACCATGTTCCTCTTAGATACACAGAGTGGTTCAAATTTAAGAGTTTACCAACCTTTGCCACAACTGCTAAAAATTCCAAAAACTCATTGTATAACATAGGTTTTTTCTTTATAGGCTAAGCTGTGGGCCTGTGGCAACCTTATGTGCTTAATTGGTATCATTAATCATTAGGTGGATGAGAGTTATTTTTGGCAACCAAATTAAATTAGGACCGGTACTAGTACTATAAAATTTTCAACGCCCTAGAGCTTATGTTATAGCTAGGGTAGTGGAGCTTTGCTAGCTACCTCTAGCACCTTCTCTGTTGGTCTTTGGCACTGAAAAATTTATAGTCATCGGCTAGTCAAGTTGGGGCGTGTAACAGTGGCTTTGACCCCCCAAACGTTATCATGTGAACTAGGTAGTTACGGAAATGACCATGTTAGTATGCTCAGGTTATTTTGAAGCTTGGTCTTCACATTCAGGGCTGGAATTAGATTCTTCACTTATGCAGCAAAACGTGGAGATTATCAGCAATACAATAATGTTTTTTTTCCCTTAATAATTTGATGATTACAATGTGAGTGGTTACAAATTTTTGTTTGGAGAACCAAACTATAACCTTAATTGAAAGAACACACACATTATACATACATACATACATACATACATACATACAAAAAAAAAAAAAAAAAAAAGTCATAAAAAAATTTCATACTTTATAAGAAAGGAGTAAAGTAACACAACTAGAAAGTTCTTGAATCAAATTCTCTATTGGATTGATATTATCTTTTTGTATAAGATTATATAATATTCAATGAAAAATTGTCACACAATATTAATAATTTTAAAGACTTAAATTTTATATTAATAAAAATGAATGTAAATTAATTATATATGGGTCATGTTAATGGGTGTTCTTAGGGAATTTGTTAATGGAAACTTTTAAGAAAGTTTTAATATCACTTTTATGGGAAATATAAAAAAATTATTTAAAAAATTAATTACTTTTTTCTTTTTCTTTTTTATAAAAAGTATCTAATTAAAAATACTATTTAAATCAATGCCCCTAAAGCATTAGTTAACATTTCCCATTATATATTATATAGGCCACTTAGATCATTGCCTATTGGTATCTTTTTTTTTTTTTTTTTTTGAGAATGAGAATGCCTATTGGTATCTATTAGAGAAAGACCCCGAAATTTTAATTTAATGATTAGTTATAATGAAAAAATAATTTTAAAAAATATTATAGAAAAATTGTTTGTTCTCTCTTTCAAGCAAATAAGGACCAAAAATTGTGGGCCATAAAAATCTAACCTAATTGAAATTCTTAATTGCTTTTTTTTTTAAATGGTTGTTAGCGTGCTAAAACCATTAATGACAATTTTTCCATAATAATTTAATGTTTTGATTTTTGTAAACAAATCTCACACATGATAGATTGTCAACTTTAGTTATTCAATTTCATTTATGACCATACTCTCTCTCTCTCATCAAAATCATAATTTAGCTTTTCCTTACCATGCAACGCATTTCCCAAGGATTTTTTCTTTAAATTAAAAAAAAATATAAATAGATTTTCATTTTTTGGGTTACGGTTGAACAATGATATTGGATTTTTTGCCTAAAGTTAAGCTTAATTTGGTCGGTATGAATTTATCAAGTTGTGTGTTAAATCCTTCTTTGTTTGGACAGATAGATGATGTTGAGTGATTTTTTATTATTAGTTGGAGTCACAATAGTGACTTTGATAAACTAGATTCTATTGTACTACACTTTCAAATATATGTTATGCTTGTTAAAATATTGTAATTTTATATTGTAAATAGTATTTACTTTATTTGTATATATATTTTAATTATAAATGCTTGAAAAAAAATCAATTTATATATGAAAAAATTAATTGACGAGATCCATTGATAAAGTAATTATAAGGAAAACAAAAATATAATAGAAAATTTATATGAATCTCACATATCAACTAGAAAGTCATTAAAATAATTTAGAATATAATGGAATAGTATAATAGAAAGATAATAATGAACATAATCATAATGATGTTCAAACGTGTAACATAATGCTTCCTAATTGTATAAAAACACTAAATTATTTTCCAAATAGATGCATCTCTTAGAAAATTTACTGAAAAAACTTATTACAATTATTTCTGCCCAAAAAATTTCATAATTAAAATGATGCAATCCTACTTAAAAATAATTATGTCACAAAGTGGATTAATCCTATTATTAATTGACAAGTAGATGTTTATAAAAATAATTAATTAGTAATTATGCGCATCTAAAAGTAAGAATAATAGATTTTAAATATTGAAGAAAATCATGTTAAAATTAACGCCCTAGACTTCAAATGATATCAAGTCAACCTTGTATTTATATTTTTTGTATAATATACTAATTAAAATGTTAATTATGTTGTTGGGAACTTGGGATAAATGCACCTCAACAATAAATGAGCTTTTATTAAAAGCAGTAATTTCAAGCTAGCCTCCATGCATTAGAATTAAGTAACAACAATTAAACATACAAAGACTTTTATTATTGGTAGTTTAGGAAACATCTTCAATTAGTTTAGATTTAGACCTTTTTATTTTTTATTTTTAGAATGAGTTTAGATTAAGACCTAAAATTGAGTTTATTTGAACAGTAGAGTGATATTTTCTATTGGGATAAATTTGAAAACACTCAATGAGTTGTTGGGATAAATGCACCTCAACACTAGTCACTAGTCAGTACAATCAGCTGTTAAAAACACCTAGAAATAGAATGGGACAGTTTGGAATGGCACTATTCTATTTTAGATGGTCCAATTTGTCTCTGATGGTTTAAGCGATAGGTGGTCCTATTTGGCTCCTTTGTTCTGATTCAAAAATGCTTAGTTAGAGCTTTCCTGCGGACTCATACTCTTGTCTTGCCCTGTTTGGGATTCAAGCATCTCCTACGGTAGTCATCTCTCGAACTTGAAGGGCATTCTCACTTTTCAAGGACAAAAAGACTTTGAAACTAAAATTAGTAAGGGAAACTTATCGCCCAATTTATTTGTCTCGATAGAAGATGTGTCACCAAATATTTCTCATGTAGTTCAGGCCGATTTGACCTCGTTGATTTTAATGAAATTGATGTCTTTCTTCTAAAAAATAAATTAAAAATGAAAACTATTTTATCCTAGAAGGTTGTTTAGATCAATGGAACATAAAATTAGAAAAATATGACATAGTTGTTAAGTAATACACAATATTTTAAGGCAATTTTTTCGTCTACCATATAAATTATATATTCAAGGAATTTAAAATTTATGATTCTCATTAGTTGTTAAATTACTGATTGTCCAAAAAGTTTAAACTATTTGGATATGGTAAAGTTAATTACATACTTCTAACACTTTCTCTTACATGTGTGCTCAAATTACCTTTTAATAGTTGAGAGTCAGACCAAAAACATGAGATTTTTAAATGCAAGATAAAGTGGATGAGACAATAATCGAACTTAGGATCTCTTACTTTGATACCATGTTATTACGTCTCCACCAAGCTTGGAACAAAGGAGAATCAAGATCTAATGGTTCTGCAATGGATCTATCAACAAAGCCTAATGTGCCTTTGGTCATTGATCTACTCCATGTTGGATAATTATTTGTAGAAAGCAATTGCGAGACCAAAATAGTTCCAGGATTTTCGCTACCGTTAAAAAAATAGGGACTAGAAGGCTGATCAGCAATTGATGAAGAAGAAAATCCAAATGGATTACGAAGCTAACAATTCTCACTTGTTGCCATGGAAATCTCTCAAAATCAAGAATTAAAGCTTGATAAGAAAGGAAATACTACGAACAAAGCAAAGAAAGAAAAATCACAAAGAATTGCTGTCATAGAAACGTGAAAAACGCTCTAATATCATATCAATAATCACAGTTAGTTACATTTCTTCTTTCTCTCTAGTTTTCCTTTCCACCAAACACTGTGATTCTTGGTATCAGTGAAGATGGCAAGTTAGCACCCAAATAAGACAAATTGCTCACTCAATTCAAAGGGCAGATATAAGGATCATGCCAAAAAATACAGGTGAAAATTTGAAGGAAAACCCTAGATGCTAGACTTAGAGCTACTACTAATGTAGCATCTTCATGTATGGTACCACAGCCATTTAACACCTAAACTGCCACATGTGATTTTTATTAATTAATTCATTGTTGTGTTAAAAGAAAAAAAAGCTAAAGCACAATGGATAAACTATTAGTTACAAAATGAAGGTTGCCAAGTATCATTTCATACAGAAACAAACGAGAAGAAATTTAGCACAAAAGGAATACATAAATGATTGTTCAAGTTAAATACAATGAAATTCAATTTCCATTTCTAGTAAAAGAAATATATATTAGATAACTTCTTTTGAGATGTTTGTGATGTGTTTTCGATTAATTTTGGTTCATTAAAAGTTTAGTCTACTAGCTAGAGAACTATAATTTCATTTTGCCTCTACTGTTTTGGTTTTTGTTTTTTCCCCTGTAATTCAGAGTCCTCTTACTTTTACCGTTGACTTGATTGTTCAATAATTCCAATTCTGATTTAATAGGGTTCAGAAAAACAATAAAATTAATGCACTACTTTGTGATTTTTTTTTTTTGGGGTTGAGGAAGAATCAACTGCTCTGTTTTGTTAATACTGAATTTTCAGCCATGGACCATTCATCATTATATTCCCAGAGTAGCAGAGGTAAACAGTTTTTTTTTTTTTGAGAAACAAGGTAAACAGTTAAATTAATAAATTTTAGGACTCAACAGATGCAGGAATATATGTAGGAATTTTTAAAAGAATATAAGCTCAAACTGAAGCCTTAATCCCGTGTACAGGAGGTCAATTAAGTTTATGAATTAAATTAACCCCCTTTAAGAAAAATGATAGGTAACTAATTGAATAACTGGACGGCTATTTACTTAATAAAAAAACCATTAATTATTACTGCTCGCCCTTTGATGTAATGGTTATTTTATAAATATAAGTTCTTGTAGGATAAGAGTCGGAGTTTAAGTCTTTAGGAAGGAGATTTACATGTGAATTTTAGTTAACTCAACTGAGAAAGCCTCTGATAGTTATATAAAAGATCTGGGGTTCTATCTCCGTCTATACTAAAAACTGATTGGTGTCTTGGATAAAGAGTTATCATCAGGAGCGGACACTATAAGTTGATATTCTCTCTTAAAAAAAAAAAAAAAAAAAAGAAGAAGAAAGAGAGGGAGATTCACATATTTAAATTATGTTAAGTAAAATTTCTATCTTAATTTTTTTTATTATAAAAAAACATTGATTGGAGGGCAACACGCAGTTGTCATCAATATGCGACCCAAAAATTTTCACTCACATAATTAAGATGTTACCTCTGGTCAGTCTTTGAATTAAAGCCTCTTTATTGTTCATGAGGCAAAAGTTAATTAAAATCATTCGGAAAATTAAGAACTTCCCATGCAAAAGGTTGAGTTATGATTGGAACAGTTATAATTAAGTGATTTTTTTTTTTTTTTTTAAGAAAGTTAATTTCTTTTTTTTTAAAATAAGTGAAAGCTAAGCATTCATGTTTATAAAGAAGGTAAAAGCTTCACTTAGTGGTGCAGACAAGAGCAATGATTATCTCATTATCTTAATGTCTACACTCCATACACACTGAACTGAAACAACCATTTACAAAGTGTGGACATATCCACATCTTTCACTGTGTGGAGACAATACTTTGCTTAAAGACCATTTGTCGCTTTGATAAATCACAAGGAAAAACAAAACCACCCAAAAGACAAAAACATCAGCATTAACAGCAAACAAGAAACCAGCTAAAAGGAGTTCCCATATAAAGTGGTAGCAAAGTTTTTTTGCACTATTCCTGAGTTATACACTATGGTTTCTGAGTATTTTTTATTTTTTAAAGCACTTGGTCTCAAATCAAGCTCATTGTGCTCTCGCTATTATAATTAATTATGAGGAGTAGTTATCATGAAATCAGAAAACACTTTTTAATTAATACACAAGAACACAACAATTCATAGCCTCATCCATCTCTTTCACCATTTTGTTCGCAATACTTTCACTAATTCCATTAACAATTCAAGTTTTTTTTGTTTTGTTTTGGGAAGATACCCTGAAGTTTTGAACACAGTACACACAGACTTAGCTAGACCTGAACACCTTTCCTCAAAAAAAAAAAAAAAAAAAGCTAGACCTGAACACCCATGTCTCTCTCTCTCTCTCTGCGGTCTCATTCAATTGCAATTAAAGAAACAAGCCCAGCCCAAAGAGATAGAGATAGAGGAGGGGGGTACAGCTTTCTTCGGTGCTAGGCTGCCAACTTTTAATAAGGTGGTGTAGTACTAGTGAAAGAGTAGTAGGATACTAGGATGAGCCCAAAATTTCCTTTTCTCTATTCTATAGCTCACCCTTTATCTGTCTTTTTTTATATTGGTACTACAGAAGTGTGGCAGGTGTGGATAGTAGTACTACTACTGATTGAATGCCACCCTCTTATGACGTCCCACTCTCCTCGGCTATTCCTACACTGCATTTTGGCTCGGTCCCCTCAATCTATCTACAATTTTTTTTTTGAAAACTCTAGGATCACGAGTATATTTTTATAATTATCTAATGTGGTTGGGTAGAATCTATGTAAAAATGACAAATAACTAGTCACGATTTGTCACAGAGGATAGTTGTGATTCTTGTGAATATGAGTGAAATTAATTGTGGTCATAAAATAACTCTTTTTTAAAATAAAAAATGCATAAAAAAAATTCTCATCACAACGAATGTAATAGATAGATTTGAAAAAAACATAATTCTAAAATATTGACTTACTGTTTTGTGATGGATGACACATCAGTTTATAAATGTTATCTAGCAAAATTTGTAGTATTGCTATAAACACTCTCTTTTTTATAGAACCTGGTTAATGAGTGTTGAAATACATTGGTTAAGGTTGAATTTTTATTACAATCAATTGGCTTTTTTTTGGGTAGTCGCCTAACATTTCATTAAAGGTGTGTTTTTTTATTAGCTTTTGTTATTTCTTAATGTATTGGGTCGGTTTGATTCCTTCTTAACGAGTTCAATAAACTCAAGCATAGTTAACAAATTCTTTTTGAATAGTGTTTATTATACACAAATTGTTTCATACACACTCTCAAAAAAAATTGAAATTGTGACTACTTTAATATTTTAGTTGCTTTTTGGGGTGTAAAATAGATGTACGCAACAAATTTTACTCATTCCTCTTTATTTATATAAATATATATATATATGTACGGAGAGAGAGAGAGAGAGAGAGAGAGAGAGAGAGAGAGTTTTGTCGGTTTGATATTGATATAAATAGAAGAATAGGTAAGGGTGGGATCAAAGGTCTCAATCTGGTCCCAATAGTCCTGCTCCTATGGAACTGACATATGCCTTCCTTTCTCACGCCTCCTGACTTCTTTCTAGTATCAAAACCTCTCTCTCTTTCTTTGTTTCCTTCTTTTTCTCTCTATAAAATTGAACATATAACTTTGTTGCACCCTAAAAGAGGAAGAATAGAAACTTACAACACTCGTGTCACGCCTCTCGAACTCAATTTCATCCTCGACTTATCTTTCTCTTTGTGGTCACACTCCAACACACTCAACCCCATCTCCATATCACATTGGATCAAGTTCTTGTTGATTTTGATTTTTGAAGGAAGAGACACAGAAAGTGGAGGCCAATATGGACTGGACTGGGAGCTTAAGACCCATTGTTCCTCGACCAGAACCTTCTTTAAACTTCCTCTACAACTATAACTACGACCCATATCAAGGTACACCCAGTCTTCTCACTATGTATATTGAGTTTATTCTCAAATATCGTTTTGTATTTCTTTTATTTTTCTATGCTGGGAACTTGAAAGAGTACTTCAGGTGGTGCCTTTCGTTTTTATTACCACACTAGGTCTTATTTATAATTCCACCATGGACTAAATTCTAACTCCCTTATATTCTACTTCAGTGTAACTTCACATTATAAGTTGCTTAATCAGTCTCATCGAGTCCTCTCCTCCTTTTAATTTTATGTCTTTTTTTTTTATAATAATAATAATAATAACCTATGTTTGACCAACTCACTGTGCTTTCTTGGAGAAGTCAAGGACTCAAGGGTGGTAGTGATTGGAGCTCACAAACATGCTTTAACACTACTACACTTGGAAGTGCATTGACAGATTTACAAGAGCCTTTTATAGGTCAATAACATTACTCAGTTTACTTTATAAGAAAAATCATAATACAAATTCCCTCACTCATTCACTCACTTTTTTTATATAATTTAAATAAACTTGTTGTAATAATTAAATTTAAAAAAAAAAAAAAAAAAACATGTTTCGGAGTATACAATATAAAACTAAAAATGGGAATCAAGCAAGAGGAAAAAGATCTGAACTATTAAGATAGATTTATTTCAAGATTTAAAATATCATAAATTTAAAGATGTATTCAGTATCAAAAAAACTTCATTTCTTAGCATAAGATTACATTAAGTATCCGTTTGGATACAGCGGCCACATCCAGCGTTTGCGTTTCACCCTTTTTTTTTTTTTGAGAAGAGCGTTTCATGCTTTTTTAGTGGGTCCTGTGTACTGTTTACGAGACCTACAAACCTCTTTTTTCAGCATAATTTTCATTAAAAATGGGTCTCACGGCACTATTTACACATTTAAAAATTATTTTGCTACAGTGTTTTCAGTTTTCAATTTTCAGCATTAAACGATATCCAACCACACCTTACATATGCTTCCTTTGCGTTCAGGAATAGAGGTGAAGCATCCAGGAATGGTGGACTTGGGGCACGGGATGTTGCCAGCAATGGAGAAGAACAACTTTGGCAGCTGCCAGGAGAAGAAGAAGCGATTGACGAGTGATCAGCTAGATTCACTTGAGAGAAGCTTCCAGGAGGAGATAAAGCTAGACCCTGATAGAAAGATCAAGCTGTCCAAGGAGCTCGGGCTGCAGCCTCGCCAAATTGCAGTTTGGTTCCAAAACAGGCGGGCTAGGTGGAAGAATAAGCAGCTCGAGCACCTATATGATGTGCTTAAGCAAGAGTATGATGCCATCTCTAAGGAGAAGCTGAAACTTCAAGAAGAGGTTAGCCTTATTCTCTAATATTATTTTGCTGTTTTGCACTGGTGAAAAAGCTCACTTTTACTATTACCCATGCAATCTTGAATCTATAGAGATAGTGTGTATATATATATATTTAGTATATTAGTATTCTATCTCTTTTATTATTTTTCCCCCCTTTGAAAGAGTATACTCTCGATATCGGTTTGGAGAAATTTTCTTTCAAACAAGTTATATGTATTCGCTCTGTGATAATTTAAAATATTATTTACGTGTACTTTTAATTACATAAATCATGTAACTTATTTAGAAAGATTTAACGTACTGGATGATTTAATAGATGATGATTTTATAAATTAATCAACACATAATAGATTAGAGTTTTGAAGGAAAACTTTTTATTTTTCTTTTTAATCATAAATTTTAAATTTTGACCTCATTTTTTGTTATCTATTTTTAGTTGGAGATTTTCAACTTAAAAAGTATTATATCATACATTTTTAGTTGGAGATTTTCAACTTGAAAAAGTATCATACCATACATAGTTACTATCATCTACTGTGTGAATCCTTTTTCACCATTCCACCTTTGAATTTTTTCAAGTTTATTGAGACATGATGAGACATCACTTTGGCACAAAGAATCTACAACAACAGTGATCCTCCTAGTTTATTATTATTATTTAAAATAAAAATCAGTGTTCCTTCTTTTTTGTTCAGTAATGCTAGTAGTAGTACCAAACATTAACACATATTTTGTCACAACTTTCTACGCGATAGTTAGACTGTATGAATTGTTTGTCACTATCATATAAACTCATCATTAATTTTTTCTCTGTCACTCACAACCAACCACATGGATTGATTGTGACCAAGTGCCTGTTTATGAGAGGCACTTGCATTTTTGTTTTTTTCTATTGCTTGTGGAGACAGGATCTGAACAATCTAATCTCTAAGGTCAATGGGCGAAGATTTTAGTGATTTCAATAGTTTGCATGTCTCCCTATTCAATTCAAATAAAACAAATTGAGCCATCCTTTTCATCATGGTCTATACACCATACAATGCTTGCTTAGAAACTCATTTGGATTGGAGGTACCTTTCTCCTAAACGCGCTCGCGTGTGAGATAAAACCTGTGGGACACATCTAGGACATTTATCGTACATAACGTTTGTATTGCTTTGAATTAAAATTAAAAGTTTTAATGTCGAGTACATATATGTTTTTGTCTTCTCTCACAATTTCACAATATCCACAGAAAAATCTTAACTCTACAAATCTTTTAGAAAAAAAAAAAAAAAAAAAAAAAAAAAAAAAAAAAAAAAAAGAAGGATGGGGGTTTGGGAACTTTTTAATTTTAAATTTTTTACAATGTTCTTATTAAGTCAAATACATGTTGTTAATGCTTTCAAGTTATTATACAAAGGTGGGTTTTTTTACCCCTTAAAAAAACTAGTAGAAATGTTATTTGACTAATCAACATTTTTCAACTAAGAACATTTTTAGCTAAAAGTTTTGTTGTTCTTACGAGAAGAATTAAAATTCAAATCCTGTATTGTTCTAACTGTCAAAACTTAAAAAAATAAATAAATCAAAGAGAAATTAAAGCTTCAAGATTGATCACATCCTTCAGTATGTTGATGAACTAGTCAACTAGGTATTGAATACATTATCCTTGCATCTTAATTGTTTGTGTATACGACAATATATGTATGCATAGTTGAAAACAACTGTGTATTATATCAAAATTTGTGTGTAAATATATGTCTATATATAGAGGCGCACACACAAATACTGTGTGTAAATTTTGTTTGTTTCCATTGGAATTAAGCTCTTAAATTATAATTTAAGTTGACATTTCTATTGAGAAAGTTTTTAATAAGTGCTTGAGTCTTTTCTCAAATAAGTTAGATCATTAATACCAAGAGATTTCTTTTTAAAGTTTAATTCAAATTTGAATTGGAAATAAAACATGGAAATTATAAAAGATGTTTGGGTTTTAAATGTTGGTCAAAGTTTTAAACTGAAAAATGAAATAAGAGGGAAATCTATAATAGGAATTTTGTTTAATTTATAATATTTTTTTTTTTTTGAGAAACATTTTAATTTATAATCGGAAATAAAAATTTTCAAAAAACAATTCTTTTTTGGTCCGTTTGAGAATATATCATTAAGCTCACCAAAAGGTGTAAAAACTCAAGAGAGGATTTAAAAAAAGAAAAAAGATCGGTCGGTCGGGTTAAACCTTATACCAACCCAAACCTGAAAAATCTAGAGGCAAGACCCGAGCCCGACCCGAAGTTCCAACTGACCCGCCCAAAGCTCTTCGGTTCGGGTCGGGTCAGGCGGGTGTATGGACACCGACAAGATGAAGGACACGGATACGTACAACGTTTTGAATAACGTTGTACGTATCCGTGTCCTTCTTGTCGGTGTCCAACGTTTTAAAAAATTGACAGTTTCCTTCCAGTACTGCTTGATGGCGCTACTACGAGCCGCCTATTTTTTGTCCATTACAAGACATTAAATAAGGATTGTAAAAGTAAAAACATCGATCAGATTTGGATATAAATTAATGTACGTGTTTGTTTCAATTTATACCATTTAAAGTTGGGTTGGTGGTGCAGGTTATGAAATTGAAAGCAATGCTGCAGAGAGAGCAAGCTGCGAGGAAACAAGTGTCAACAGGCTACACAGAAATCTCAGGGGAAGAGACAGTTGAGAGCACCTCTTTGGCCATTAATGGCTGTAATAACAAACCAAGAGGAACCGGCCATCATCAAATTGCAGACTGCAACTTTCTCTTCAGTGTCGAAGAGTATAACCCAGTAGCATCATCACCAGCTTATTGGGCTGGTCTGCCTTCTTATCCCTAGTAACGAGGCTCTTTTATTTGGGGCGGTGTTTATTACACATAGTGTGTAGATCCACACATTGGCCAAAATGAACTAAACTCGTCAATCGTCATGATGAGTTCAATTCATTTTAACAGTATGTGCATCCACACATGTGTGTAACAGGTTTTTTTTAAGTTGTCCATATAGTCTGTGTTAGAGTGTGAGTTTAGCTTAGTAGAGAATCAGAGTGAGTACTTAGTTTCCCTACTGAGAGCACTGCAGAGTTGAAGAAACTAAAGAGACACTATGTCGTCTCCAGAACAATCATTAACTTATTTACTTTTATGATATGCTCTAGTTGTTATGGTTACTCTTATTCTTCTGATGGTTTTCAGTTTCTTATTTGTTTTATTTTTTTAATTATATGGCATGCTTTTATTGCTATAAAATACTAAATTAGTTATACTTTAAAGGTACCTAAATTACGAGTGCTAGATCATGTTTAAAATTAGATAACTTGGGTTATAAGTTATAACTCATTTTAATATTTAATTTGAACCATAAAATAAATATCTTAACACCTTTGGGAACATATTTAGCCCAACTTATTCATTGGTTTAGTGAAGCCTCTAGTGAAATAAGGTAACACAGTTATTTCAAAACTAATATGGATCACAAACAACTACAAAATAAGGTAGAGATGTTCATAGAGCATCAGTGTGATGTTGGTTTTGGGCTCTCCAATGCTGAAGTTAGAGAGGGTTATCTCTATCTTTTTTAAAACTCAAGTTTTAGAGAATTATATTTGCAAAATATGAGCATATATACCTACTACCTGATGTAGAGCCCTCTTTACATATGGTTGAACTTGAATGAGACCTCGAGTTAGATTTTCTACTAGAAATCTTCCTTTTAATTTACTTGCGGAACACATCAAGAATTCTTGTAGATCAAGGTTATTATTGTTTGCTAACCAAATAGTTTCCTTCTTTAGAGTAACTTGAGTATAACCGAGCTAGTTGACTGGACTCTTAATTAATTGATTTCCTTACTCAACTATATAAATTTCGTGCAGTTAGTCGAGCTTACATATGATCAGGTTAGATGTCCTACTAGGCTTAATACTCTCTAATTAGCCATGCTAACTTGCTATTTGTGATGCATAGCTTGACCATCACTAACAAATTATTCTTCTTGTTTTAATACCATAGTCCACCTACTCTGAGCTAAGGAGACCACTAATTCTAAGTTTATCACAATCAGCCCTTAATATATATGCCCAGTGTTACTAAGTCCATTGAGCTCTAAGCCCACTTTTGATTTCTTCTATTGTACACATACATGTACAGCAGACACTATGCCTCCTAAATTTTATTTATTTATTTTTTTTTTGAGGAACATATATGCCTCCTAAATAAAGACACCTCATATACAATTTATTTGCATTGAGTAAAATTGAATTATTCAATAATTCTAACAAAACCAAAGAAAATCCTATGACACCACATGCAAATGCAAAAGGAGAAAAAGATGGAATTCTAATCACACTGCCTCGTAAACAAAGTCGTCTCTAAATCTAAAAAGAGCTAGCCAATCAAAACTGTAATGTCTAAAAGAATTTCCACAGTACATTTTTTTATTATCAAACTACTAGGAATTCATTAATTCAAGGAAAAAGTATTTTTTTTAAACCCTAACCTTGTACTTTTAAATGTATCAGTTTAATCCTCATATATTTTTTTGGAGCAATGTCTATTTTACACACTCACTTATACACACTCACCCACCCACTTTGACACAAAAATCGTGTCTTCAAATACGATTTTCAACTTGGAAATCATGACTTCAAGTCACGATTTTTGTTCAAAAAACTAAATGTATGTATTGTTTGAGTGAGTGAGTGTGTACAACATAAATTTCCCTTTTTTTCTTATTGTATCAACCAAAACTACACTTGTATGTGTGTACATTACATTTAATTAAAAAAATACATTTTCATCGCATGAGAAAAAATCTACATGGCAAAATTTTAAAAGGAGAACCTAAGGAACAACACCTAAGTACTGTACATAAGTCTTATCCTTACTATAAAGGAGCGTCTATAATAGAAATTTCCCTTTTTCTTGTTATGTCAACCAAAACTGCACCATTTCATTAGCTGGATGGAACTATAACACAATGAAAATGCATATATAGCAACATGATTTCCAATTGATCTAAGAAAGAAAAACAGATCAAGTCATTAACCACCACCATTTTTTTGAAACATCTCTTTTGAGAGAGAGAGAGAGAGAGAGAACAAAAATGCCAAAAATTATAGTGTAAAAAAAAAAAAAAAAATCCTTTAATTCAAATAGCCCAAAACACCGACAAACAGGGGCTTTGACTCCTTGTTTAGGTGGCCCCAGACTCGCAGTGATATGACTTATTAGCATACGTTGTGGGGTATACGGTATACCCGCATTTAGGAACAGAATGGTGGACATGCAGAACCAAAGATAATGTGTAAAAGTCCTTCACAAAGCTAACCCTTCGAAAAGTTACCCTAGCTCTACATGAATCTTGACCACTCTGAGAGAGCGGGCATTTATGTCTCTCTGTCTGACTCCCCTCGCTGCAGTTTCCAGTGTTGAGCTCCTACAATCTCGGATATTTCTGCTACAAACTCCATTTTTTACCACCTAATTGAGGTTTGAAGTTTCCAAAAAAAAAAAAAACCAAAGTTTACTGAGGCTGCAACTTGCAATACACTGTAGTCCAATTCAATTCTTCAGATTCACATAAAAGCATGGTCCTCACCTGACTATAGAGTATTCACTACTCACTAGGCCTCTGACTTTGTGAAGTTTTTCCAGAGCTGGTGGTAATGACAGTGCACAAAACCTATATAAAAGCATTGTCCTCAATTCAAATAATGAAACAAGGGTTCATCATATCCCCCTACGAGGACCTGATTTAAAACAGTGAAATTAAGATGGGTGCTCTATAAGTTTCTAAAACAAACTATTTAAGGGGTCCACTATTTTTTATTAAACTTGAATGCACATCCTTGAGTAAAAAAAAGTTCAGTCAAAGAACCAAGCAAGATGAATGTGATAATATGAAAGAACTATGTGATGAGGGATAATAAGCCATCCAAAGTTTCTCTTTGTAGCATTTACATGTAAATGTACATGTCTGGCTTACACAAATTAATTAACACTTGACATGCATTAAGTGTAACACAGATGGATGACATGACACATCTCCTATGTATATATGGATGGTCTTCTCTATATATTGGGTAAAATTCACCGAAAATTAGTGCTTCTTATTGATATAAATGCTTCCTTCAAGATGTATCAACCACTTCTGATCCATTTACAGTTCTACAATCTGGCTTTTGTCTCGGGGACCATCAAACCACTTCTGAAAACGCCAGTGTTGTACATTAGTCTGCCATCATCTGGCCTGCATCATGTTACCCCTTTTCTCATCGATGGTTATCTTTTGCATCAAATATGTATGTATCATGTAGATTTTATAGTTGTGTGGGATCCACATACTGTAAGAGAAATGAATGCATGACATACTTTATCCTTTCTCATATTATAAGCCTCGTCCGACAAAGATAAATCATCTCCCAACATCCTCTTCAAAGGAATTTACTCTCTAAAATTTGGAGAGTAACCCCTGCAATTGTGTTTCCAACAGATTAGCCATTAAAGAGGATTTTCTTTTTCCCCCCAAGCTGCAGTGGTTCTCAGGGAGGGAACTACTAATATAGTCTTAAGGGGACCATGCCCCTCTAAGTCTTTCTTTATTTTTTCTTTTAAGAAAATATTATATATAGATATTAGATACATATATTTTAAAATTTAGGTCAAAAAGTTATACTTCCCACCCCAAATTTTAAAAATTAATCTACATAACCCAAAAAATAAATTGGTCACCCTACCAATTTCTGTGGCTAGTGGTGCCTCTCCAAAACAAAATTCTACTTTTAATAAGAAATCCCTAAATACTACTAGCATCAATTTGTTTGGCTTAAAAAAATCAAATGATTGTGTTGACTTTTTTTTTGGGTTCAAATTCGAATGATTATGTGTGACACTTATGCTGTTTGCTACTCGAGACTTAAAGTTAAAAGTTTGAAATTTTAAGATTTGAATTTTTCTACCTTTAACTAAACGTTTGGATTTTTCTTCTTAATAAACAACACGCTAGAAGAATGTTAGACATGTTAGAGTATAATATAATATTGAGCAACTGAGTTAATGTGGTTCGAACTTTTGTTTATGTTTTGAGGTTTTTTTTTTTTTTTTTTTTTTTTTTTTTTTATATTTAAGTTGACAATAGTAGTTATATTTTTGTAGTATACATTATATTTTTTTGATTTATAAACTATGATTCAACTAATATATATATATATATATATATTTTTTTTGATAGCATAAAGAATTTTTATAAAGAAAAGCCCTCCTAACTCGCTTTTAACTAATAAAACCTACGAATAACTGATTTCACCCATTAGATTCGGTTGGCAATTAATCTAAAGACATTCACACCAAACAAGCTAAGTAGAGGAAATTCGACAATAATATTTGACTTTTTGAATTATGAATATTATCAAAACTAGATTTAACAACAATTGGAATGATTTTCTAACAGAAACTTTCATTAAACGAATATTATTATAAAAATTTGTAAAACCAATTATAATGGTTTTAGAGGAATTTAAAAAAAAAAAATCTAAATCTAATTTGACATATGGTTAAATGCAAATTATTATTATTATTATTATTATTATTATAGTACTTTAGTTTTGAATTTTAGTATATTTTTAATTTTTGAATGATAAAAATATTTATTGGTTTATGCTTTGACGTGAAATGTAAAATCCTAGCTTTCTCTATGGTATTTGCAGAATCATTGCTGGTATATTGTAAGCTGTAGCTAACCATTAATTTGAATAAAATAAAGATATCTTTCTTATGAGGCGGTATCCCCTGGTTCCGTCACATGATAGCGAACCTTTCACAACATGAGAGCCCCCACCCATATATATGGCTCACATGTTGTGAAAGCCCATTTGAGATAATTTCATTTGAGATCATTTTTCCTCTCTCGACATACTCTCTCTGAGATATCATTTCTCCAACCCACCCCTCTCCTCTCACACACGGGAAGGTGTGGGAGATAATGCATTACATATGCTTGATACATGATACTCTTTCCTAAGACAAACCCAAGTTCACCAGCTTGATAGCACACTATTTATAGGTTACATATGCTTGATACATGATACTTTTTTCCTCAGATAAACCCAAGTTTACCCGCTTGATAGCTCACTATTTATAGGGTGCGGACCAGCCTGGGGCCTCGTAGCACGGACAAGATGATCACTGCCTCCAATGATGTTATCAACAAGATGGATGTCCTACACAGCCACTGCAAAGATAGCCGCAAAGCTCTCCAACCCCCTTTTTCCATTCTTTTGCCTTTTTTTCCCCTACCACTCTCTCACTCAGTCACTCTCTCTCAAATGGTTCGACCGAAAATGGAATAGGGGGAAAATTTTGATTGCCTTTTGTTCTGAATTGGTTTTGGTTTTGATCTTTGGGTTTAAATTTGGTTTGGATTTTGATCTGTGTATGATTTGAATTGGAATGTCTGGTATCAATTGGTTATGGAGGGTGGTTTCCATCTATCTATCCTTGAGAGTGACGGTGACTGGGTTTAGATAACTGTTTAGGTGGATTTAGATAACAGTTTAGGTGTTAGTTATGGTGGTTCTAGTTGGTTTAATGCTGAAAGTGGGAATGTATATTTAAATGAAAATAGTATAAATAAATAGTATTTAAATAAAACAGAGACAGAATATAGAGCCTTTTTTGTTGTTGATAATTTGCAATTTTATTCCAAAACAACCCCAGAGTGCTACACAGAAGAGCCTAGGACAAAGGCTTGCTCAGAACTAATTACATCAGAAAGAACAGCGGGGGCTGAGCCCAAAACAAAATAATTAGCTAATCTATTATTTAGAGACCAGGAAGCTAGTACATGGGCTGCCATGTTAGCTTCTCTTAGGGTCCACTTGAATTCTAAAGAATGAACCATGTGAGCTAAAGACACAGTATCAGCAGTTATCACCTCAATTCTCCATAGAGGCCTAGAGCTTGAATCTAATATGTGGCATCAACTAGAGATTTTTTGAAGTAAAAAAAGTGATCAACTGGAGATAATGGGTGTTTAGTTAAAGGAAAAAAAGAAATTGGCCAAACTACTGAAGATGGTATTTACATAAAATTCCCAGCAACCATTCAAAAAACCAGATATGGGTAGCAGCCTAGCACTTGGTGCACAGTAGTAAAACACACAATTCTTTGCAATAATAAACACCTGTGTGGAATCTTTCATTATAAGTTTATTATAACTACTAACCAAAAACAGCCAACAATTCCTTGAATATGTATTGTGTACCAAACTGCTTTGCTTCCAAGGGCTACAGTTTTATTCAGAATAACACTAGATTACGAAAAGCACATATAAGTTTAGCAAAAGCACACTAGCAGTAATTTCTGGGCAAATGCTAATGCTAAGTTTCACACAATTCACCTCAACCCACCCACCATGAATAATGTGCAAGTACTCAGATGTCATAAGACTCATAACAGCAACAATTGCAAATTCATACGGTAGTAATACCCCTTCCCCCCGAAGAAAAACAAAACAGCAATCAGCAGGTTTCAATTTGGTGTAAAAACAGTTAAACGCCAAAATCAACTAAATAACTAAACATCTTCAACAACCAGGTGCCAGGCATACAATAAAAAGATGGGGAAAAATGATTGCAACAAGATCAATCAATTCTTACACAGCATTCAAAAATGAAAGATTCTACTAACTGTTACTCCATGAAAAGAAAATACAAACAAAACAGTGGCTCAGCGCTTTCCACCACCACCTCCAAGCTTAGGACCCTTTGGTGCAGCTCCCTTGGGCATGTTACCCTTACCCTGTGACTTCTGTGTTTTGGCAACTACTTCTGCCTTCTTTGCCTTCTTTTCATCCTTTGTTTTCTTGATCCTTTCCTTAATTTCACTGCAAAATACATTCAATCAGTACGTCAAAATCTCCTTGTAATACATATATAAGAGTCAGTAAACAAATCCTACACATACAAAACTTCCGTCGGTAAGGAAACACTAAAAGAACAATTAGGATATTCCCAAGATTTAACATGAGTCGCATAACAATAGAAAATATATCATAAAATGAAAAAGCTGTCAATCCAACAGTAGTAAATACAAGAAAACACACCGGAGAGCAGCTTCCCTAGCAGCATCACGAACTTCTGGCTTCTCAGCTCTCCTCTTCTGGATAATCTCTAAGGTGGCACCAACGATGGACCTGGAGTAGGGCTTCTTGGCAGCACGTCGCCTCTTCTTCACAGCCTCTTGAGCAATATCCTAAGTGTGTCAAGACCATAGGCACATTCAATCAATTTGGGCACGTATATCATAAGGTTGTCAACAATTTGGAATACGAAGCAATATATATTATCTTCCTTAGAAGCAATAGCGGTGCAAGAGTTCTCAAACCAACTTAATATCCAAATTTTTTCTAGGCTAAGATACTAAGTCACTAACACATCTCATTAAAGCTAAGTTATTGGAATCGGGCAAAACTTGTCCAATTCAACCAATTAATTTCAACATTGTGGTTGCATTCACCAATGCAGCACAAAATGGATCATCATCTCTCAAGGACAACTAAATTCAACTATATGGTTGTGTTTAATTATGGGTGAGTTTGTATAAGCTGTTGGAAAACTATGTTTTGAGTTTAAAATGAGCATTTGTAAAAAAGCTATGAGTTTTTGGGTTTTAAAAACGCTATTTTAATCTCCCAAAACTCCTAACCGAAAGCACCCTATACCTAAGTTTTGTCCATAAGTAAATTCCGACCCAAGTGCAAGACATAATCTTCAAATCATATACAAAATTCAAAAGGTTTCACACCTTCTTATGTTGCTTTCTGTACATGGCGGTCCAGGTAAGCTTCGATGGCTTCAATTTGTTGTGGAAATACCTCTTGCATTTTGAATTGAGAAACAGGAACACCTAATGAAATTTGAAAGACAGAACAAAAAAAACCCACAACATTGTCAAACATATCAATTAAAAAATAAAAAACCCAAATCAACTCTCTTCAAAAACATGCGGCGATACGAGAGACAGAACCTTAAATCGTTAAACTACCTGAGAATCAGAACGAATAAACCTAATGCCTCTCCCAGGGTATATCTTGGATCCACTGAAACGACACAGTTCCGTCCTGATATTCATTTTTCCAACATCATCGTATATATTAATCGTTAGATTTAAACAGCGTATCAAACAACAACTTTAAATATTATTATCTTTGATTCAGAGAAACACGAGCTTATTCTATGTTTGGACTTAAGATTATTATTAAGCATGAACGAAATGAAAAAAAAGTCATTTCGCTTTTGAGATCCTAGTTTTGATTTAGCTAGAGAGAGAGAGAGGAACATACTTGAGAACCATGGCTGCTGGTTTGGTTGCTTAGCTGCGCGCCTCACCTTTGATTGCAGAGAAAGAGAAAGAGAGAGAGAGAAACCCTAGAAAGCTGAATCGGTGAAAACGCGGAATATGTATATCAGGAAAGGATAGTAAATAGCCCTTCTATTTGAAAAATAACTACGAAAATGCCACTTTGATGAGGGGCTCTGTTGCTACTTTGCTAGGCCCAAATATTTAGCCCAATTTTAGCCTAAAATTCAGATCAAAATAGTTAAAGCCCGTTTCGGGTTCTCAGCCAACCAGCTCGTCCTTTGTTTTAGATGGATTCTGTTGCTCAGCCCAATTTGTCGCATAGAGGAGAGTACTAGGACTGTCCACGGGTCGGGTTTGTGCCCCAACCCGCCAAATTCAGGTGGCAGAGAAGCTGACCTACCGCCAACCGCCGAAAACCACGGGTCAAGTTGGTTTTGGTTCGAGTCGGCGGTGATTTGTTTTTGGTCAAAACCAACGAATCTCAATGGTGGAGATCTTGACGCCAGTGGTGGTAAAGATCTTGACGGATCTCGTTGAAATCTTGCCGGATCTAGACAAATATCGTCAAAATTTGGCCGAATTTCAATGGATCTTGTTGAAATCTGGTCGGATCTTGACGGTTCTCGTCGAGATTTGGCCTAATCTGGTCGGATTTGCGTCTGGAGAGAGGAGGAGTCCAGTCGGGTCGGTTGGACTTGGTTTTTCATGTGAAGACCTATCAACCGACCTGCCGGATTCGGTTTCTGAAAATGAAAATCCGCCGTCGGCAGCTGGTCTGGTGGGTTTCAGTCCGAGTTGGTTGGTTTAGGTGGGTGGGTCGGGTTGCGGGTTAGGATGGATAGCCCTAGAAAGTACCATGGCCTAAAATATTTTTAGTATTTTTTTTTTTTTTAAATATCTGTGATGGCTACTCACCCATGATGGATGGGGTTACCCATTAACCGACCCGAAAGATTCGATTTTCTGAAAATGCAATACGCCGGTGGCGGCTAGTCTGGCGGGTTTCAGTCCAGTTTGGGCAGGTGGGTCGGGTTGCGGGTCAGGATGGACAGCCCTAGAGAGTACCATGGCCTAAAATATTTTTAGTATTTGTTTTTTTTTTTTTTATGTCTGTGATGGCTACTCACCCATGATGGATGGGGTTACCCATTAACCCATGGGTGAGGGAACAAAGTCCAACATAGGCCAAGTCACATTTGTGTAATCTCACCTTAGCAATTCTCACATAGATCCAATCATTTTAATGTTTCACTTGGTGACAAAGCTTATGTTAACTAGATCAACATTTTTAGTACTTCATATATTTTTTATAAAGCTTGTCTATGCATTTGGATTTTTTTTTCAATGTAATTTAATCATGCTCTATAACCAATTCCAAGAGGTATCCAATTCAATCAAAGACCATGTCTTATAAAGCAAAGATCGTTAATTCGAACATTTTCTTCCCACGACTTATATTGGTGCTATTACTTTTATTTTATTGTTATTGATTTTTGTTGATGGTCGTTTTCGCAACAAATTTTCTACAAGCTTGATTCGGCTATGCCCAACTTTCTTGTGGGCCCAATTCATGTATTATAATTTATTTCATTATTTTTATCCTGATCCAAGTCACTTCATTATTTTAATCTTGACCTAAGCCCATGTGACATAAGGAGAATTTGAGAGAGTGTGCTTTGGAGGGTATGAGTCAGGAACGAAGCTGGGACTCGGAGTTAGGGGAAGCAGTTATGCTGTTGGCTCCAACCTCCAACTATTTTGCTGCTTAGCAGTTGAGGGTTTTTCTTTTTTGAGTGCATCTATTACTGGGCGAGAGTAAAATTATTTTGTTTAACATTTTTTAAAGATCTAGGTTTAGGGGTGTCAATGTTCGACTCAATCCGCGAACACGATACGAACCCGACACAGGTTTTTTTGGGTTAGGGTTGGGCTTTAATGGGTTTGGGTCATAAACGGATCGACCCGAAAGCGACACGATAAGAAATGTGTCATAAGCGAGTCAACCCGCGTAACCCACAATAGACACGTTTGACACGCCAATTTATTTGTGTCAACCTGAAATGACCCACTTAACACAACACGTTTAATTCGTATAACAAATAAATATTTATTTTATTTTAGATTTGTCAAATACCTTTTATATCCAACATATATTTTAAATTTAAAAAGAAAAGTGAGTAATTACAAAAATTTACTAGTGATATAATTGGAAATTGAAACTTTACAAACCCTAGAACTACTAATACTTTTTTATTTTTTCTTTTTTGGCATAGAACTTGCACAAATGAAATTGGATGAGCTTGTGGAAGATATTATGAATTTGGACATCAACAAAAATATATGGATGATAATTGTGGTCATAGTCAGGATTAGTTTACTGTTTGTTCAAATTTTTTCAATATTGATACTTAGCATTTGGCGAGTTTCAAGGATATTATATTTTTGTTGAACTATGTTATTTTATTTTTGTTAAACTTTGTTATTTTGAATTTGGGTTGAAGTGTATGCACTTCTTTTGGAGTGTAAATAACTTATTTATAGATAAATGTTATATTTTTGTTAAACTATACTATTTTGAATGTGAGTTAAAGATTGGAAGTGTATGCACTGCTTTTTGAGATATAAAAAAAAATATTTCTAGATGGATGTTATATATAATATTATGCAGGTTGAAATTGGTTGTGTTACATTCGTGTCAACTCAACACGACTCGTTTATTAAGCGTGTCAAATGGGTTGGGTCAGGTCAACCCGCCTTATTAACAGGTTGGGTTAGGGTTAAAGGATCATGACACGATTATTAAATGGGTCGGGTTAGGGTTGAGCCATTTAGTCGAATAACCCTACCTCGACACGATACGAACCCGACACGCTAACCCGAATTGACACCCCTATCTAGGTTGTTTGTTTTGAGTGAAATTAGTTGATTAGGCTTAATTATTTTTAGTTTTGCTATTAGTAATTTTTGTTGTTGGGCTATTTTTTATGGGCTTTGTATATTTTGTTTTAGAATTTAGATCTATAAATTTTTGTATGGCCTTTAAAAGGAAGAAGATACTTTTTTTTTAGAGAGTTTCAACTTATAGCGTCCGCTCCTGATAATAGCTCTTTATCATCAGACCAAGACACCAATCAGTTTTTAGTGTAGGCGGGGATTGAACTCCAGATCTCTTATTCAACCATCAGAGACTTTACCAGTTGAGCTAACTGGAACCCACAAAGGAATAAGATACTTGAGCTACAAACTTTTTTACAAATTGCTAATATAGTGAATGGTTATTGGTAAGTAAACAATAATATAAGTGGTGGGTCTAGATGCGAATTAGTAAGAATTTTTTTTACTTCAATGGTTTGTAAAAACGTTGTAGAAAAGTTCAGGCCTATAACATTATTCTTAAAATAACCAATGATATTTGTTAAGAGGGGGAAAGTATAATTTTATATAACAAAAATGCTAAAATTAGTACCCCTCTCTCTCTATGTGTGTGTATATATATTTTTAATTTAAAAAAAATGAGTGTGACATTTCCCCCCAAAGTCCAAGAGTGCCTTCGTCCCTGGTATGAGTAGACTTTTCCTTAGGCCTTTTGCATCAACCCATGTCATGCGTGTTATAAAAGTGGGATGGAGATACACACAACACCTAAGGCTTATGGAAAAGGTTTGATACTCGAAATTTTCACCCAACTGGATACTTCTAGCTCCTATTGTATGTGGCTAAACATTCTGACCAACCCATTTTAGCCCCTAGAACTTAGCTGACCTTGCATGCTAAAAATCACTAAGAACATCTTCCCAGTGCTTTGAATTAGCTATGAAAGAGAAACCAATGACCCTAGGTTGAATTTTTCCCAAATTATGCTAAAAGGCATTTTGTTTTGTCCAACAAAAGCCAATTGAAAATTACTCTTTACCTAACACGTTAGGGGTCCAAAGCCTCATTTATTGTTCAACATTAATTAGTAAGAGCATTCACAGCAGTGGTGCTATATAGGTATAATGGTATTTTTTAGCTCTCAAACACCAAAAAACCATGATGCAGCAGTGGAGCTAAATCTAAAAGATTTAGCTCCACAGCTACAGTGGACATCTATCTTTAGATGTGCACTGTAGCTCAAAGCTAAAAAAATTTTTTTTTTTTTATTACACTCTCTCTCCTCTCTCATTAAAATAAACTCCTTTTCTCTCTCTCTCTGGCTTCTCTTCTCTCTTCTCTCTTCTTTCTTCTTTCTTCCTCAAATTTTTTTTTTTCTCTCTAGCTCGCCGACCATCTCCCTCATCTCCCTCATCCCTCAACTTGCCGGCCAGCTCCCTCATCGCTGACCCGTTCCGCCGACCCAGCTCGCTGACCCACGCCAAGCTCCATCGCCGATCTCCCCAAGAAAAAAGATCGCCCAGTCCGTGCCCCTCCGCCGGCCTCAACGTCACCGGCCCAAGCCGACCCAAGCCCCAAGCCGCCGATCCACGCCTCTGCCCAGTCCTCCGATCAGACCCACGCCGCCTAGTCCTCCCCACTCCGCTGATCCATGCCCAGTCCTCCCCACTCCTTCGCTGTGATTGAGTTTGTTTGTTTTTTTGTTTTTTTTTTTAAATGTATTTTCATATGAGTTTGGTGGCTGTGGTGGTGGTGGTTGATTTTGGCTATGGTAGTGGTGGTGGATGATTTTGACAGTGGGTTTGTGGATTTTGGTTGTGGTGACTGGTGGCGATGGGGTTGTGAGTGTGGTTGTGGTTTTGTTTTTGTTTTTTTTTTTTCTATGCTTTGTTGTGGTTGCCAGTGGTTGTGGCCGGTGGTGGTGGTGGTGGTGGTGGCGGCTGTGGCTGATGTAGAGGTGGTTGGTGCTGTGTATGTATTTTTTGGTTAGTGAAATATATTATTTTATTATAGTGGTTATATTATTTTATTGTGATGTTTATATTATTTTATTGTGTTGAAAGCTAAAATAGATCCACTGCTGTAGCATGTGTGTAGGTAAAATAGATAAAATAACTTTTATTGGTGCTAAATAGCTAAAATTATAGATCCACTGCTGTGGATGCCCTAAGAGCACTTAAAACTCAATATAAAAGCTCCTCATTCATATCAAATAAGGTCAATCACGTTGTTACCCTTAAAATCTTAACTTCATAACAAAAGCCCATTTAGCCATCAAGGAGTGACATGATTATGAGGCATAAGGGGTGAAAATAGTGATAGCGAGGAGTCTTTTCTCTTTCCCTCATCACCTCTTTCAAATTGTATGCGAGAGGCAGTTAAAGATTAATGAATTTTGCATATTCTTCCACCCTTTGTTGTTTAACACTTTGATTTTATTCTTGTGATGCACCATTAACCTCTATTCACTAAATATTAAAATATTGGGTTTGACTCTCTCAAATTAATCGCACTTTAAAAAAACCTAAGGAGAGTTTTAGGCTCGTTCTATTATTTCAACCTCATCACAAAAACGTTCTTGACAATTTCATAATATGACTAATCTAGTGATAATTTAAAAATTGCATACTATAACTCATTTGTAATGAAATTGAATTGTAAATGGTTGGGTTAAGTTTACTTGGTTAACATTCTTTTTTACTATATATATATATATTATTTTCTTAAAGACTAGACAATAAATGACATCACTCAAATAAAGAGAAAATTTGTAAGTATAAAAAATTTCACACGTGACAAATTGTTAATAATAGTTAAGAAAATGACCTCAGTAGTACGCCAAATAAAAACCAAATTCTCATTAAAAAAAAAAATTATAAATCTTTTTGTGGATTATATTATGGCGGAAATCACATTTTCGTCCCTACATTTTCAGCTGATTCCTACTTTGGTCCCTAGATTTTATTTTTACCACTTTTAATCCCTATCCTGAAAAACGCTTCTCGTTTTGGTCCCTGCCGTTACATCAGAGACGGAAAATGCACACGTGGCAAACGGCAGAATTAAAAAATTTTAAAATAATATTTTAAAATATATTAAAATATCAAAAAAAAAAAAAAAAAAAAAAAAAAAAACAAGCTCCTCCCATTCAGGAGCAGCCAAGAAAGCCGAGAAAAGCTCAGAAGCAACAGGCACAATGGCATTCCCTCCCAACGAAATCGACAGCCTGTCCAAACACTCCTGACCGAAGGCATAATTACTAGTCTCGCTGGCATCCTCATCCTCAGTCTCGGCATTGTGCCACGCAGGATCATCCTTCACATCTAATATCATATTCATTAGCACTGCAAAAAGCCTTTGAATGAACTGTGGCAACTTCCTCATCATACCAGGCGCCCTCTCTCTCGCCTCTGCCAACGTAATCACAAACTCAATGGCCAAATGTCTAGTGTTCTCCTCCAAACTCTTGGCCTCCGAAATCTGCAACATGGACCCAACCACATCCACCAACTGCCTTCATAAAAACCTCGGCTCCATCTCAGCCAACTCGATCAATAACTCCAGCGCCTCCTGCGCCGTGACCTCCTTACCGCAATTCAATGCCTCAGTCAAAGTCTGCATCATCAACGGCAACAAGTCCTGGAAGCGGTCCCGTTCAGACGCACTAGACAAGCACTGAACAAAATTGATAGCAGCGCCAAGGGAAGCGATCCTAACATTGGAATTACTCTGAGGCGAGGCGAGGCAATTGAGGAAAACGTCGTGGAGAGTGGTGAGGTGAGGCAACTTCCCGAGCCTTTTTTTTTTTATATTTTATTATTTTAATATTTTTTAAAATATTATTTTAATATTTTTTAATTCTACCGTTTGCCACGTGTGCATTTTCCATCTCTGATGTAACGGCAGGGACCAAAACGAGAAGCGTTTTTCAGGATAGGGACTAAAAGCGGTAAAAATAAAATCTAGGGACCAAAGTGGGAATCGAATGAAAATGTAGGGACGAAAATGTGATTTCCGCCTTATATTATTAAGCAGGCAATTAAATGACCACACAGCCACACGTGTCTATCAAATCAGTCAATTGAGTGGAAACTAGAAACTCATATTCATTTCCCCACAAAATGGGTTGGAAGTGGAACAAATTCTTCACTTTTCAATAAAAGAAAAGAAAATATAACTATTAAAAAAAATAATTTTAAAATTTTTTTTCGTTATTTATTAATAAATTATTTTAAGAAAGTTTTAATATCAAATAAATATAAAAAGATGTAAAGAAAATTAATTATTTTTTTTAATTTTTTCATAAAAAGGTACTAAAAACATTTCATAATTCCCAGCAACTAAAAATAAATAAATAAATAAACGGCTGACTAAAAAGATTGTGGCAATGTGTAAGTAGTTGTGCTCATTAACACTGAGGACGAAGATGACGATGATGACACCTCACTAAACAAAAAGATTTAACTGTGTTTAAACCAAAAAAAAAAAAAACAGACAGGATCCACAACAATCCACATCCATTCCCTTCTGCACAAACTAAGAGAAAATCGAAATCTCTCTCTCTCTTTCTCTTCAAAACTTCACGTTCTTCCAAAAATCTAAACCAAAAATCACTCTTTCTTTTTAGAAGATTTTTGGGCAAAGCACCCCAAAAAAAAAACCCTAGTGCAGAGAAAATTTTGGAATGGATGAGAAGAATCAGAAGCAGAAGCAGCAAAAGCAGCAGAAGCAGCAGCAGCAGCAGCAGTGTTGTTCATCGGAGGATCGGAGCGACAGCAGCGAGTACACGTCGGAGGACGAAGGAACGGAGGATTACAGACGGGGAGGCTACCACGCTGTTCGAATCGGCGATACTTTTAAGAATGGCCGCTACGTTGTTCAATCGAAGCTCGGTTGGGGCCACTTCTCCACCGTCTGGCTCGCCTGGGACACCCAATTCTCTGTACCTCTCTCTCTCTCTCTCTCGTTTTTTGTTTTCTGGGTTTTTCTTGTTTTGATTGAATGTAGAATGTGAAAAAAAGAGAGAGCATTTTGAGCATTGGGTGTGAAATTGTGATTGAAATGTGTTTGAGGATTATTAGTTTTTTTTTTTTTTTTTTTGAATATATAAAAATAAATATTATCCGTTTATGGATTGTGCTAAGAAAAGTTGGAGTGTTTGATTTAATAAAATGATTGGTTAATGATTATTGCAAATTGGGGGCAGAGATATGTGGCACTGAAAGTGCAAAAGAGTGCTCAACATTACACGGAGGCGGCGATGGATGAGATAACCATCTTGCAGCAGATTGCTGAGGGTGACCCAGATGATAAAAAATGTGTGGTGAAGCTGCTGGATCATTTTAAGCATTCGGGTCCCAATGGGCAGCATGTTTGTATGGTTTTTGAGTACTTGGGGGATAATCTTTTGACCCTTATCAAATATAGCGATTACCGGGGTTTGCCAATTCATAGGGTGAAGGAGATCTGTTATCATGTTTTGGTGGGATTGGATTACTTGCATAGACAGCTCTCAATTATACACACTGATTTGAAACCAGAAAATATATTGCTCATGTCAACGATAGACCCTTCGAAGGATCCTAGAAAGTCCGGTGTTCCTCTCATTCTTCCGAATAGTAAGGATAAGGCTGGATTGGAGTCTGGGGTTGCGAAGGAAATTAGGAAATTAAATGGGGATTTGACTAGGAACCAGAAGAAAAAGATTCGAAGAAAGGCTAAGCGAGCGGCTCAAGGCTGTGTGGAGAATGAGGTTGCTTTGGAAGATGAAGCAGATGCAGAATCATCTGGTGCTGTAGAGTCTTCTCCTAGTGCGAATTTGAATGTGGGTTCTGTAGAAGACCATCCCACTAGTTCTGTCAATACAAATAGATTATCTGATGCTGATGGAACAAAGGGCGCCAAACTAGAACATCAGTGTAGTAAGAGAGGAAGCCGCTCCACTAGGCAGAAATTGTTGGCATCAGCGGACCTCAAGTGCAAGTTGGTTGACTTTGGGAATGCATGTTGGACATACAAACAGTTCACAAATGACATCCAGACAAGACAATATAGGTGTCCAGAGGTGATCCTTGGATCTAAGTATTCTACTTCAGCTGATCTTTGGTCCTTTGCTTGCATTTGTTTCGAGCTTGCAACGGGTGATGTACTCTTTGATCCTCATAGCGGTGACAACTTTGATAGGGATGAGGTATGGATGTTATTCACTTGTTTACTTTTTTTTTTTAATTACTTTTTGTGCTAAATATATGATCCCTGCCTTTGTTTTCTCTCTCTAGAAATCAATGTAATTTGAAAACAAATAATCAATCTTCAAACTTCTGTGTTAATTTTATTTCTGCTACTATTTATATTCAATTACTAATGGATAGTTATGCAACATTAGGAGTTCAAGTATACAATTTGCATGCTACTTTAATGGTTGTTTCATTTGCAATTATACCTTTAGAAACATAGGGCTATAGACCCTTGTGCATAAGATTTTAGCATTACATTTGTGCTCCACTCAAATTGTGAACTCTGCAAGTAATAAAACGTACTAGAAAAGAACATTGAAATTATGATGTTATTTAAAAATAAAACTCAGTCTAGAGTTTCAATTACAGAAAACATGCTGATGCATTGTAGAATAACTTAACATGACAAGTGATTTTATCATGTGGTTATGCTAGACAAGAATAACAGTACTATAGAAATAATGCATTTGCAACATGCTACTAACCATAATAACAACCTGCCTATGAGCTCTGAGTTCTGGCTGAAAGGGCACCTCTCCCCCTTGTAAGAGAAAAGAGGAGGGTGAGTTCACAGGTTCAAGACCTACCAAAAAAGGAAAAAAGTAATAACAACCTGCTAATATCAACAAATTCCTACCCAATCAGTGTCAACTCTAATGAAGTTGACTTTATCTAGTACTTCATGCTAATTCAAACCAGGAGCTCATGTATTTTTTCCAACTTAGACCCAGTTAGGGATGGACAAGGTACATGGTTTAATTTTAATTTTTAATTTTTTAATTTTATATTATGTGTACACATAGTCATGCTCTTGTAGGTTTGGAATCGATACAAGTTATTCTAAATCTTGTACTATTCCGAGCACAAATGTAAATAGAGTAAAAGACGCATTTCTCCAATGCTAGCTATCAGAAATAATATGATTTTTCAGGAGCCTATTATATTATAGTCACACTTATAACTCTAATTTATTAGTCTATTTTGTTTTATTTAAGCACATGAGCAAGAATATCTAGTAGTTTGATTACCAACTATGATTACTGTCATAAAAATACAAGTTTATATAGGGAAAAAAAATCAAGATTACCAATTCCCACAACATGGGAATGTTGGTTCAGTTGCTCTCTTGTTGCCTAGAGCAAGCCTTCACAAGGTTTAATTACCAGCGTCCACCAACTACGCTATGTTTGGTTGGAATGAAGAGGGAAAGAAAGAAAGGAGAGGAGAGAATGGAGGAAGGGAAGGGAGAGGGAGAATCTCCATTCCCTATGGGCCCGCTATTTTGTTTCCTCCCAAATTGAGAGAAAATGGAGGAAAGAGGAGAGAAAAAATAGTGTCTTGATATTTTATTTTTTGTGCGAACCGGTCTCCATATTCTCTAACACAAGCAAACACCTCGGGGAATTAAACTTGTTCCTTCTATTCCCTTCCCTTCCTCTTGCCTTTCCTTTTTTTCCCCCTTTTATGTTTCCTCCCCTTATTGAATTAAACACATCGTTAGGGTAATCTAAGTAGTTAATCCCTGTTAAATGTGAAAGATGTTTTGTAGTAGTAGTAGATATTAATGTGCTAGATGTTCAAGGACATCTTCTAGCCCTTGATTTTTACCTCCATCAAGTTTCATGGTGTATATCTGCCATCATATTCAAATTCCTACTTATGATTTTATAAACAACGCAGATTCTTAAATCTGGAGGGCTTTTGTGAACCCTGGTGCTTTTGCACAATAATGGTCATCCCAACGATAGTATTATTTTTAATTTTGTACCATAAAGTGATACTTATAAAAAAAATAAAATGTACTATTAAGTGTTATATACTTATATGAAGTAAACTAACTCTTGTGAATGAAATGCAGTTAGTAAATCCCAATGGAATAATTCTTTTGATCCTCTTGAATAGGATAACTGATACAATGTGAGATTTGAAGCAAACAATGCTTAATGAAATTTTCAAACATTACTGTCTAACAGCCTTAAAAAGTCTCACAATTTTAAAATCAGTTGCTTGTATGACTGATGTATTTAACTTAGTTTGATTGTTGCTTGGGATCTGTATATGACTAAGATATATTCCACTGAGTTCAGCATATGTTAGATTTGGAAATTTTAGCAAATGTTATGAACCTAATTATAAAAGTAGTAAAGTTTTCTTCAAATGTTTGGAATTTGGTACCACATTGTGTGATGTGGATTATTTGGAGGGGGAGAAATAATTGCATATTTGAAGATTCGGTGCTTTCTGGGGATAAGCTCTTAGAGTTTTTTGCGACCACTTTGTTTGATTAGTCTCGTACGTGGGATTTTACTTCTTCAAAATCCATTCTGCTGTTTTTAGATTCACTTTTTTCTTGCACATAAGTTGTTTTGTTTTCCTTTGTTGCTTATACATATTTCCTTCATTTACTTCATCTCTTTGATGGAGTAGCTTCTTTTTAATACAAATTTTTCTTACCTATCAAAAAAAAAAAAAAAAAGTAGTAAAGTTCAACCTACCTTTACTGTCACTGTTGTTCTTTCTGTCATGTAATCAGATGTGCCAGTTGTTATAGATGCTGCTTATATAAGATAAAAGCTATCTAATATTGTATAAACTCTAAAATATATTAGCTCTGTATGCTGCCATCTGTTGTTAATGAACTAATTGATAAATATACATATTACATTTGCCAAAGGTCTTTGGACTAAATGGCATTGCCTGATGAACAAGTGTGAAGTGTGATGTCTTGGGTTCAGTCTAGTATGGGCTTTTTAGCTATTTATGGAATTCACGTACAAATTGATGAACATAAATGTGAGCTGACAAATAATGCTGCTGCTGTATTCTTTAGTAATTATTATCATATAAATAGCTGAACCTACAGTTGTCAATCACTTAATATATTAGAAATCCTAAGCTGAAAGTATTATTTTAAGACCTCTGCAAACCCAAGTTGCCAAAGTATTTAGCTTAAATGAGATAATATTTCTAGGAGGGAACAAAAACCCGTTTTATCAAGCATTGAATCTTTACAATCCACCATACTGCATATCTAACGAGAACATGAATAATCTTTGTTTGTATTTTTCTAGGATTGCTTATGTTTTTTTAAGCGTCACTTTTTTAGGTACAACTTATTTGTAGTCCGCTTATTTTTTAAGCAAAATAAGCCAATTGATATAAGCTAATCCAAACAAGTGAAGACACTTGGTCATGATAGGCAATGAGTCAACATATTTGCTTTATCCTGAAGGATCTGGGCATTTGGTTGCCTATTTTACTGTTATACACACACACACACACACACACACACACATTAGGTTTGAGTTTCCTTAGAATTGACCGTTGTAATTCTTTGGGCTGTTCTTTCCATATATAAAAGTGGAAAGCAAGAAACTTCTGGATGACTTTTACATGTCTTTCTACTGTAGATTTAGGCTTTCTTAAGTTCGTGCTGTGGATAAGTATGTAGTTTTTAAGCATTCAAGTGTAAAAAAATTTCAATGCTTTAATGGGTTAAGCATTCACATAAGTCATATCTAATATGAATGATTTTTTAATACTTTTCTTTAATTGTTTTAGGACCACTTAGCATTAATGATGGAGCTTCTTGGAATGATGCCGCGCAAGGTGAGGAAATTATCTTTCCCACGATTTAAGAAGTTCAGTTTGTGAGATTCTTGTGCCTCACTTCTAATATGCCAACAATTGTCCTCAGATTGCTTTAGGTGGCCGCTATTCCCGGGATTTCTTCAATAGATATGGCGATCTAAGGCATATTCGTCGGTTGCGTTTTTGGCCGTTGAACAAGGTGCTTGTAGAGAAGTATGATTTCAGTGAGCAAGATGCAGCTGACATGACTAAATTCCTGGTCTCAATCCTTGATTTTGTTCCTGAGATGCGGCCCACTGCAGGTCAGTGCCTTCTTCATCCATGGATCAATGCAGGACCTCATCTTTTAGAGCCATCTATGCCTTCTAATCAAAACCAAGCAGCAGAAAGTGTGGTTTCTGAGAAAAATAAGAAGGAGAAGGATGAGAGGGAAGCAATGGAGGTTGGAATGGGAAACATTGTCCTCAATTCAGATTCTAAACCAATCAAAGATTCCCCATCCAGCAGTAACCCTTCCAAGGGAGCCGCTAGTAGTTCATCTAGATAGGACTCTGGCACATTTTTCTTACTGAACCTACATCATCATCATCTTCCGAACAGTATTATTTCATAGCTGCTGCATTCTTGTGAGGCATGATTGATTCCCTTGTTTTGGTTTGCATATTTGTTTTGTGAAGGAGCATGGGGTGGATGGCATTAGCATTTGGTTCTTACAACGGCAGAGAAGCTTGAGCGAAGCAATAGCTTAAAACAAAATAGATGCTCTGATTCTGAGAAAATTCTCTTTGAAGCATATTTATTGGACAGTGAGTGTACACCTTGGCATACAATGAGACACGTGGCCATTGTTACGACTGAGTTGTTCGTGAACATTTTTCATTTGAATCATTTCAATTTGATTCATGTACTGGATCGAATTTCTTGATGTTGAAACTATCGATATATATTATTCAAATCCTATAGATTTTCCCGAGCATATACCGTTGTTGGCTTCTCAGATTTCTCTGGATATATTTTTTTAAGTTGTTTTTTCACTAATACATAATTGGGAAAAAATGGCATTAACTGCATTATGAGCTGCTCGCTTTAACATAAATGAGGTGTTTCTGGAGTTTAGAAATAGATGGGCTTTCTAGGACTCGTGCTTTCTACATTTGCAGTAAGGTCTTTCAATTTCATTAGGCTGGGGCAACAAAAAGGAGGCTGGTGCTGGTCTCATGGGGAAGACTCCTTCTTATTATTATTTAATTTGATAGTTACAGCTGAGGAAGGGGATTTAAACCCTGATATGATGTTTGGTATGAGAGAAATAATGTTTGGTTTATTATCAGGAATCTTAAATAAATTACTTATTTTTTCCATTTTATCCTTAGATTTGAATGTGAACTACTAAGTCCTTTAAAAAAATCTTCATCTAAATAAATAATGAAAAAAAATATAAATTATTAATAATTTGTTGAGCAACACACATACAACAGCAAAAGTCAATACCTGGCAATTATGGAGGGTCCTCTTTAAACTTTTTTTTTTTTTTTTTTTTCATATGTGAAACTTAAATAAAACTTTGTTAAAGAATATATCAATAGAGTTGTCTATCCTATCTTGTTTATGTTATTTTGGCTGTCTATCCTGTTTATATTATTTTGGTGGGAAAAAATAAAAATAAGGGAAAAGATATTGATGATTTGTTTTATATTTTATCTTAATTGCTTAAATGATAAGGAAAAAAGGTTAAAATTGTCAATTTATAAAAAATACAATTTTCTTCAAGTTTAGAAATCTGGATGCTCACTTATTTTAAAGGGAATCCACATTTTTGCTGAGAGGGGTTTAAAGGAAGAATCCAGATTCCCCTGGCATCTGATTCCCTGGCGTGATTTGCAACCAAACATAAGAATTTTTAAACATTCCTAAGAATCCTAAAACATTACCCCATACCAAATGCCACATGAATGTTTTCGTCAAAGATGTTAACTTATTGAGTTACAAGCCTCTTGACACATTTTCCTAGTTACTTTGTGCTGATTTTGTAGTATTCCTCAAATATTTCATAATTTATACCCATGAGTTTGAATATTCACATTACAATAGTGATTTTGTGAAATGTCATCAATTTAATCTGTCTTGATCATCATCAAGGTGGCCTCACTTTTTTATTTGCCGTCCAACAAAAAACTTGCCCTTCCAAAACAATCATTAAGGATTGTAACAGGTGGGTCAGGTTTTATCAATTACAACTTTTATTTATTTATTTATTTTTTTGGTTGAAGCAATCAATTATAACTATTAAAGACGCCAAAATTAATAATCTTCAATAGGCTTAAGAAAAAAAAGATGTCATTGTTTGGTGGGAAGTAAACTTCAAAGCTTTCTATTTCTAACAGTCATCCTTTGTGCTTGAAAAATTTATTATCTGGGAATGGTTGTTGAAGTCTTATAATGAAATTTATGACTTATGAGTTATGCCATACTCATGGCACAACTATAATACAATCGAAAAACCAGCCTTGTCCCAGGTTGATGTAATCCATCGATCTCATTACCTACTCTTGTGTGAGAGGTCATAGTTAAGTAATGGAATAGCTCTCTCCTACACCAAATTCCAAATACATGTTCACTTATCTGCTAAGATTTTTTATATGAAAATGAGTCTAATTTCCAAATTTATTTTACATTATCTCCATCTTTTGTCCCTGTTCTCACTACTTTTGCCAGTCCCATGTGGGATTGGCAGCTTCACGTCGTACGAAGAATAATTTTAGTAATACATACTTTGTTACCATTGTTTTATGTAGTAAATTAAGTGATGAAAGAAACTACGGATTTTTTTTGATAATAATAGACAATCATTCAAAGTTTGTTGCATATAATAGTTGTGGCAAAATGTATATAAAAATACATGGCACTATAATAATTCCCGTGCAAAACCTTCTAAGCCCCATGTGAGGTAGAAAACAAAAAAAAAAAGGCAAAAGCTAACAAAACATAAAAGAACATATGTTTTAAACTTTTGCGGTTTTTCCACATGAGCTCTTCCATGGTGATCCTCTTAAATAATAATCAGATCTTGAGGGAAAAAAAGATTCTCTTCCGTAAAGGATTCGAGCTATTTAGCCAAACAAATGAACAGATTTTAATTGAATTCATGGGATAACAGCCAAGCCTGTGACGTATGACAAAACAAAAGGGACCAAGGCAAATGTACCCTCATTGATCACATGTTAATACTTTTCAGTGAATAGTTTTTTAATGTATTCGTAGCCATCAAAGAGCTCCAAAATGAGCACCTACCTACCATCAATCATTTACATTCATCATCCATTGTGCGTGGCAAAACCAAGTACATCTCTCAAAGCAAGAGAAGCTTTCACATCAAACTATTATTGGAGGAAAGCAAGGGGTAGATGAATTATTGCAATTCTACCTTGCAAGCTTAGAAAATAGTATTGACCTGCAATTAATAATATTATTATTATTATTCTAAATTAAGACTTTGAGATTGAAAATTAAAAAATTCACTTTTGGATTAAAATGTTTTTAAAATTAGGTAAAATACAGTTAATATTCTTGAAGTTTGGACTAATGCCAATAAAGTCTGTAAGACTTTTCAAAACTAACCAACTTGATCCCTAAATCCAACTGTACTTTTAACCATTACTCATTTTCTCTCTCTCTCATTGTGATTATATTTTGGACATGTTTGTCATTAACCAAAATCTCAAGAGTGTTAATCATATTTTATCCTCTAAAATTTTTATATTTTTCTACATTAAAAGGCAATTGCATTGTATAATGGTTAGGACAATTGCATGATTTTCCAGATCCAAATCCTAGCAAATATAATTTTGCAAATGATTAGCAATAATAATAATAATAATAATAATATTGATGATCATATATAATCAATTTGTAAACATTATCTAAGAAAGTAATTCCATTAAATACATTGCATAAATCTGAATGGGGGAAATCAATTGCACTAATTGAATAAGTAACAGAGGAGCTATGTAGGTAGAAGTGTTAGCCAGTAGCTAACACACAACACAGCCTGCCTAATCCACACCACACAAAGCAGACCTTTATTGCTTCATAACAATCTTTAAGGTTTTATTTTCCTTTGGAGGGGGATGGAGTTTGGTCAACTAGGTGTTGGCCAACACTCCCCAGTCCCCACTGCCTTTGCATCCATTTTTCCTTAGCACTTCCAATATTGCATGGTTGCCATTGTCAACAATCACTGGCTGCTGCAGAACTCTAAAAACCCCATGAACTCATGGTTGTGTATCATTTCAATGCTAGTCTCAATACCAATGACCCCTGAGAAAATTTTCACCAAAAAAAAAAAAAAAAATGCTTACTAATTAGCCACATAGATTTTAAAAAATAAATAAAAACCCAAAAAGAAAATGTAATTGAAATACAATTTTATGTCTAAGGGATGTATTATACCCATTGTGATTGCGCTAGCAAAGATAACACCAGAGAGAACAAATACAATAATTGATGCTCTCTTAAGAAATGTGATTATTTTTCTTATTATAAACTGTCCCCAAAATCCAGCCAAAATAGACACTGATGTGAGGTATAAAGCTGAAACAAAAAAATATTAATGTGGTAAATGCTAAGAGCTATGAATGATTAATCAAACAAAAGAATTGGTATTAATACACTTTGGAAATAAAAAAAATCAAAGAAAGGATATAGGAATTGAAGGATATACCATAAGGAATAGGGAACCTCTTGAGAAGATAGAACTCCACCACAGATAAGGATGAGGAGAACATCATGACAAATGTGGCTGTCGCACTTGCAACCTATTGAAAAAAGAAAAAGAAAAAAACAAAAGAATTATTCTTTAAATTTCAAGGAAAAATTACCTTGCAGTTTGTTTTTGTATATAAATATTTTTTAACATTCTTGCATGATTTAGCTAAAACTTGAAAATGGTGGGTACACTTTCACAGTCATAGTAAAAAGGAAAGGTTTTTTTTTTTTTTTTTTCACAGCCATAGTAAAAAGGAAAAGGTTTAATACATATAAGGACAAGGGGGAAGATAGTGCATTATCTCTCACTTTACTGCTGAAAGTAACAAAAGAATACAATAATGTTTTAAAAATTACACTATTTTTACAGCATTAAATATATGACACATTTTATAATTAGTGTACAATAAATAAAAACGATGTGACGCAGGACAACCAGAACAAAACTGAAATAATAGAAAAATAAAAGATATGACCTAGGAGTCAGCACCTAGGCCTTGCTTGGAGTCAGCACCAAGCGGGGAAACCACTAGGAGTCAGCACCTAGGGTAGACCTGGAGTCAGCACCAGACCAAAAAAAGACCAAACGGCCATTGTTTCATTCATCAAAATATCAACTAACTCCTCAAGGAGTACAATAGGTTGCTTATAAAGGATTGCTAAACCCTAGTTCTAATTGGCTAGGAAACCCTAATTGCCTTATTACAAAAATAACCTTGCTTCCAAATTAAAATACTAATAGCCCAATAAACTAATAGGACCTAAAACATAAAAATACAATTGACTTGCAAACATAAATAATACTAAATAATAATCTTCTTGCGTCTCCCACATCATTCTCTTCTGGTTGGAGAAAACTCGACCTCGAGTTCTAAAGCATTGAAGGATTAGGATGCTGACAAGTAACACTTGCTTCAAGTCTGGAATCACCTTAGGGAGCACAAAGAAAAGAAAAACCTTGAATTCCACTGCATTAGACTCATTTGGAATTACAAAATCAATGTGTGGAATTAGCATAATCTCATCTTGAACCTTATGAATCATAGGAAGCACTGTGGTTTTAACCTCTTCGATTTCACCAAGAGGTAGATCTTCAAGGACTGTGGAGGGTTGATCAGAAGCACGTTCAACAACTTCAACTTTCACATCGTGTGCACCCTCAAGCTCGCTGGGTAGTTTTTGAGTGAGTGCCATTATCCTTTCTAGCTGGGCATTAATCCTAATGATTATTTGCTCTCCCAATGTCCACGAAATAGGTGAAACATTCTGATTTGCCTTTCTTACAATAGCAAAAAGTGAACTGAGAAGATCCAAAGAAATGTCTTCACTTTCATCTATGACCAGATTCATAATTGTTTCCATGGTTGAAAGTACAGCAGGTGGATAGTTGGACCTAATTATCTTTAAGAAACTTTGAAACATCTCAACAACCAATGCATCACACTCAAGATCTAGCATCACCAAGCATAACTTGACCTTTGCAATGGTATCAAGAATTGAAACCATCTTCTTATAAGAGCGAGTAGACACATGAGGCATATTTTCAAATGCTGCCACAATAAATTGAAATATTTCTTTCATTTGCTCATCCTTATATGGGGCATCTGGTGCTGTTATCCTTGTAATCTCAATAATGCAAGATACAACTGAAGCCTTCACATCCATTTCAGCATGTCTCAAAAGTTTATCAGTGATCAATGCCTTCACTGAGGGTAAAAGTGCATCTCGCATTGATTTGGATGGTTCTTGCTCCACATATGCTAACAAATTTTCAACTTTATCAAGAAGAGTGAGAAGATCATCAATAGAGGAAGGAGGGTTAAGGAGTCTATTCCCAGCCTCCTTAATTTGCTTCTCAAATTTTCTATCTTTAAGCTGCTTCTCAAGCTTTCTATCAAAGAAAGTCATTTTCCAGCTCCAACTTAGAGGCACAATACACAAAGACTAAATCTTAATGTTCTGCCTTTTTATTTTTGGTCAGGCAAGGTTTTATGGGTCGGCATAGTACTGTGTTGTCAAACAATAGGCTTAGGCTTGTGTTTGTTAGGAAATGGGGCTGAAGGGTGGACTTTTAAAGGGAAAATTGGGCCAGGTAAAGTTTTTTTTTTTTTTTTTTTTAAAACGGGTTTGTGCTGGGGTTAATGGGTCGGTCACAAGTTATGTATCACGTGAGGTTATATGGATTGGGTATTGCAAAGAGAAGTGTGCTGGGGTTTTAGGATTTTAACACAGGCTATTTATGAGTTACCTTATAGGATCGGGTTGAGCTTGGTGTCGCAGTTGGGTTCGGCGAAGTCTCGACCACAGCTCTCATGAGTCTGGCAGGCTTGCGGCGGCGCAGAACAGAGGTGGCAGCTGGGTGGTGCTTCAACGGTGACCAAGATTGAAAGATGGGGTTTGTTGGTTGTTGGGTCAAAGGGCTTTGGTTGACGGGTAACCTTCTGGTGGCTTGATCGATTGGAGCAGGTGAGCAGATGGCGATCTGAAGGCTGGATCGTCGTTGTGGTGGCGCTGGACAACGAAATTGGAAGTCGCCGGTGTGATGGGGACGCTGCCAGTGATGGAGGCTGATGGCGGCGTTGACTTCTTGTGGATCTGAATTGTGATTTGATGGGATGAGAAACACGGGCACTGAATGAATTTTTTTTTTTTTTAAAATACTTTTCTGGTTCGTGACTGCGGTGATGTTTCAAACAGATCGGTGTTTGCTCTGATACCAAAACTGACGCAGGACAACCAGAACAAAACTGAAATAATAGAAAAATAAAAGATATGACCTAGGAGTCAGCACCTAGGCCTTGCTTGGAGTCAGCACCAAGCGAGGAAACCACTAGGAGTCAGCACCTAGGGTAGACCTGGAGTCAGCACCAGACCAAAAAAAGACCAAACGGCCATTGTTTCATTCATCAAAATATCAACTAACTCCTCAAGGAGTACAATAGGTTGCTTATAAAGGATTGCTAAACCCTAGTTCTAATTGGCTAGGAAACCCTAATTGCCTTATTACAAAAATAACCTTGCTTCCAAATTAAAATACTAATAGCCCAATAAACTAATAGGACCTAAAACATAAAAATACAATTGACTTGCAAACATAAATAATACTAAATAATAATCTTCTTGCGTCTCCCGCATCACGATGTTAACATCAAAATGATATTACACCAATTTTTCAACTTTTACCACCTCATGGAATTGTGAAAAAGAATTTTTTTTATCTAACATTGTTCAATTAAGTGCAAGTTTGTAATAAAAAAAAAAACTTAACTATTTATAATAAAAAAATAATTATATTTTTAAATTAAGAGTTTTATAGTTTAATAACATTATTTGGTCTCTTATAGGAGGAGAATTAAGGTTCACATATCTATTTCTTCACTTGTTGTAATAAATATTTGAATTATAAAAAAAATTACACTTTTATCAACTTTCATCAAAGAACAAATAAACTTTTAACAAAAAAAATCTAATTGAGTTATTAAAAAAAAACTTTTATCAATTTTCACCACATAATTATATATATATATATATTTATATTATAAAAAAGCTAATCCAATCTCAAGTCAATATTACAAAAGAGCCGTATTTTGAGAATTGAGCTTTCCTACCTAATCACATCATTTTGACTTCGGATCCAATGAAAAGGTGCAAGTAAAAGGAAACAGTTTGTGGCTACTTCTTCAGTACATTGAACCCATTAGGATATTTATTGGACTTAGGTAACGTTTGGATACAGCTGATAAGCTGTGCATTTGTGTTTGCATCTGCGTTTATGTTCACGAGACTCACAAACTTTTTTTTCAACAAAACTTTCATTAAAAATGAGTCTTATGATATTATTCACACATTTAAAAATTATTTTACTACAGTGTTTTCAATTTTTAATTTTTAATTTTCAACAAAATAAACGGTATCTAAACATACCCTTAATCCTTACCCTCCAACAATATGAATTTGTTGCGTTTAAGGCTTTTTAAGCCCTAGAACCTAAAAGACACTACAATTTTATTGTGACGGATAGTCTTTTAATCAAGGCCATGCTGCCATGATAAAAAATGGGTTGTACTCTTTAATTTATAATCTAAAAGTAGTTAGTACGCCCATAACTAGGACCGGCTTTATTGATGTACCATTATATATTCAGGAAATTTTTTATTTTATATTGTAATGTAAACTTACATTATAGATACAAAAAATGATAAGTATTGTACACATTTAAAAGTGTATAAGAATCTCAAAAAAAAAAAAAAAAGTGTATAACATTTACCATTTTTGCAATTGCGTATAGCATTTACCACTTTTTTTTGTTTATAAGAGCATTCACATTAGTTTGTGTAAAAAAATTCATCTATTTTAATATGAGAACCTACTTTTATTATTTTACATACTTTTCAAAACACCTTAGATCAGATTATTTATTTTACGATACATTACATTAAAATATCATTTTTTCTTTTTTCTTTTTAAATTGTTTCTCTTTCTTCATATACAATAACTATCATCTAGTCTCTTTCTTTAACCTCTGAATGCGTAAATAAAGAATAAAAAATTATATGCAAAGTAAATAGTGAAACTATATGCAAAGTGAATAATGTAAGTGTATATTTACACAGTTACTGTAGTAACGTTGCAAATTTACATATTTTTAGCTTGAATAATGTAGGTGATTTTGGAAATTAAATGTATAAAATTGATACATTTTAATTTCTATTCTGCATTATTTGATGCAAACCATCTAAGAGGGTAATGTAAACATATAATAGGGTAATGTAAACATATAATAGGGTAATGTTTAAATGTATAAAATTGATACATTTTAATTTCTATTCTGCATTATTTGATGCAAACCATCTAAGAGGGTAATGTAAACATATAAGAGGGTAGTGTAAACATATAATAGACCATATATTAATATATACCTGGGGGATGACACCAATCTCAAGAAGAAGTGGACCTAGAATGAATCCACCACCGGAACCAAGTAGACCACCAACAGTGCCTCCTAAAATACCACATAGTGAACAGAATGTAATGTGCATTGCAGTCCATCCTATGGAAGCCTCGCAAATCGATTGTGTGTTGCCTGTGCTCATCCTCTTCTTGTGTTCTTTGTACAACTTAACTGATTCATATCCAAACACTCCAAGTGCAATGGGGAACTGAGACAAAGACAACAATAATAATTAACGGTGAGGGTGACCTCACGACAGAAAAGAGTTAAAAAAAAGTTGAGTACGGCAGGTGGGCTCAGTGATATTGATAATTTGATATAAATATAAATATATATAAATATTTATATATATATATATATATATATATATATATATATATATCTACCTGTAAGCAGAATAGCACCCAATACCAGACACTGCATACCTCCACATCATTCTGAAAAAATAAAATTAAAAATTGAGATATATAAAAAATATGCAATCAAAGAGAGAAAGAGATCTAGAGAGAGTGTAGAGGCAAGTTTCATGCGCTTAGTTGTGGGGTTCACTTGTCTGTGAGAGTTAGGTCTCATGCACTTAGCCCATGAGAGATTTTCCCACAGAGAGAGAGAGAGAGAGAGAGTTGCCTTGATGATCTGCAAGGCTAGGAAAGCAATCCATACAAGCACTAGCACCCAAATCCACTTCCACCTAAGGTTGAAACATAGTATTTGCTGAAATATAGAGCATTTTTCAGTTAACCTATATTTGGATTAGATTAATTCTCAATATATATATATGATAAATAAGAAAAATTTTTATTAAACAAGGCCACTTCATGATACAAGCAGAATGAAGTAGCTAAAAACAAAATATATACGGAAAAACAAACTGTACAAATAAGCTATTCATAAACAAATAAGCTAATAAGCTTTCGAAAGAAAGCTAATTCAAAGGCAACTCATCATGAAGATTGAGAAGCTTGGAAGCTTATGAAGTAACATTTTGCTCACCATTTGAGATTTCTCCTCTCTAGGTACTAATGGGTCATACTCTGTATCAATCAGAACTGCAATTACCCCCACACAAAAAAAAAAAAAAAAAACAGTAAAATTTACTTGACTACTACACAATAATTTATGAGATAAAAATAAAAATGTATGCTTGTATCTGTGCTATCTTACGTTCCCCGCGAGAGTTGACCAAAGCTTCTTTCTGTCTGGCCATTTCTTTCTGCAATTTTTTTTCTTTCCATATTAATTAATTTGAAACAAGCAAATTTTATAGAAAAGGTTGTGGCATATATTAAATTACAATTCATAGAACCCACCTTAAAAATAGTCTCTTCCTTCCACATCTCGATTGCCTTGCAGAAAGACCTCGATGAGGTACCTATATAATCATGAAAATTAAAAACAAAAGAGACAGAGAGAGAGATCTGTCAGCAGGAACATATAGTAACGTGCATTAAAGAACTATTTTTTTTTCTACAAAACTGTAAGAAAGTGATATAAAGATAAAAAGAATTTGGGTAATTTTTAACTGACCCAAGAAGAGAATAATGATGAGGACAGTGATGAGCCAGTAGGGGAAGACAACGCTAAGAGCCACACCAATAGTGATGCCTAGCATAAGCATGGGCTGGAAGAGAAGGGCAAGATCATAATCTAGGATTGGCACTTCCTTTGTTGGATGTGGAACTCTTAGATTGTACCAAACTGATGATGCTGATGCCCCCATTATCATACCTGCAAACCATTTCACATATGAAAACAACCTCAACTTCAATACGAATACCAGTATTACATTACTACAAAAAAAAAAAAAAGAATTACTATACAATTGGTTTAAAGTTCAAATAAAAAGTGGTAAATTTGTCAGCCAATTTCAATTTCCTTCTTTAAAGTAGTCATTTCTATGAATCAAATGGAATAAAGCAAAAAAAAAAAAAAAAAAAAAAAAAATCATTAATGCCAAGCACACAATTTTCAAAAGGACCAAAATGGATCAACAAAATGCTCTGACTTTTGAGTCCACCTCACTTCAGCTAAGTTTGAGCCCACTTTTTAGCTTCTTGCCTTCTTCTAGCTATTTGCCTTCACTATATTTCTAAACCTTTTAAGTTAAAACTTATCTCTCAAAAAAAAAAAAAAAAGCTACATAACCTATAAGGCCTTATTGAAATTAGTCAGACAATTAAAAGTTATTAAAAAGAATATGAATCTGAGAGAGATTACAAGGAAGAGATCAAATAATGGATGACATATATATTACATTTAGAAAGCGCAGCAGCAGACTTGGTATCAAAGCCAACAATCAAAGTAAGCATGGGAACAAAAATGCCTCCTCCTCCTACTCCACCAACAGTTCCACATGCTGATCCCAGAAATCCTATCACAGTTGCCAACACAAGTCTCCAACTGAACTCTAATTCCTGCATCAAAAAACTCAAAATTCAATAAGCAAATACCAATAATTCTCTCATATAAACAACTAAACAAACATACATACCTACACACATTCAAACACGTACTATAACTATATCAACAAAAGGAACAGGCTTAGAGAGAGACATACAGGCCAAACAGTATCGGTACTACTGCTGGAGACATATGAAGAGTACTGCAATAGAGTTGAGTTTGATGAAGAAGATAGAAGGTTTCTGTTGGGGCTATAACCATTGACATCGCTGAGGAATAGGACAGAAAGAACAGCCACAGAGAAACCTGATAGGAGATAGAGCACCAATCCCCTTGTGGCCATTGGTGTCACTCTTTCCCTCTTGAATTAATCAAAACTCTTTTATTCCTCAACACCCAGATACGTTATTTTCTGATTTTAACAAGCAATTATATACACAAGAACAAAATATACTGCTGTATATATTATATATATTAATATTTTACTGAGACAGTGAGAGAGAAGACAGAGTGAGAGAGAGAGAAGAGTTATTGTCGCTATAGAGTTAATATTCCAACAAGAGGGACACCTCACATGCATCACGGACACAAGAGGGTAAAGCCAGGTCAGGGAATACAGAGAAGAAGGGAGTTACCGTTTACCAAAAAAAAGAAGAAGGGAGTTACCATAATTAATCGTATAATATTTAACTGGTCATGTTACTGTACATATATGTATTTTTAATGTAACATGTTTCTCTAACTCAAATCTTATCTCCTTCTTAAAAAAAAAAAAAAAAATCAAATCAAATCTTATTTTTATTTTATTTAAAATTTTTTTTTTTTGGAAGGATCTAATCTTATCCTATATTATTGGAATAATGATAGAGATATAAATTATTTTACAATTTTTATTATAAACTGCTGATGTGATGAGTGATTATTGATAAATAAAAAAGTGATATTAATGGTGGGTTTAGATGAAAACCAATAAGAGGTTGGCTATATCAACATTTTGTAAAAATGTTGTAAAATATTTTGTGGCTATAGCATTACTCATATTATTTTATATATGGAAAATGTTAACAAATGCCCTAAAAGCATTAATTTAGGAACTATTTACAGAAACGTTTTCATAGATAAATGATAAAACAATTCATTTTTTTGTTAGCTTTTTATATTTCCAATGAAAGTTGTGTTAAAACTTTTTTAATATGGTTTATTATTATTGTTAGATGATGTACTTGGATTCAAATCCTAGTGTTTACCCAAAAAACTAGTTAGAGTCCTAGTTTGATGATAAAGAACAATTAAAATTGGTCGTATATTCAAATTCTTATTGGTTTGCCGATACACAGAAAAGTTTAATATAATATATATATTTTTTTTTATCTTTTTTTTTTTTTGGTTTGGTTTCTCAAAAAATAAAAAATAATTTTTTTTCTAAGTTTGAATATTGAAAATTATGAAAGTTATTAATTGACATTTATTATGATTTTGTTTGTATATAAAATTACATATTTTAATTTTAGGTATTCATTTATGATTGCGTTTGTATATGAAATTATATATTTTAATTTTAGGTATTTATTTATGATTGTTTGTATGTGGAATTATATATTCTACAATTTAAAGAATATATAATGTTCTAAAATTATTGGTGATTTATTATGATTGTATTTGTATATGAAAACATGTATTCTAGCATTATCAATTGATGTCTTTGTCTAATGATAAATGGTAATTATGAGTAGATGTCATGAGTTGAAACTCTACCTCTAAAAAAAAGCATTAGGCTTTTATTATATTTGTATTTAAATATGGAACTATTTAAAGAAAATATAATAGGTCAAGATAATATTGGAGTGCTTAAATATAGAATAAAATTTAAATTTAATATCTATACTATTAATAACAGGATTTCATGTTTGGGTTTCATTATTTTGCGTACTAAAATATCCTCATAAAAATTCTTAAACTCTTTAAAATACCCCTATCTTTTAGTTAAATAATTTTAAATTTAAAAACACAAAATGGTTAAAAGAGTAATTTATTATTTTTTAAAAAGTTCCTAAGTTTTAGGCTTTCAAATTTTTATCAATTCTCACTTTATAAAATTATCAATATCTCACTTTTAAACCTTATTTTACTAAATCCAAAATAAAAAATAAAAAATAGCCTAATCGCACGCGAAAACTGCATGTGATGAGTCTAGTGTGTGTATATATAATTATATATATATTTGACTTTTTATAAAACCAAATAAATTTGACTTTTTATTGTACTCATAATATTGTATCACATAAGTTTTGGAGGTTTTTTGATGTCTAAAATTATGAAACCTCCAAAACTTATGTGATACAATATTATGAGTACAATAAAAAGTCAAATTTATTTAGTTTTATAAAAAGTCAAATTATGATACTTCCAAGTATAATTTGAACTCAACTTTTATATATATATATATATATATACTTTCTTAAAAAAAAAACTCATATATATATAATTTAGATTACTCCTTCTCAAATAATGTAATTAATTTCATATCTACTTTTGTGTTTTAACAGGAATTTTCACAGTTCCTATCCAAAAAAAAAAAAAATTTGCACAGTTATCTTTTCTTTTGTACAAATTCAAAAGAAAGTTGCATAAATTTCGCATAACATACTCTCGAAAGTAATTCTCCTACTTGGTTTACACAAATCATTGAACTATATAAGGTCATAAGTCACAGCTATGTGGAATCCTTTATTTCACAAAAAATAGGATTGAACACTATCCATCTCTTACAGGGCTACCACATGATTTTTTGTTGATTGATTTTAAAGTCAAATTTCCATAAAAATGGGAATTGAACATCGACCACATGATTTTTAGGGGAGAATTAGATGATTTTCTTGTGTATAGTCAGATCTACTACGTGGAACTATCAATAAGGGTAACTACTTCCACGGCTCTCCACTGCTCAATTAGCAGCCCCAATAAATTTCAAGAAATAGGGGCCCACATTGTGCTAATACATACTTTTTTTAAAGAACATTTGCATTTTCAAATTTTATTTTTTGTTTATTTTAGCATAAAAATATATATTTAATTTCATATATTTATTTTTTAAAACACCTTATATCAAATTATCTACTTAATTTGCACTATATTTTATTAAAATATTAATTTTTAAAATTTTTCTTCTTTTTTATATATAACAATCATTATTCACTCTTTTCATTCATCATCAGAAATTTAGAATAGGTAAAGAAATTATAAAAAGTTAAATACAAAATTAACATTGTCATTTTAAATTTACATAATAAGTATAGTAATTAATAATAATGTATTTATATACAACTTTACATGGATTGATATTAGTAAATTTTAAATTTAGTCCGCTAAAATGTGGTATTTTTTTCTATTATACACCGCGTGTGCTCTTAATTTTTTTTTTTTTTTAGAAAGATTAATCTTTAATTCTTTGTGCTACTTTCCCAGAAAAAAAAAATATATATATTCTTTGTGCTACTTAATAGTAGTACTTATCTAATAGAACCTCGCTGTCATGGCCACGTACGGTCTTGCAATTTGATTTCGATACGTTATCCTTCATTTTTTTTTCCTCTTTTTTTAATACATCTAAAATAAATTTGGGACACGTTACTTAGTACTACTAATTGAATGATCATTGTCCTACAGTTATAAATTATAGAAACTAAAGTTGAATATTAATTTGGTAATTAGTCGTTAACCCGTGCGAAGCACTATGCACATGTACGGATTAGTTGAATAAAAATTTTAAATTTTAAATTTGCCTAAAGTTATGATCACTTGAAAAAATAAATTACAATTTAAGAGAGAAAAAAATACTAACACCAATAATGTTAGGCATGCCATGTCTATTATCAATGGCATCATATCTTTAATGAAAATTAAGGTCTCAATCATTTTTTTAATATAATACTTTTTTTTTGGAGAAAGAATATAATATAGTGCCTCCCACTGCTCAATTAGTTTGCAAAATCCTAGGTTTTTTTCTTGCCATATAAAATGCAACCAAGTAACCCAAAAATAAGAAAATAGAAACCATATAAGTTTTTATATAGGAAACAGTAATTAATTACACTCAGAAATGACACTTGACACTCAGAAAGAGAGTAATTAATCTAGAGCAATAGGTTTTGGAAAAACTTTTTTTATTTTATTTTTTATGAGAGAATTGGAAAAACTAATTTAGTGTTATAGGCAATAGTTATAATATTTCAAACCGTAGAAGAACAATAACAAAAAGGCGTATCAGATGAATAAATTGACTTCGTTAGAGAATGAAGATAAATAAATGCACTGGAAAGAATAGATTTCGGAATATATGAATGTAAAAAGAAGAAGAAGGTAGTACCAGTTGAAAGGCCATAGAGTTTTAATCGAGATAGAAGACGACCAATCTAGGAAGCACTTGGAATGCTCCTATTATCTGCATAGCCTCGGCTGGCACCTTCTTGCTTCTCATCTACTTATGATTCCAACTTTTATTCTTGGCGAGAAAAAGGGGCTCTTGCCTTCAAGAAAAAATGCCACAAGAAACATATCAACACCCTTTTTGGTTCTTAAATAATAAAAATTTAAAGAATAAATTTATGAGGTTAACGCATAATTTAAGCTTGTTCATCAAGATAATAGACCACACTAATCAATTTATACTGACTTAGGTTAAAAGAGTCCTATCATACTACTATTACTCTTTTTTAATTCGAGTCTATCAGGATTTGGGATTGGGAATTCAAGTCCTATCAGGATTTTGTGTATGTGTAAGTATTTGTTCAATTTATATGGTTAAAAGAGTCTTATACTATCAGTGATGGTTATAGTCTATCACTAATTCTTTTCCTAAATTCGAGTCCTATTATGGTGAAGTTCGAGTCATTTGGTGTATGTAACAATGTGTAAGTATTCTTGATCTTATCTATTTTTTGTTCCCAGTTCCCACCCCTCCACAGACTCATTGATTAAAAAGAGATATACACAATATCTCTACTGCTTATCCAAACCAAAAACGAAATTGAAAGAGTACCAGTGTTTTGCATTGAACTCTAGAATTTAAAGGTAGCCGAAGCAGGATTTTTGTCAATCGAAAATCCGGGAGATTGTTCAAACTCATTGCCGTTGTTGTTCTTCTCTTTGCCTTGGAGTTTTAGAGAACATTGAAAACATTGTTGTCTATATAATAATGTAATGGGATAAAAAGATTTCATAGATTTAGTGGGAATTGAATTCCAAATTTGTGTGCGAATGGAAGTCCAAAACATTTCAAATTAAATATTCACCTAATATAATGGGATAAAAAGATTTCATAGAGACCCAATCGGAATTGAATTCATAATTAAAATTACAACCTTAAAAGAAAATAAGAACGATAAAAAAAAGGACATTAAAAAATTAAAAAGAAAATAACAATTAATAGTGTTTTTAATTTTATTTTTTTAAAAATATTGTACCGACGTAGAAAATTGTGAGAGTTTCAGATGTATATATATAAAAATAAATCTAAGTATGTGATAACGTATGCATTTCCAATATTTGCTCTGATATATGTAATAATATGATTAATATTTCTTAAAATCTAAAAGAATTTTGCCAAGAGTCACTTGTTAAACCTTTATCTTTTGCTGCCAAAAAAAGAAAAAGAAAAAAAGAGTTACAGCAATGACATTGTTTAGTTTCATAAAAGAGGCAAAGGCCTTGGCAATCAACTAACACATATCTTGACTAAGTAATTAATATGTCAAAGGTATTGATAGTTGTGGGGACGTAGGCCCAAATATGTATTGGGCCTTGTGCCTTGTCCGAGGAGGCACAATGGTCTGAAAATAGATCAGTAGCATACCTCGAACTTCACGGGCAGACTATGATCGTAATGGCTGGGAGAGGTTATCCGAGGAGGAATGTCCCATCGGCTAAGTGCAACGAATATCAAGATGTACCTCTTGTCATCCATGGTGATGACCCAGGAGGCTCTATTGATAAAGACACGCATTATGAACGTACTAGAGGGATGGGAGCTAGGAAATATCTAAGGAAAAGCTATTGTTACCGCATTGAATGCTCTGCAGCTAACTTTTTGGCCGCATTTATATAGAGAAGACCCCTGAACAGTGTTGTCTTGGCTATCCCAACTCATAGAGGGCCAGAGAAGGTGTCCGATGGGACAAGTACTCAAGTAGTGCCCTAGATGATCAACAGCTGGAGGGCCAAGATCATTGAAAGGGAGATATCTAATGGGAGAGACCCCTGAGGAAGTAGGGGGAGGAATGAAGAGAGAAATACTGTAGCAATCAGAAAACAGACTTGTAATCAAACTTATAAGAAATATACAGGAACTGATCTCCTCGGACCGTGCCGAGTACGGTTCTCTTTAGTTGAAATCAATCTAATCTTTCTGTTCTTGTCATTAGAGTCCGCTTTGTTTGTTATCCAACTCATTTTAGCCCAGTTTTTCAATCCACTATCTACAAATTCATTGTTTTGGGTTTTTTGGGCCTAAGTCCATCTACCTTTTGGGCTAGGGACTCAAATCTGGTTCATACAATAGTTATGTAATTTGAATAGAGAAAATATTTAATATTATTATGTCAGCATTAATTCAAGATGTATTGTATTTATCTTCTCCTTAAAATGAAAGTTACAATTTGCCCATAAAAAAAAGAAAAAAAGAAAATGTTTAGTTTCCCTTATATGGAGAATTAGGGTTCAAATTTTCCTCCCCATTTATTCCTAACAAGTATGAAAAAAAAAAAATCTAAAATAATTTTGTACATGTGAGTGCCCTTCCTTTTTGTTCCTACATTTATCCTAAAACAATGATCTTACCCAAAAGAGAGGAAAAAAAATTTATGTTATTATTTGACTTTCTTTTAATATATAAGACACATGTTTAATTTCTTTTATATATTCTTTTAAAAGACATCCTATTATTTTCTATCTTTTCTTTCAAAAAAAAAAAGACATCCTATTTGTATTAGGGACAAAAGGTGCTAAACAAAATAATTAAAACACCTTATTTCCTAAATTATATATAACTATAAAGAATAATGCTAGAGATACAAACAATTTTACAAAAATTATTACAAACTACTGATGTGGTGAGTGATTATTGGTAAATGAAAAAATAATATTAATAGTGGGTCTTTATGAAAACCAATAAAAGGTTGACCACATCAACATTTTGTAAAAATGTTGTAAAATAGTTTGTGACTATAGCATTACTCAACTACAAAATCATGAGTACAATCTTTAGAATAAACTAGTATGTAACTCGTGCTTGCACACGAGAATGTTGAATTGTAGTTGTGCTGTTGATGCTAGCTTGAGTTATTAAACATATAGAACATAGTTTGACCAGGACATTTAGAGATATTAAAATAGTTTTCCTTTACAATTTTCATGATATTGGTTACATCAATTTTCTTGTTACATTGCTATTACGTATATAATTTTGAAAATCACTATTGGATATTACATATACAATATCAATTCATAATTATTGTTTGCAAAATTCTACTAAATACAACACAAAATAAAACAATAATTGGTCAAGTAGTATATCCTAAATTGAAAGCGGATGTATGTATGGGATCGTTCAGCACAATTGCAGTTTGTTACGTTTAATATCTTTACATACAAAATATCTGAATAGAAACTGTATAAAAGAAATATGCTCATTAGTTTAGAAAAAAAAAAAAGCAAAAATCTAAACAATTTAATTTGTATGGAAAACTAACAAAAGCAAAATTCAATTTTGATTCTAATTGAATTTTCTCTAAAGTTTGATTTTCATATATATATATATATATATATTACATAGTCATGATATATTACATAAATGACTTATAAATTTGAATTATTTTTAATTATATGATTAGGTTTTTTATGATTTATTTATATTGGACTCTTCGTTTTCTACACTAAATTAACTCATTTAGCACAAAAATTAAAAAACTTAGATTAGATGGGACATGTGATACAAAATTAAACTCTAATTGAAATCCAATTTTTATGCTGAATTAACTCACTTGGCGCAAAAATTTAAAATTTAGATTAGATAAGACATGTAGCGCAAAATTAGACTCTAATTGAATTCCAATTTGAAATTTAATTAGATTTTCTCTCAGCTTTACCTATTATTATATATATATAGATTTGGAGTTTACATTTACAAACTTCATTTACTCAATTCTATTTCCTTACTTAACAAATAAGTTTGACAATTTCAACTTGTAATATCATTTTATCCTTTAATAATGTAATATTAATTTCCTCAGGAAATTTAGATGTATAATATTTATTGATATTTTGATAATTGAGAGCCCGAGAATTGAACCTTAAGCGGTTTCGTTAGAAACATTATGAATATTAATTGAGTTACAAGGTTTTGAAAGATATAGAATGTTTTTAGACCAGTTTCTCAAAAAAAAAAAAAAAAAAGATTTTAGACTGCGCACCCTTGGTGCGGTGATCACTTCACAAGTATAAGTGCTTGTGGGGTGTGGGGGGCAAGGGTTGGAGTTCTAGTTTCCAGGAGGGAGCTTCACACACACATATACTTAGATTATGCTAGAATAGAAATTCTACCTTGTATATATAAAAAAAAAAAAAAATGTTTTTAGTTTTAATATATTTTTAAAAAAATTTTCAAGAACTTTAACAATTGATAAATGTGGCCATATAATTTATAGTTTAGTGACATTATTTGTCATATTTTAGATTTAACACAAACTAGGAAATGTGACGTAATGAGCTTTATGTCCCGTTCAAAGCAAAAAAAGTAGCCGTGGAAGGAATGCAAACCTAACAAAAACGAAGCGGAAGGAAGGCAAACATGTTCTTTAAGAATACGTGACAATTACCATGTTGTTTAAGCCAAGAAAGTTCATTTAATATGATTACTTGACCAATACCTCATTTGTGTTGTAAGATTATCCCTTGCTTTTCCAAAAAGGCTTTTTTTTTTTTCAAGCCTTCTCTCTTTTCTTTTACGCGGGTAAAACCTAAAAACAAATCGAATAGATTTTACTTCACATATGTCAAGTTTCGGCCATATATTTTATTTTAAAAATCTCAATTTTATTTTTATAAATTTTTTTTATGAAGAACGTCCATTTTCATGATAATTTCTTTTTGGTTGAGTTAATTAGAATTTATTAGTGGGTTCCAGTTAGTTCAACTGGTAAAATTTCTGATAGTTTAATAAAAGATTTGAGGTTCAATCTCCGTCTACACCAAAAAACGATTAATGTCTTGGTTTAATGATAAAAAACGCAATCATTAGAAACGGAGTTTAAACTCATTATTTTCTTCTAAAAAAAATCTATAAATTAAAAAAAAAAAAATTAGAACCCACTATATCTAAAATATCTCATTAATTAATAACAAACCGAATGTATAATCGGCTTTGATTTATGGATCTCAATTATAAAAGCAATGTTTTTTGTGTATCCATACTATAATACAATCCAATACCCACATGGCAAAATAAAATGAAGGATAAACAAGAGCTGCGTTAATGCACACTTATGGGGAAACTTTCACTGAAACTTTCAGTGATGAGATTTATATGGGACAAGGGTGACAGCGACAATAGTTTAAAGTCGGTATATATAATATTGTTGTTGTTTATGGTAAATACAAAATAAATAAAAACAAGTGGTCATAGCTAGTTAGCCAACTACCACATGAGATGACGAGGAGGTTCGAGTTCAACATCACTGTGGTCCTTTGAGCTGGTATTTCATGCGTTAGGCACATGAGAGATTTTTTTCGTGGTCCTTTATGAATTAATACTCACCATTCAAAGCAGTGTACACCTCAAAAAAAAAAAAAAATGGTCTTTCATTTATCATGGATTGTGTTAACGGGCACCTTATGGTGCTCGTTAACAATAGCTTTTTAAACATCTTTTTTACTTTTTGCAGCTTTTTGTTTTTTTGATAATTTTTTAGCAATTTTTTTTATCATTTTAGGCAATTTTTTTAATAACTTTTTGTGTTTTTTATTAACACAACCCATTAAGGGAAATCTTAACAAGCACCACACGGAATTAACACAACCCGTTAGGCGTATGAGAGATTTTTTCGTGGTCCTTTATATCTATCAACTTCAAGTGAGAAAGATACAAAGATATTCTTTCGTTCCATCTTTTTCTTCATTAATGATTTGATTGTGCATGCGTGGCGGTGGATGTAAAGTACGAAAGATTTCTGGCGCTGGTCCATGGTCTTTCAAGCTTCTGTTTCTTTCCTTTCTTTTAGATGTGTTTGCAAATTAGGTAACTAAACTAATGAATTAAAATCATGAAAATTTAAAACCCTAATGACACAGGTTTTCTGTTTATTCAGGGGAAAAAATTAACATAGTTTTGTTTTTGTGATTTTTTTTATTGGAATCCAGACTCAATAATCACTACTTATTATTGTAAGGGTAAAAAAATAGAAACTTGAAAAGGATCAATAAATAATAAAGCAAATAGTATAAATATAGAAAACATAACAAAAGTCTTATTTGTTCTTAATACTAGTCAGTAAGAAATATGAAATATGATAATTGTGATAGTTATTAATATATATATATATAAAATATGATTGTGTTTGTATATATGGAACTTTATATTATAATAGGACAAAGTTTAGCTAAAAACTAATTGTAGCCTAAGGCTACAAGCCTACAACCTTATTTAATAAAATAAATATTACTACATATTTTGAAAATATAATCATTAAATTGCATGTTTTTTACGTTCTTAATACACATGTCAAATTTTGTATCAATCAGATATTATTTATCATATGATCTATAAGCTTATATTTTATGTATAATCTTAAACTATAAAAACTTGCAATTTAAAATATTTATTGATGACATAGCTATTAATTTTTAATTTTCTAGAAATTTTGCAAGCATGGAGGATATAAGAAGAAGATATAATCTAATGGTGTATTTGTCAAAATTCACCTCCAATAAAAAGATATTGAGTAAGATTGTAACCTAATATTACAACCAATTTTGTTGCTAAACTTTGTCCATTATAATAATAAGCATTTTATTATAGTTGAGTTTATATATGAAACTATATATTTTTCTATTTTAAGAAAACTTGATTTGGTAAGATTTTAATTTAGGGTTTAAGATAAGCCAAAATGGACATTTGCCCATTTCGCCCAAAAGATGTAGCAAAATGCCCATATTCTGAAACTATCTAACAAAATGCCCTTGTTTTGAAACTCGATTTGATGAAAATCGAGTAATGTGAGAAATTTTACATGGAACTCGAGTTCCATGTAATTTTTTTTTTTTTTAAGTTTAATTTCACATAACTCGATTTTCTAAAAATCGAGTTTTTCATTGAAACTCGATTTTCTAAAAATCGAGTTTAAAACAGGGACATTTTGTTGGAAAGTTTTGGCGAAATGTGCAAATGCCCATTTTGGCCGTTTAAGATGCTAAGGACACAATTTTTGTCACAAAGTGGTGGAGGTGTGGATCCACCATCTTACCTCTACCATTCACAACTTACCACGAGGCGAGTTGCGGCAAAAGTTGTGCTATTTCATGTGATTTAACATTACTCTTTTTTTTTTTTTTTTGTCCCTAGCATTTTCCAGGGTTTGATGATGAATAGAATTTAAAATAAATAATAAAATAATAACGTGTAAATCTATGAGACCTCAAAAGTTTATATGACAAAATATTGTGAGATTAACCAAAAGTTAAAGACTTCTGTTTTAAAGATATTTAGACTGTATTTGAACGAGTTTATTCTCATTAATTTCTTTGTTTAAAAAATAATTTGTGTGATTGTAAATAGAAAAAAAGAAAACTTTAGAAAACTGTAAATATTTGATTTTTTTTATAAAAAGTTAATAATTAAGCTGACCACTATGAAATTAAATGAGATTTTAAACTAAAACTAAAACAAAGAACCACATGGCCTTTACTTGACACATTGATTTTTAACTTTGCACACATAATTTGCTTTGGCATGTCTAATTTTCCCCTGCATTATTGGTCTAGAGTAGTCTTGACTCTAAAAGTAATTTCATAGTCACAGTCTACATCAAACCTAACGCAATTATTAATGTGTCTTACTTAGATTAATTTAATGATCATATTAGGAGAATGTAATCAGCTAATCATTACATATTTGTCACTAAGCAAGTTTTTTTTTTTTTTTTTTTTTTTTTGGAGAAAGCTGTCACCAAGCAAGTTGGAGATTCCTAAGAGCATCTCCAACAGCTTCTTCAAATTTTTGTACTGTTTGGAGAATGAACAGTGACATTTAGCTTTTACCTACCCACTTTTTCAAATACACTTTCCAACAGATTCTCTATCACATTCTCTATCTCATTTAAATATTATTTCTTCATTCATTGTTTATTCTTTTTTTAATCATCATTTATTCTTTTTTTAACAACTATATTTTTCAATGAGAAGTGTTATATTCACAACATTTTACGCAATAATTTCACAACAAAATTTATGTGGAAAGTTGTTACTAGTTCTAATTTGAACCCACTACTGAAATTATTTTTTTACTTGCCAATATTATCTAATAACAATCCGTTATTTAAAATTTATTGTGAAAATATTGTGGTAGTATTTCTTAATTGCAATTTCTTTTTTTTATATTTGTTAACGTACATTATGTTATGGGCTTTAGGCCCAGTTAGATTACTTGTATAGCACACTTGTACTTGTACTACACTTTACTTGTACCGCACACATATACCTCCTATATAAAGGCACTGATGTATATTCTTTAATCATAAAATACAATACTACAGATTTCAGTATTTCTAACATGGTATCAGAGCCATTGCTCTGACATTTTCTTAGCAGTCTTGTCTTTATTGGTGTTACTTCATTCTCAAAATCGCTTCCGCCATCACATCAGTCTGCAGCCTCTCGCCGTTGAACCTCCGACGTCTTCCAGTCGTTGTCTTTGGGTTCCGGACCTGCAGCCGCTGTCGTTGAGGAGTCCTACACCGCACAAATCACTGCACGTGTCATCAACGCCGCGAATATTGCTCCGATCAGATTTCTGGAGGCATCACTGAGATCGTCTTCAGCCGATCTAACTGTCGGTGAAAGCCTCGCAGTCATCGGAGACGGCATGCGCCCTCACGCGCCACCTGAAGATTCTGCGTCAGAGTCCCACGCGCCCCACACGCCCCACGCGCCGTCCTCAGTTCCAGCTGACGTCACCCGTGACGTCATCCGTGCCACGTCAGCATCCAGTCATCTGCTGACGTCAGCGCCACGTCATCTTGCTGACGTCATCCGCTGACCGCTGGCCGTTGACTTTGACCGTTGACTTTTCTTCAGGGTTGACTTTTGCAGTCCAGGTTCTCCTTACCCAGTTTTTCGCGTCGATTTCATTTTTGCAGTCTGTTTTTGCATATTGTGTCTCTAAATGGATAAAAAAGATATTTTTCTTCCTCGCCCCATCAATACTATATTGGAGGGGAATAAGAATTACTTATCTTGGTCTCAAGCTATGTGCAGTTTTCTTAAGGGTCGCATGCTCTGGCATTTTTGTACTGGTGCAATCACTATTCCTGTCAAGGGAGCCGATGAAGAAGATGCTGCTTTCCTTGGTCGCATGATTGAATGGGATAGTCACAACCACATGATCCTCACATGGATTCGAAACACTTCCATTCCCTCCATCTCCAATCTATTGGGCAGCTTTGATGATGCAAAATCTGCATGGGATATGTTGGCCAAAAGGTACTCCACTACTCACGGATCCATGAAATATCAGTTAGTGGTTGAATTGCATCAACTTAGGCAAGAACCAGGGCAGTCCATCAATGACTACTATGATCAGCTTCGCTTCATTTGGGACCAAATTGACCTTTCTGATCCAACTTGGGCATGCTCAAAGGATGCTCAGCAATATGCTACCATTAGAGATGAATTTCGCCTCTATGAATTCCTGATGTCACTTCACAAGGACTTTGAGCCCATTCGAGGTCAGCTTCTGAATCGCAGTCCTGCTCCCTCTCTTGATACTGCTGTGAACGAGTTGGTTAGAGAAGAAGCTCGTCTTGCTACCCTTCAAGCCCAGAATAAGCTCAATGTTCTGACTATTACTCCTTCTGCTCCACTCATAGAGCAACCTCAGCAATCAGGTGATTCCTCTGGCTCTAGCAATCGTCGCAAGCAGACCAACAAAAAGTTCTGCAACTATTGCAAGCGTCCTGGCCACACCATTGAGACTTGTTACCGTCGCAACAAATCTACTGCTGCTGTTGCTAATACTGAGCCTACTCCGCCAATGGCTTCCATTTTAGCTGAGTCTCAGTCTTCTGGATCCACTATCAACCTCTCCCCCACTGAACTACAGGAGATCATAGCTCAGGCTGTTCGTATGGCTGGTAATGCATCTCTTTCCACTGCTCTCTCAGTTCTACCCGGTAAGTCTCAAACTTGGCTTTTTGATTCTGCCTGCTGCAATCACATGACACCTCACTTGTCCTTATTCTCCAAACTTGACCCTGCACCACATCCTCTAAATATTCATATAGCTGATGGTTCCACCATGCATGTGAATAATCTAGGTTTTGTTTCAACCTCCAACCTTTCTGTTCCTGGAGTTTTCCATATACCTGACCTATCCTATAATTTGTGCTCTGTGGGACAATTAGCTGAACTAGGTTATCGCCTTATTTTTTACTATTGTGGGTGTATTGTGCAGGATCCGAGGACGGGGCAGGAGCTTGGGACCGGTCCTAGAGTTAGGCGTATGTTTCCTGTGGACAATCTTCATCTTCCACCTGTTGCTCCTGTTTCTATTGCTGCTGCAGTTGCTGTAGTTTCTTCCTTACCTTCTCTCGCACTTTGGCATTCTCGTCTTGGTCATGCACCATCTTCTCGGGTATAACAGTTAGCTTCTAAGGGTCTGTTGGGTTCTGTGTCCAAAAACAATTTTGATTGTACTTCATGTCAGTTAGGAAAACAGCCAGCTTTGCCTTTTAATAACAGTGAATCTATTTCTAATAGTATTTTTGAGTTAATTCATTCTGATGTTTAGGGACCTTCTCCTGTTGCTAGTATTGGTGGATCTCGATATTTTGTTGTTTTTATTGATGATTATTCTCGTTATAGTTGGATCTTTCCTATGAAATCTCGTTCTGAAATTTTACCAATATACAGCAACTTTGCAAAAATGGTTGAAACACAATTCTCCAAACGTATCAAAATTTTTCGATCTGATAATGCTCTTGAATATACTCAATATGCGTTTCAAGCTCTGTTACATTCCTATGGCACTGTACATCATCTAACTTGCCCAGGTACCTCTCAGCAAAATGGTCGAGCTGAAAGAAAACTTCGTCATATTCTTGACACTGTTCGTGCTCTTCTTCTTTCTGCCAAAGTTCTTGCCCCATTTTGGGGTGAAGCTGCTCTTCATGCTGTTCATGCGATTAATTGCATTCCAAGTGCTGTCATCCATAATCAGACTCCGTATGAGCGTCTCTTTGGGTCACCTCCTAACTATCATCACCTTCACTCCTTTGGATCTGCTTGTTTCGTTCTTCTTCAGCCTCATGAGCACAACAAACTTGAGCTTCGATCTAGACTTTGTTGTTTCCTTGGTTATGGCGAAACTCAAAAAGGGTATAGGTGTTATGATCCTGTCTCTCATCGTCTTCGTGTTTCTCGTAATGTTGTCTTTTGGGAACACCGATTATTTGTTGAACTCTCTCACTTTCGTTCTTCCCTGACTACCTCCTCTGTTTTAGAAATCTTTCCAGATGAGTCTCTTGTTCCTTCTACAAATACTTTTGATCCTCCTTTGGACTTCTCTCCAGATATTTTTGATGCTTCTCCTAGACAGGTTGAAGATGAACAGGTTGATGACGAGCTACCCCACCTTGAGCTTGGGTCCCCTGCTCCTGCTCCGCCTGAAGATCCTCCACAAGACATTCCACCTCGCCACTCAACCCGGGTAAGATCCATTCCTACACATTTATTTGACTATCATTGTTACACTGCTCTTGCTACACTTCACGAGCCTTAAACCTATCGTGAGGCCTCCACTGACCCTTTATGGCAGATTGCAATGAAAGAGGAACTTGATGCATTAACTAAAAACCATACTTGGGATCTGGTCACTCTCCCTCCTAGACAGTCTGTGGTTGGTTGTAAGTGGATCTATAAGATCAAGACTCGCTCTGATGGGTCCATTGAGCGCTACAAGGCTCGTCTTGTTGCAAAAGGTTTTACACAGGAGTATGGAATTGATTATGAAGAGACATTTGCTCCAGTTGCTCGTATCTCATCTGTTCGTGCCCTCTTAGCTGTTGCTGCTGCTAGTAAATGGGATCTTTTCAGATGGATGTTAAAAATGCTTTCCTTAATGGGGATCTGAGTGAAGAAGTCTATATGCAACCTCCTCCTGGTCTCTCTGTTGAATCAAACAAGGTTTGTCATCTTCGACGTGCACTTTATGGTCTTAAACAAGCTCCACGAGCTTAATTTGCTAAGTTCAGCTCCACTATCTTTCGCTTGGGTTACACTGCCAGTCCATATGATTCTGCCTTATTTCTTCGTTGTACTGATAAAGGCACCATTTTGCTTCTTCTATATGTGGATGATATGATCATAACTGGTGATGACCTCAGTGGTATTCAAGAACTCAAGGATTTTCTCAGTCAGCAATTTGAGATGAAAGATCTTGGACATCTCAACTATTTCTTGGGTCTTGAAATTACTCATTCCACAGATGGTCTTTATATTACTCAAGCCAAGTATGCTTCTGACCTTTTGTCTCGAGCTGGACTCACTGACAGCAAGACTGTTGACACTCCAGTTGAACTTAATGCGCAGTTGACACCCTCGGGGGGGAAACCATTGTCTAATCCTTCTCTTTACAGACGATTGGTTGGCAGCCTAGTTTATCTCACAGTTACTCGTCCAGACATCTCCTATGCTACTCATCAGGTGAGCCAGTATCTATCTGCTCCACGGTCAACTCACTATGCTGCTGTTCTGCACATTCTTCGATACCTGAAAGGCACTCTCTTCCATGGCCTTTTCTACTCAGCCCAGTCTCCTCTTGTACTCCGTGCATTCTCTGATGCTGATTGGGCAGGGGATCCCACTGATCGCAGGTCCACTACAGGTTATTGTTTTTTTCTTGGTTCTTCCTTGATTTCTTGGCGAAGTAAGAAACAAACTTTTGTGGCCCGCTCCAGTACTGAAGCATAATATCGTGCCCTTGCTGATACCACATCTGAGCTCCTTTGGCTACGATGGCTTCTTAAGGATTTGGGTGTGTCCACATCCTCTGCTACTCCCCTTTATTGTGACAACCAGAGTGCCATTCATATTGCTCACAATGATGTCTTCCATAAACGGACTAAACACATCGAGATTGATTGTCATTTTATCCGTTATCATCTTGTCCATGGTGCTCTCAAGCTTTTCTCAGTCTCCTCCAAAAATCAACTTGCAGATATCTTCACCAAGTCACTTCCTAAGGGACGCACTCGTGATTTGGTTGACAACCTCAAGCTGGTCTCACATCCACCTTGAGTTTGAGGGGGGCTGTTAATGTACATTATGTTATGGGCTTTAGGCCCAGTTAGATTACTTTATAGCACACTTGTACTTATACTACACTTTACTTGTACCGCACACATATGCCTCCTATATAAAGGCACTGATGTATATTCTTTAATCATAAAATACAATACTACAGATTTCAGTATTTCTAACAATATTATTTTTCCCTTCACACCATCTGGACACGTTTCTTCTTCTTTTTTCTTTTTTTTTCTTTTTTTTTTCTCTTGGTTTTTTCTTCACCACCCACGTATCCCACTCCTTTCCTCTATCTACCTTCTTTTTCTTTTTCTTCTAGCTCATTCTGGACCATTTCTTCAGCACTCTCTCTCTCTCTTTCTCTAGCTCTCTCTTTTTTTACCTTTTCTATTTCTACTTCTATTTTCTTTCCTCTTCAGCTCAGTTCACACACACACGCACACGCACACACACACACAGCTGACATAGCCTTCGTCTATCTTTTTTTTTTTTTTTTTTTAATTTTTTTTTATCTTGTTCTGATTTACTTTGTTGTTACAATGGAGCTTAGATAGGCTTTCATGCTCTTGATCTGTTGTTTTTGTTTTGATTTTAGATTTTTTGTTCTAATTATATTTGTATTTTTCCCTGTTCTTGATCTGTTATTGTGTTTGTGTTTTGATTGTGTTACCGTTTGAGAGAGAGACAGATGAACAAGGAAGAGAGGAGGAAAGAGAATATTTTTTTATTCAATCGGGTATTTTTTTAAGATAAAATAATGGTTTGGAGTTGCTACAGTGGTTTCTAAATTAAGAGAATTACTGTAGCAACTCCAAAAAAAATTTGGAGAACCTGCGCATTTGGAGAAGCTGCTGGAGCGTGAACAGTAATATTTGGTGGTCCAAAATTGGCTTTACAGTGGCTGTCGGAGATGCTCTAATACTTACAAGTTGGAATTTCCCTAATTAAGAAAGAGTTACTCCAATTCTTCTAATCCTTCTGGGTCCTTTATAATTATTAAATCTTTGCTAATCCCGATAAGGATGAAGCATTGTATTAATGTTGATTAACTCCCTTCTTTATTATTATTATTTATTTATTTTTTTTTCGTTTTTCATAGTATTTTTTCAAAATTTTCAATCAGAGACTAATCACTGTTCGCGATGGGTAGGCCCATAGCAGGATAAATCGTTGGCCTAAAGAGTTTTTTCAAAGTGCTGGTGCCTAGATTTGAACTAGCGAGCACTCAGTCAAACTCGAGACAGCTACTTTGAGACCGAGTGTTTGACACTCGGCCAACTGGGTTAACTCCCTTCTTTCTTTACAACTTGCAAAAGTGTACCTAGCTAGCAAGAATAAGATTTTTATTTTGATATGTAAGAGTATCTTTAACCATTTTTTTTTTAATACAAATCCTCTATACAAATTTTTTTTTTTTTTTTTTTTTTTGTAAAACTGAGTATTTTAGTTCTAAAATTTGCTTACAAAGTTACGGTGACTCTTCATGTGTGAAGAGTCATTGTAGCTCTTCGAAAAAATTTCTGTCTTTTGGAGAAATAGTTGAAGTGTTGTTTTGCGGGTTTACTCTAAAAAAAAAAAAATAGAGAAAATTGGTTTAAAGAGGATATTAGAGTCTAGAGATGCTCTAAGAGACGGCAAGAAGAAAACTGTAGTCACTGCACATGATCAAAAATTAATAGTGAGAAACATTGGGCATGCTAAAAATTGCACGTGGGTAATAAAACAAATCAAAGACAAATATCCATGTTCATCCAAGTGAAAAGATTCTGTTGCAACTTGTATTATTGAACATTGAAGAGATGTGTTAATCAAAAGATGACGCAAGGTTGTACATAAGAAAAATTGGTGACTAGTGACTTAAATATTATAAGTTTACCTAAAAAAAAAAAACTATAATAGCACATGGCTATGTGTGACACATTTTTGGCAAAACATTTAGGTAATTCCATCAAATGGCTAAGGGGATTCAAAAATTGAAAGATAGCGAGAAAGTTCCACGATTCTCATAACAAAAATGAAGAAAGCACTTGGTTCAAAATTTATAGCAGAAGCTTTTCAGAGAAAAAAAAAAACTATATGTTACTGCATAACCATAGCAAGAGTACCAAAAAAAATTGAGCATTTCTTATCAAAATTTTTATTGGTATAAGAAGAATGAAGATAAATTTGAAGAAATGACCTTAAATCTTTGACTATCGACCCGAATATAATAAAAAATAAGAAGAAACAATTAAGGGCTATTTGGTAGCACGTTTTTAAAATAGTTTTTCTCGTTTAAGAAAAAAAAAGTTCATTATGGTGTTTAATTGAGTGTTTTTAGTTTTAGTTTTTGAAAATTATTTGCAAATTACACTGCTGAGAATAGGTTAAAAAAAAAAAAAAAATCAAAACGAAGTTTTCAAATTTGAGATATCTATTTTTTACAAATTGTAAAAAAATTGAATCCTAAAGTTCCCAACCATTTCTTCTTCCTAGTTTCTTGAGGCAATCTTGATTGTGAATCAAAGACTCAAAGCTCCTTTACCTAACAATCACCCTTCAAATCATAACAAATGCATTAATTCTTCTTGGTCACGGGTCAAAACTTCTTTGCTCTGTCGACCACTTTGAGATCGAAGTCGATTGGTGCTTGATTCTCAATGGGTTAAGAGTTCTCTGCTCATATTTGAGTTCTCTATTCAAATTTGATTGCGGTGATGACGGGTTTATGGGTTTCCTGATCGAAGAGGTTAGGTGCGAGTTGTTTCTATAATTGAATTGAGATTTTATTAAGGTAGTTGTGATGTTATGGTGATGAATTTGTAACATTGATTCTGTTTTTGTGATGATTTGTACTTTGAACTTTCTGTTTGAATGTGTTGTTCATTTGTAGTTTATGGAAAGGACAAATTTTGGCAACAAATTTTATTGTAACCTAAAGTTACAACTCCACTCAATATATTTTTATAAGATATGAATTTTGACAGATCCGCTATTGGATTACATATTCTTCTAATATTCTCCATGCTTACAAAATTTTCAAAAGATCAAAGATCAATAGTTATGTTATCAATTAAATGTTTAAATTTTAAGTTTTTATAGTGTAAAATTATGTATAAAAAATAAATTTATATATCGAATAGTAAATAATATTTAATTGACATGAAATTTGACATGTGTGTTAAAAGCAAAAAGAATATGTAATTCAAAGGTTAGATTTTCAAAATACTTTTTTAGCTACAATCAAGTTTGTTACCTAACTTTGTCAGGAAAAGAAATGATTGAAACTCCGAATAGTCTTTTTTACCTATTCATCTAACTCTTGCAAGCAAAAAAAAAAAAAAAAGGTTTATGAGTTACAAGATAACAAAAGGATTTTTAATTTTAAAATAAAAAAATTTGATTCCAAACACGTTTGAAGTTATCTACTCTAACCCATGATATGATGATTGAAGAGACTATTCATGTATAGTTTTTAGTCACAAGAATTTTTTAACATGTTATGTGACTTATTTAAAATAAACTTTGTTCAGTTTAAAATAGCAAAAATCAATTTTTAGGAAACAATCTTGAGAACAACTTTTAAGGGCACATTTGGTATATTAAATGAGGATTACATCAAGAATTGCAATATTTATTACTATGAATAAAATGTGTTGTAATGGAATTGTTAGGTTCTAAGACTTTAGGAACTAAATGTATTAGAACTTCACTTTGTATATGTTGGCAAACTATGATCAAAACAATGAGTCATATCTCGATCGATCGAAAGAGTTGAATAGAGCTGAATGCTCAAAGTTTAGGCTTGCTCAAAGTTTATTTGTTATAGTTTGAATAGAGCTGAATGCAGAAACTTATTGTGCAAAATTGCAAAGCTCGATCGATCGAAAGTAAAGCTTGATTGATCGAGAATCATATTTGTAGAATTTGAATTAAGCCCAAACTGTAGTTCAAGCCCATTAAGGATTAGGGTTTCAGATCTACTTCTTCTAGTATATAAAGGAAACTCTAAGCACGTTTTTAAAAGATTTTTAAGGGAGAGATTAGAGTGCATCTTGTGCCTCTTTATAGATCTAGGGTTTTGTACCCAAAAGCTCTCTAGAGTCTTTGTTGAGTTGTGTGATGAATCTTTTGTGAGATTTAAGAAGTGTTTACTTTCATACACACACATAGAGCTATCAAGATCAAGATTTGCATCAAGAACTTAATGGTGGTTTCAGTTGCTGCATAAAAAACTTTCAAAAAGATCCAAAACCTTTGAGTGGAGTCTCAAAGTCACAAATAGGAGAACTTGTGGTTGCTACAGATCAAAGAAAGAAGTAGTCCGTGGACTTGGAGCTATCATGGGGTCGTGGTAGTAAGTTTTCTACTCGAGATAGCAATAGAATGTTAGTGGTCTAAGTTCTATTGTACAAACTTCAATTCTTTCATAGTGGATTTGCTTTTTACCTTGAGGATAGCTAGGTTAAATCCTTCCCAGGTTTTTTACCAGTTTGATTTTCCTGGGTCATCATATTATTGTGTTATTTATTTTCCGTTGCTTTACATGATATGATTGTTTTGTTTTAACCTAAATTTGAATAATAAACCTATTATTCATCGAATATCTATTACAACTCCTTTAGAGAGAAATAGTTATTGCTCATTTTGAAAAATAGATATTCATAAGGAATGACTATTCATTGTAATAAAAACATAATTAAACTAAAAAATAGCTAAATCATAAGAATAACTATTACACTACAGTACCTATTACAGTTTACCAAACATGCTCTTAGTATTTTTAGGACATTTTCCTAACAATTACTACCATACAAACCCTTTAGGGAATGTTTAGTATATTGTGATAGATCCTGTAATGGAATATATATTTATTGTGAATGACTATTTGGTTATTTTGTTGTATCTATTCCTTAGTAATAAAAAATGCAACTTTCCATATGCACATAAAAATTATTAAAATAAAAAATCATTAAAAAAGTATCTCTTTCCATTTGCACAAACTTTCCATATGCCAATTAATTTCATTCTAATTTTACAACCAAACATATGAATGGTAATAACTAACAGTTTAATCTCTATTTGGTATACTAAACTTGCCCTTACGTTCTGTTTGTTTCAACATTAACATTTTCTAGAAAATGAATCATTTTTCTATGTTTGGTAGCAAGTAGCAACTTTAAAATGAGTTGAAAAACTATTGCTTAACTTCCTTTATTTAGAGTAGCAACTTTCTAGAGAACAATTCTATCTCACGTAAAGCTAAATAAGGAAAATAATTATATCTTATGCAAAGCTTTTTTTTTTTTTTTCTTTTCTAGAAAATTTTAGTGAAAAACAATTCTATCACATGTCAAGAGATAGTTTTTTTTTTTTTTTTTTTTTTTTTTTTTACCTATATACTACCAATTATAGGAAAATGTGAAAAATTATTTTCACATAAGATTTTCCATTGAAATATTGGTTTGAGTGTGAGCACTCACATATTCCTATTGTAATGATCAAGATATTTTCTTATTTCTCATTATTTGAGACTTGTGTTTATATCAATAATGCTTTATCAAATTTTAACAGTCAAAATTTTGGTAATTGAAGCATTATAGAACCCACCCAAAATAAATGAAAAAAAAAAAAACTAAAATATCATAAACAAATGGCCCCAGACGCCAAAATCAATCAATTCTTCATTTCTTCTAGCTCTGCTCCTCTATGGGACCTCAAATCTATCATCTCATCTCTGATATTTACTTGCTGCTCCCCCGGTTCTCCCATGTTGTATTTAATTTTTGCTATAGAGCCTCCAATGGCCTATCTGGCTACCCCATTCTCTTGCCAATTTGGCTTCTTTTTGTTCAACTTGAGGACCTCAATTCATCTCATCCATTCCTAAGTGAGTTTTTATTGAGGATTTTGGGCAGGTTCCCCCTTTTTGTGGATGCCCTTTGTTGGGTCTCATGATTAATAATATTTCCTCATCTTAATTATTAAAAAAAAAAATGGTCACAGACGCTAAGAGTTTGATAGTTTATTAAAACTTCCTCATGTTTTTAATTGAAATATTCAAGATTTAAATCCATCATCTCTCGACTATCAAACTAAGAAAAAGAAAATGCCCCATACCATGTGAATTATTAAAAACTTTTGATGGTAAATAATAAGGTAGTACCACTAATATTCTTAGGACCACATCGTACTATCCTGCCCTGTAGTGGGTTAGACAGATAGAATTCTCTTGTAAAAAATGAAAGAACACTCCAACATCATTTTCACGATCATCAACATGGTCCCATAAGCTTTCCCAGCACCCAATTGTGACCCAATGAAATGAAATTTTATAGCCACTCATTTGAACCAAAACTTTTCCTTAGCAGATATAATAGATGGAGAAACTTTCTTGAGCCAAAATTTTGTCTTAGTAGAGATTAAAAAAAAAAAAATGGAGAACATTTATTTACTAATTAATACCTTAGCATGAACCACTGGTGATTTGCCTTAGCCTTCTGAGTTCTGGCTATGAATTTGTATTTCTCAGGTGAGACCAGATCATAATTTGAAACAGCCCAGTAAATATCCTTTGATAAATACCAGTCTTTATCTATAAAGTTTGGGCCTGTAGCTCAGGCACTATCCCACAACATTTTCAATAGCTCCAAATTGGCTGATCTAGCTCAAACTCTACCGCTCTCTCTGTCTCTTTGGGCAGCCTAAAACGCAAAAGCACTGACTACAAGCTTGTCCAAGACTCAACAAAAAGGTGTCTCAATAGTCAATTCTCAATTCTCACCACCTGAACATGTGGTAAAGATCAAGATTCTGATATGAACATTTATTTATTTAACAAGATTCTGATCTAATCAGGAAAGTAATATAATAATCTGCATATCATTAACCAAAACTGTTGGTATTACTTGGCATTTTTGGGTACAGTCAGGTGTACGGTGTGCCATTAATTAGTTCTTATCTGTCAGAGCAGTAGAGTTTTACTATACTGCACTGTTGGTTGGAAGAGTGAAAAAAGTGAGAAAAGTGAAAAAATGAGAGGATAGAAAATAGTAAGAAGATGAAAAAGTGGAATAATAGAAAATATTTTAATATTTTTATATTTTGTTTGGTTGGGAGTGAAAAAGTAGAAAAATGAAAAAAAGTGAGTTTATATAAATTATTAAATTTACTCATACACCCTTATTAAAAAATGATGGTCAATTAAACAAAAAAGTGACAAACAATAAAAAAAAAAACAATTACCCAATTTATTAAAAAATAAAAATAATGTCTCAAAAATAAATCATGTCTATTTTTTTTTTTAAAAGCAACGTCTAGGAAATAAAAGAAACAAAAAAAGAAAAGGAAAAAAAGAAAGAAAAAAAAAAGGGGGCAACGTGGCCACCCACAGCCCAGGAAATCAAAAAATGAAAAAAAAAAAAGAAAAAAAAAAGAGTAACGTCTAAGAAAGAAAAGAAAAGAAAAAAAAAAAAAAAAAGAGGCAACGTGCCCAGCAAAAAAAAAAAAAAAAAAAAAAAGGAAAAAAAGAAAGAAAGAAAGGAACTGGATATGGGCATTTTTGTCCATTAAGCAACTTCATTTTCTCCCTTCAGTTTTCTCTCCATTCTAGAGAAAAAACTTTTTGGTTGCCCAAAGTAAAAAACACTTAGACCTTACCATTTATTTTCCTTCCTCTTCACCCAACCAAACACACTTCAAAAAATTTTCCTTCCTATTTTCTCTCCAAAGTTTTTCATCTACTCTATTTCACCTCCAACAAACACACCCTAAAGAATGAAGTATAAATAAGATAGAAGAGAACCTGGACATTGGTGTGCTGTGAAGGTAAGGATGAGAAGAGGCAAAAGTGATAAGGATTGAGAAGAGGCAAAAGTCAAGTCATCAGGTCATGAATGAGGGGTAAGTGAGGGGTATTTGTGTAAAAGTGCTTTTACAGCACTTTTCTCTCCACGTTTTCCCCCCGATTTGGGAGGATTAAAAAAGTGGGCCTAGGGGAGTAAACTTTCTCCCCTATTTTCTGTCTCTCCTATTTTCCTTTTCCAACCAAACAGTGAAAAACAACATTTTTCATCCTATTTTCCTCTCCCTATTTTCCATCCTCACTGTTTTCACCCCAACCAAACACACCCTTAGACCCTACCATTTATTTTCTTTCTTTTCCACCCAACCAAACATACTCCAAAAAATTTTCCTTCCTATTTTCTCTTCAAAGTTTTCCATCCACCATATTTCACCTCCAAACAAATACACCCTAAAGAATGAAGTACAAATAAGATAGACTTATTTTGTTTTTGAAACCATAAGATATCTAATTAAGGCAGCAAACATTTAAAAATTGGACTAATGTTTTTGAGAAATGACAACACTCAAGCTCAACACTGACTCAATGACAGAAAAAACAATTAAGTACGAACATCTTTCACATAGAATATAGATTGACAGCGCAATTGAACATGTTCAAAATAAAAATTGGGAATTAATTATTACAAACACGTCCAATTCTGGTGCCTCATGAAAGGGTTGAGGACTTAATAAGTTAAACGAATTAGGGAGAGTCAGGTGCCTCATGAAAAGATTGAGAATGCTATGGTCATTATCAATCAATTTGTTGTTCCAACAAAGTGATTTTGTTCTTACGATTGAGCTTCTCCCCAATGAATAAAGAAACCTACTGAATACTTTTCTCCGGCCAATGCATTGAGCACATGTTTAGAGAAGCCAACAAAGTATGGATGCTATTCAACGGTATTGTAGTCATAAACTGTTTTTACTGAGGTTTAACCTTTGCTAAGGGCATCTCCAGTAGCTTCTCCAAATTTTTGTACTGTTTGGAGAATAAACAGTGACTTTTACCTTTTAACTATCCACTTTTTCAAATCCACTTTTCAACAGATTTTCTATTCCGTTATCTATCTCATTTAAATATTATTTCTTCATTATTTTTTTATTCTTTCTTTATTCATTCCCACACAATCACAACAATACTACTGTAGCTGTCACCACCACGCCACTACCACTGCACCGCAAACCCACATCAACCACCACCACCATCAATCACCCTACCCCCCACAACCAACACGGCAACCCCCACCACTACCACCACATCAGTCACAAAACCCAACCACTCCCACAGCCATAGCCACACCCACACTCATCTAACCCACCAGCACCAGGAAAGAAAAAGAAAAAAAAGAAAAAAAAGAAAAGCCACCACCACAACTCAACTACCACAAGCCACAACCCATCAGCCACTACCACACAATCTCCACCATCAACAACACAAACACCACCCATACCCAAATTAATTCAACCAAAACCCATCATCAAAACCCACGGCCAAAACCCACCATCAAAAACCGATTAGAAACCCATCACCACCCACGACTGCGCCTATCTCGCCGCCGCAGCAACCACTTCTCCACAAAAACCACGCCGCAACAACCACCCCAATCTGATGGGGTTGTCTCCTTGCCGATCTGAGAGAGAGAGGAAGGAAGTGCCGATGGGTTTCGGGTTTGAAGAGGTCGGTAGAGCTTGCCAGAAGTAGTTTTCTGAAGATTTTGAGGAAGAAGCTGATGGTGTGGCCGTGGCATGGCGTGGTGTTGAGGAAGAAGCTGGGCAATTTTGAGGAAGAAGCTGATGGTTTGGATGAGAGAGAAAGAATAGTAAATTATACCACTGGGCAATTTTTTAAGCACAAATAAGGGGATAGAGTTGCTACAGTGTTCTCTAAATTAAGAGAACTACTGTAGCAACTTCAAAACCAAATTTGAAAAAGGTGCGTGTTTAGAGAAGCTATGGGAGCATGAACAGTGAGGAAATTTGGAGAAGCTGCGTGTTTAGAGCATCTGTTGGAGATGCTCTAACCCTTGATCTGGCTGATTTGTACTTTTACTTCTTCTTTTTTTGGGACAAACACATTATGTTCACTCCATTTGTTTCAAATAATATATTTTATAAATTCTCAAAAAAAAAAAAAAAAAAAATTACATGTAAAATCGGTGGCTCAACCAACGGAGTCACTAGTGCCAAAGGTCAAGTGACCGAACTGCCACTAAGTGGTCTTTTTGGTGACCAAACTGCTGGCACTAGTTGTCAGAATGTGTCTCCGGCCACCAGACCACCAGCATCGATTGCCGGAGCTAAGTTGGACAACCAACACCTATTGTTGGAGTGGTGGCTTTGGCCACCAAACCGGTGACCAAGCCACCATATGGAGGTAGGGGAAGCCACAATATGTTTTTGCAAAATATTTTACCAAATTTTTAAACATAAAACATTTTACAATTTTTAATAAAAGATTTTACCATTAACAGAAAATATTATACAAGTTTGACAATATTTTATATGCAAACAAACACTTTTTTTTTTTGTTGAGGAAATGCAAACAAACACTTGAAAATGAGAAAATATTTTTACTTAAAAACAAGCTAAATATTTGGACCCGCTTCATGATGATTGTCTTTTAATTATTAGACCAAGACATTAATTGTCAAAGGCTTTGTATCTGAATTAGCACCTTCCCATACACAAAGTGCTTGGAGGTTGAGAGGAGAAAGGGTTCGAGTTATGGGGTAAAAAAAAAAGAAAAAAAGACCAAGACATCAATTAATTTAAGTCTTAAATATATATAGAATGCAAAAGGTTGAGATTTAATGTCTTGCTCTCCGGGCCAACTTTTAGAAAACATCTCTCACACATGAAAGCAACTAAATTGGAGTTTAAATCATAAACCAGTGATTATAAACGTCTTTGTTTTTTGTTTTTGACAGTGTCTTGATGTTTGTCATTCAAACCTCATATCTCCATTATTTGTCCAAAAAATCACTAAGATCGCAATTGTTCAACACAACACATCATTGCGACCAAAGAATTCATCCCCAACGTCTGTCCTTGAATCATTTGATTAGGAATGAGGGCAAGTACAAACCGCGTGTTAATAACACAGTGTTTATGTTTCAATGTAACCCTGCAACATATCATTTTCGACCCCGGCCACTTTTTCAAAATCCCATCGAGATCGAGTCATTTCTTAATAAAAACAACCTTCCCGAAGTGTTAACATCATTTTTTAAAGTCAAAATGCCACTTGTTTTGTTTCCCTGGAAAAATTCAATAAAGAAGAACAAGTATCAAGTAGACACACTGGCCCATATGAATGGCTTTGGATAGGAACAAGCACTTGTTGATATCAAAAATTAAACACAAGTAGACATAACCTTAATACTATTCTTAAATGGATAGTGACAATTTTATATCAATAAAGACAATTTTTTGTCAGATTTTTTACCAATTTTATGAAGTGTACAGCTAATAAAACTAACTTTTTAAATTTCACTTATCACTTTATTATTATTTTCAATTATTTTATTAATTTATACTAATTTTTTTATTAGATGAACTGCACAATAAACCATTCTTGACAAACACCTTACAGTGCAATTAAGGCAAATGGGTGATGTATACATAGCCCTCTATATGTATCTGAATCACTGCAACAAAGTCATCAAGTGAATTGACGACAAAAAGGAAGGCAATTATCAAAATAAGACAAAGGAGGCATCAATGCAATTATTGTTGAGAGCCATAGTCGAGGTTTCTAGATGTGTGGCACATGATCCTAATCCATATATATTTCATTAGAAGTGACATCTTTTACTTAACCCAATTCCAAATAAAATAAAAGACAACTAGAGAGCGCGGCGCAGTTTAGAATAGCATTTTTCTTTTTAATTTATTGTGTTCTTTTTATATATGTTGGTATGTCTTAGTCTTTCAAATCTCACTTTAATTAAATTAAGTACTTTTATGATATCCTGGAAAATCATCAATCAATTCTGATGAGTAAGTAATTATTAGTTAGTAAACCTCTTTTCCAGCATAGTCATGGTATTGTATGTAGTGTGAAAAGATTACTTGTCTTTACCCCCCTCCCTTTCACTTATTAGAGGCGTAAACAAGCCCGGTTTTAGAGCCGAAAACGTGCTAGGTTTTATTGGGTATTATATGTTCAATTTTGGCTTGATAACAAATATAAACTGTTTAAGTTAAGTTTAAGTTTGAACTAAGTCCATAAATTATGTTTGAGCTTAGGCTTGCTAGATGGTTTAAAAACTCGAGCTCGTCTTAATTCATTAGTCAAATTGAGCTCAAACTTAATATCAAGCTCAAACTCTAACTTAATATCAAGCTTTTAAAAGTACATACACGTATTTTATCAAACTTATATTAGCCATATTATTATACCAATTTTAATTTGGACATGTGGTCCAATTCCTAATTAAATAAAGGCTTACTAAAATATTAATTTATTTTTCAAACTTATATTAATCTTATTACCAAGATCATAAACCAAACAAGTTAATTCATTATAATTATTTTTTGATGGGCTTGACTCATTTATTAAACGTCTAAAATTAAGGCTCAAACTTAACTTGTTTATAAACAACCAAATATGAAAGAGTTTTTTACAAGCCTCTAGAGGAGAATCATACATCCCTATGATGCATATAATTATCTCTGTTCCCTAATCTAACAACCTATAAACAGATCATAACTTAATTTAGACTAGGAATCTAGGATCCCAAAATCAAAATTCCATTTTTGTCACCTAAGTTAGATCATATCTCAATTCAGAGTAGGAATCTAGGATCCCAAATCAAAATTCCATTTTTGTTGTCTATGTTTCAAAGTAAGTGAGCTTTTAGATTATGATACGAGTGCGACAAAATATGTTTATTAATAAATTATTTAATATATTTTTATTTATATTTTCTATATATTACTATGAATTTTTTTTCATATAATGATAAACATATAACAATTTAAGAGCATTAGTAGATAATAAAGTGAGAGATGGAGGGAGTCTGAGGGAGAGTTGGACTACTGGAGCCATGGGTTAGAGAGAGAGAGAGAAGAAACAGAGAGAACGAGAGAGATTTTGAGATGATTTTATGGTTATTTCTTTAAAGTACATTGTCAAAATGATGTGTTTTTATGAAGTATTTTACATTTTTTAAACAATTATTTCAACCTATATCGGACCAATTTTGGGCTTGTTTTGGCTCGTTTTGGACCGAATAAGACCATATCAGCCCGAATCAAAACGAAAAAAAAAAAAAACGACCACGGACACGCGTGCAGCCGCATTCATGCATATTTGACTTGAGTGTACTGGCGGCCCAATCGACGCACCTATGCTTTTTAGATTATGGCTATAGGAAATTCTTTACCAACAACATAAAATTTTCTATGTTCCTGGATCTAACAGGTTATGAATGGTGTCATATCTCAGACTAGGATCCCAAAATCAAAATTCCTTATTTGTCTAAGGCTGCGTTTGTTTCGGCTGAAAATAGATTTGGGAAAATATTTTACACCCTGCCGTGTGTTTGGTTGCACATGTATAATTTGGTCAAACGAAAAACCATTGCATTGACCGTAAAATTCGGCTCTCAGACCCATAAAAGAATTTCAGGACTTATTTTACCTTCAAGCCATTTCTGAAATTTTTCACTCCTCACACACTCCACATGGTTCGACCTCCAAGCTCACTTCAACTCCAGCCCACGCACCACCGAGAGAGAGAGACGGAGCTCCACTCCACACTCCAACGCCAGTCCGAGGTCCACCCCACACTCTGACTAGCGACGCCGCTGTCTTCCCCTCTGCGCCAGTGAGTTTTCTCCCTTGTCTTCTCTTATCTCACTTTGACCTCACCTCTGCCCATCTCGAGTTGGGGTGACAATTCGTGTTCGCAGGTCGGGTTCGTGTCGTATCGAGTCATGAGTATTCAGATATATGGGTTGACCCGAACCCAACCTGTTTAGTAAACGTGTCAGGAATCCTCAACCCGAACACAACCTATTTATTAAACAGGTCGACCGGACTCGACACGTTTAACTCGTTTAATTAACAAGTCATCTAAAGATCAATACAAATGACTCATTTAATTATCTATTTGATTAATAGGTCATACCAAACCTATATAATTTTTATCAATTCCCATATATCTAAAATTAAAATACAATTACAACTATAAATATAGTAATAAACATATAAAAACAACTATTAATTAAGCAATAATATCAAAATAACTAATAATTTTATAAGCTAAACAGGTCAAACGGGCCAGACGGGTTCGCATGTTGAATACGAACACGACCTATTTATTAAATGGCTGAGAGAGTAGAAAGGAGAGAGTGATAGATCGGGTGAAGGTGAAGCAAAATTAGGGCTCTTATACGGGTTAGTCGTGTCGGGTTTGCGGGCCGTGTCAGATTTTGCCACCCCTAATCTCGAGCTCTGCATGTACCAATCCATACACCTCTGCCTATCTCGAACTCTCCCTCACGCCGGCAAAGCTCCACTTGCCTCCAAGATCTCCGATTCATTGCTCTAACGTCGCCAACAAAGCCAAGCTCTCAAACCCACCCTCTACAATACCCGATCCACATCCCCTGAAACCCATCTAGCCAAATCCACCCTCAAACCCATCAAAAACCCAAAATTTCCACACCTTCTATGCCCTTGACTTCTCGGATCCGATCTATAAACATATATATATATATATTTGTTTATTTATTTATCTATTTATTAATTTAATTATTGATTTAATTATTTACTTATATTGATTATTCGGATGTTGATAATTGTAGTTTGTTGGTGTTATAATATTTATGTGCATAATGTTATGTTTAATAGTTTGGTAAACTGATATTAGCATTGTTCTTGAATTGGGCTTGTTACACTACTTTGCTAAGATGATGTTGAATGGGTCTACACTGTCTTGTATTGCAGGTTGTGTTTTGGTAAATGTCATCTTCTTGCTTACGCATTTGATTGAATGGTATGTCAAATAATTTGGTATGCTAAAAATATGTATGTCATAACGCCAAATTGAGTTTTTAAACTGTTTATCCTATTTACCACCTAAAGGGTAAGACATACGTCGTGTTTGTTGGTCGTGTGCCTGGGGTGTACGACACATGGGAAGAAGCCCGTGCCCAAGTCCATCAATATTTTGGGGCAGACCACAAGGCGTTTAAGCATAAACTGGATGTAGAACTTGCTTTTATGAAGTTTTGGCAGATTAAAGGTGAAAATGTGCAACAAGGTTCTTCATCTGGTACTCCTTCAACTGAAGATAGTTCCAGCACAGGAGATGTTAAATACAATTTATTGAAATATCAATTAGATATCGCAATTGAGCAGCGGAACCATGCAATGAAGATTACAAAGTTGAATGCAAGAATACTAAACGCAGTGGCATCTCAAGTCTTGCCCGATGATGAGCTCAATAAAATGGCACATCTAAACTTGGGTGAATGACCATGAAAGTTGTGTTAGGGTTGTTATTTTTGTATTTGGGTACCTTTGTCATTGTTATGTAAAACTTGGATGTGTATATGTTCATATTTGTTGTGATTGGAATTAATGGACGTGCATATATGATGTGTATAGGTATTTTGAGATGCCCAATTGTATTTATAGAAATATTTTTTTGGCATTTTCCTGAAATGTTTTACTTTTGGGGCCCAAATGCAGGAAAATATTTTCCGAAAAAATGCTTTTACATGCACAACCAAACACTGAAAATACTTTTTCGGTGTATTTCCTAGAACTCAAAACAAACATCTGAAAATATTTTTCTTTTCGTAAAACATTTTCTCCTAAAATTATTTTAGGCTCGAAAATTCATTTACATGGAGTCAAACGCAATGGTTTTTTTTTTCTTAACCTTCCAAGTTGGGCCTTGGCTATATTTTCTTTATTACCATCTAAAACACCACCTTCTCAAACCCAATAATGAAGTGGCCTTCAGTGAAGCTATCATGGCCAGGCCATATTTTTCATGAAGCAAAATTGAAATAGAACTCAAATTGAAATAGAACTCTTATTCAACTAAAACACTAAGTGTGGGTCTGGATCCAAGTCTACGTTTTAAGTCTGCGTTTTTCCTTTTTTTTTTTTTTTTTTGCTTCAGCCGCAGTTGTTGATCAAGTCAGCAGTGAACAATGCACCCGTGTACTGTTTATGGGTTCCACAAACTTCACTTTTCAGTAACTTTTTCATTAAAAATGGGTCTTATGGCACTATTCACACATTTAAAAATTATTTTGTTACAGTATTTTCAGTTTTCAGTTTTCAGTTTCAGCAAAATAAGTTCAATCCAAACGGACCTTAAGAGAGTAAATATCTGAAACATGTATTTAAATGGAGACATAAGAGTGAAATAGTGTTTAAGTTGCAGTGGATTTTTTCACTCTGTAGGATTTTTGTGTGGTTATCTTATCTAAAGATCTCAAATGGAATATTTAAAGACTCACAAAAATTGCCAACGTTCATTTCAGTTCTTATAGATTAGGACATGAACGAAAATTCTTTAACTTTTATTTAAACGTTAAAATCAAACCTCTTATCCACCTCACTGCTCCCATTCACAACTCATTATCCCTAAGAAATCTCAACTGCATATTTGACTATGTCAAACCCCACACAACCAATCATAACCAAAACATGCAATTCGATCCATTATTCAAACAATATTGTGTAAGGTAATTTCTTTTGAGAATTACACACATACACATCAGTTCTCCATATTGTGGGCTATTTGGCCACACAATCCAACATTTCATTTACCCTTTTTTTTTTTTTAGAAACCAAACAGTGCAGCATTTTATTCAATCAAAAAGAGGAATTAGGAATAACAATCAAAGACAAGGGTGGAGAAGCATGTATTACAGCATTGCCCTGTCTTCTAGAAATTACTAGTATAATTTCTAGTATAAGAGAGAATAACTCAAATCAAATACGAGCCAGTAATGGACTTGGTGTTCAATAGAATGACTTTTTACCTAGACCTTAGTAGCAACTTTTTGTAATGGCCATAACTTTTTTGATGAATGTAATGGCTATAACTTACTCTTTGACAAGATGTCCATTGGAATGACATTTTAACTAGACCTTAGTAGCGATTTTTTGTAATGGTTATAACTTACTGTGACCTGCAATCATATAATATCATTTCATTTGAAAAGATCAAAGATATATTTTATCCAAATAAACTCGAAGATGGACCTGGCCTGAATATATAGAATCAGAAACCAGTGCATTTTGTATTCGATGAGATCACAAGTTATATTATGAAACCTATAGAGCAACAAAATTCACTTCCAACAACAAAGATAACGAGGTCATATTCATATATACCTCGAACTGAAAAGTGAAAAGGAACACAAACGATAGGACATATAAAAACAGTAACAAAAAATACACAAAAGAAAAACACCAACAGCATCATCATCATGCAAAATAACCGAATTGGTACATGATCACATCTTGACTTGGCGATCCACCACCTCAATACGTACTTTGCCTTCATCTTCCAAATGTCCCACATCGTTAAAAGTCTGACCGCTAACTTGATCAGCCTCTTTCAGTTTAGAAGCTACATATCCTGGTCGGGTCTGTTCAACATCCACCTCAACCGTCCCTACTTCCCTTAATGCTCCGGTATCATCATCCAACACCACCTACGCAGTAGCGGCCCTAATCAAAATAGCAAGTTCTCATTACCACCACGAAGCCAAAACACACACACACACACACAGCAATTCATGCCATGAAACTTCTCGCAAAACATTTTTTAAAACTTACTACAATTTGCTAAACTGGCAAGTTATGATGGGAGCATCATCACTTTCACATATGACGTCATTAGTACCACTTTTGTTATGCATATTATGTCAGGATTATGACGAGAGTAAAGAAATTTGTAAAGCCTGATGATAACTTTAGCATTTGTCACTGTTGAATTATATCTTATATGTTAATTTCAATACCTCTCAACTTCAGGCTCATTTCGGGTAGCTTCGTCCTTGTACTCCTGGCCCTTCAGCTTCAACCCTTCCATTTTCTGTCTCGCTTCCTCTGTTGTTTCGCTCAACTTCTCCTGCATCATATATTGTCATTTATTAATGAAACCTACATAATAATCTAGGCAATGTTTGATATTTCAAAATAAATTTATAACTTTTGAGTTGGTCATTTTTGATTGAAGAAGAAAAAAATGATGAATCCATAAAAAAAGTGATAGATAAATGAATATTTAATTAGTTATGTCTAGTGCACACAATCAACCAAGATCGATGAATATTAGTTATTATTTACTATGCCAAACAACTAAACAGTTGTTAAATTTTTTTAAGAAGAAAATTTGTGAAATTTATTGTTTAAAAAAAAAAATTTGTGTTTGTATCATATGTATGATATATTATATACCTTGGTTGCCACTTTAGTCTCTTCAGTCTTCCCCTTGACTTCCTCTTTCTTACCAGTCAAGAAACCCATAGCTCTTTTAGCAGCATCGGCAGCAGAGTCCTTAATCTCTCCAAGCTTACCCAACGTAGTATCCTTCCCCTCTATAGCTTTCTCCGCCGCATAATCCTTATTCTCACTCGCCTTTCCAACCGTCGTGTCCTTCGTCTCCTTCGCCTTCTCCGCCGCGTAATCCTTATACTCACTTGCCTTTCCCACCGCAGAGTCCTTGGCTTGCTTTGCCTTCTCCGCCGCAGAGTCCTTAGTCTCCTTTGCCTTCTGCGCCGCAGAGTCCTTAGTCTCCTTCGCCTTCTGCGCCGTGTAATCAGTATACTCACTTGCCTTTCCCACCACAGTCACAGAATCCTTAGCCTGCTTCGCCTTCTCCGCCGCAGAGTCCTTCGTCTCTCTTTCCTTCTCCGCCGCCTCCTTTGCTTTCTCTGCTGCATAGTCCTTGTACTCCTCCACCTTCCCCTTGGTAGAGTCCTTTGTTTCCCTAGCCTTTTCTGCAGCCTTCTCTGTAGTCTCTTTCGCCTTCTCAGTTGTATAATCCTTGTACTCATTAGTTTTCTCAGCTGTAGTATCTTTAGCCTCTCTTGCTTTCTCTGCAGCTCTATCTTTAGCCTCTTTAGCTTTCTCTGCAGCTTGCTCTGTTGTTTCCTTTGTGGACTCTGTAGTCTCTTGGGTCTTGCCAACTACAGCTTCTTTTGCATGCTCGTATGTGTCATGAACTGCTTTCATCACAGACCCAATAACGCCAGGCCTTTGATCTTGCTCTTGGTGGTATTGTTGTTGTGAGTATTGTGTTTGCTCAGTCGTCTTAACACCTTCTTCATACTTTCTTCTTTCTCTGTTAACATCGCTGAGATCAGAGGCAGCAAGTTTCGCTGCTGCCTCGGCTCTCTCTTCCTTGAATTGCCCTGTAGACGTCATTGAAACAAATGTATTTCAGAATTGTTTTTGGTTTTCAAAACTCTTTGTTGATTTGATTTCTCTACCTGTATGAGAAGCTAGTTCGTGCTTATATATACGTATATATATTTCTATACATATAGATGATTTGATTGGTGAAGAGATGACACGTGGTGAATGAGATTGTTGAAGATGAACACGTGGCTGTGGGGAGTGACACGTAGTCTTTGCATGCATGCATGACACTGTAGTAAGAGGAATTCTAGGGGTATTGTCGGTGCTAAGAGGTTATCTTCCACGTGTCCCCACACGTGTCATATTGGGCTTAACTCTGCTAGCTAGCCAGAGTGATCTCCATCTCAATCTCATTGGTGGCCGAGTGATGAATAATCGCCATCTGTATATGAATCGAGCTCAGCTATTCCTTCATGAATACTCTATGTTCAGAAGAAGTTGAAGAAGACGAGGAGATCATTATTGAAGAAGTAGCTGTAAAATATGCAATATGTGGCAATGTTTGTTCATGATTATTCTTTTGAAAAATATTCAGGTCGTAATATTCAGGTCATAATATGATTCTCAAAATTTTTTTTTTTTGTTGAGCCAACTTAGATTTTTACCCTTTCCAAAGTCGTTTCAATGTTACTATTTCCGTCATTTGGCCCATAAAATTTACTACCTCCACATTTGAGATTTAGATCTTAATTTATGAGGTGTTGAATGCAAGTTCTATTGTGATTTCCATAATTATTGGTCTTTGGTTTTGTGTTCGAGAGTTGGGATTTCCATATTTATTGGTCTTTGTATCTGTATTTGTGTTTGAGAGTTGAGATTGGGATTGGGATTAGGGTTGGGTGCAAATGCGACAATTATTATTATCTTAAAGCATTTTGTGATTTAATTTTTTTATTTAATGTTTTTGTTTTTGTAAGGCTTGAGAAAAGCGCTAATTACGCTTATATGCTTATATCTTAGAAGGACCAAAATAGCTTAGTAACATTGCAATTGGGGTTCCTCATAATTACTTATAAACTCATGGTTTACTTTATAAACATTTGATGTGAGATTTGGCTTACCCTCACAAACACATATTCAAACTATCAATTACAAATGTATAATTTGAGGTATCATAATCTTCTTTACTTAAAATCCTAATATTTGCTTAAAATCCTAATGTTTTGGTTAGGACTAACGTTATGCTACAATGCCTTCAAGCCACATAACATCACTAGGTTTATTTTCATACCATTTATAACAACTCGAGTGCTTTCACTTGTCACCTCTATATATGCTTAGGGATTCATAACTAGTCAATCTATATATTGTATTCTTTATAGAGTCGTCATTTTTTATATAATTAATTCTTTCTTGATGTTATTTTTTAGGTTGCTATATGTTCTCATCAAGAACAAACAAGTTGACAGACTTCTCACGAAAAACAAAAGACATCTTCATATCTATTGTTATAATCACATGAAGCCTCAAACAAAATGTTGCCTTTACAAGGAGTAAAATAAGTTATTAATAAACCATTATGTGGTTAATGCTTTTACTTTTACCTGGCCGTAAACCCACGCAATGAATAGAAAAATATAATATAATTATTTTAAAAGAATACAATCTAAAATTTATATTTAAAAGTATATTATATTTTTATAAGTTTTAGAAAATGGAACATATAATCTATTTTTCATTTTGCATTCAACAACAACGTTTTAATTATAAAATTATTTTATATAAATAGAAAAGATATTATTAAAAGGATTTCTTTTGTAAAAAAAAAAAATACCACAATCAGTTAACTAATTTGAACATATCTAATTTTTTTTTTTAAAGTACACTCCCATTCCATATAACATATTACATTAAGTTTAAAATATTATATAAATTTAGAATTGAAGCATTTTTTTTTCCAAATATAAGTATAATGCTGATTTTATTGAGACTTGAATTTTAAGGTAATCTTGTGAATATTTATAATTTTTTAGGGCTATATCTCTAATTTTCTAATATCTTTTTTTTTTTTTTTTGTATTTTTGTATTTTTTTTAGCCTAAAACTAAAGAGTTTGATAGGCCAAGAATGTATTGACCTTTTTGGTAACTTAATCAATTAATTAGCTAAGTGAATTAATTAGATTCAATTACATGCAATAAGCGTAGTAGCACAAACAAATCACCAACTAAGTTAAATGCAGAGGAAAATTAATTTGACACAGGTGATTTGTTTACGAATGGGGAAAACCACCGAGGCAAAATCCCACCGGGTGAATTTAAGGTCACCACTCCCGAGAATCCACTATTATCAAAACAAGCGGTTACAAATAAAACGAATCACAGTATCTAATACCAACCTACAGTTGAACTCTTATCCCAATACCCAATTGGACTTGTAATGTAGCGGCAATCTCTCATTTCAATGCACGGCTTCCTGTATGTGACTAACCAATGATGCACGGATCCTAGTACGTGACTAACACACCAACTTGAGAAAGATGTTGGCTGCAAAGTTTTTCAGTTCATTCAACAATGAAGATCAAGAAGTTCCTTGGTCACAAAACTCTTGGCGTAAAGATGCAGTAGCTTCTAGAGAATATGATGAACTAGGGAAAAATTGTCTTCGGTCACAATATGCATGTATTATCACTTTGCATCAAGTTGCATCCATGTGACGGCCCTTAAAATAATCCATATATATGTATAGGGTTGTGAGAAAAGAAACCCTACATAAATACTCATGGATATGCGTGAAATCAGATCTGAAAATTCTAATTTCGTAATCCTCGACAGATACAACTGTTGTCGAGCTTCAACATTAAACCTCGATAGATATGATTCTGTCGAGATATCTGTTGAGATTTAATGAACAACACTTTTTCACTTGTTTTTTGGACAAATTTAAATGACTTCAATACTAAACTTGAACACTTGTTTCTTGAAGTACTAAATCCATCCTAAATCTACCCAATTACAAGTAAAGTACGTTTTGTCAAAGGATTAGCCAATTTACATAACATATGTCTCTAACAATTCTCACATATGTCCTAACAGAGTTTAACCCAAATAGAATAAAATTTCATACTTTTTAACCCAAAGATTAAAAAAAAAAAAATTAATTGAGCCCAAAACTTAAAAAGGCCTACAAAAAAAAAAAAAAAAAAAATCAGTTTAATGCCCAATTAATCCAAATTGTACCAAAATAGACCAAAGTGGACCAATTGAATTGAAGTAGACAGAATATGACCGAAATAGACCAAATTGAACCGAATGACCAAAGTGGACCGAAATAGACTGAATTGGACCAAGACCGAATGGACCGAATTAGACCGAGTGATTAAAGTGGACCGAGACTGAATGGACTGAAGTGGACCAAATTTGACCGAATGGACCAAAATGGATCGAAATGGACTGAATAGACCAAAATGAATCAAAATAAACTGAATAGACCAAAGTGGACAGAATAGAGCGAAATAGTCCAAATGTACCCAAGTGGATCAAAATGAACCAAATTGGATCCAAGTGTACCGAAATGGACTAAAGTAGACCGAATTTAATCGAAATGCTACGTTAATATTGCTTAACAGGAGCGTAGAAATAATAAATACTACGCGTCAATTTTTAGATATTATATTGATGTGCAATGGTTTAACACCTTAGACTACACCAAGATATCAACATTTGTGCCTCTAACATAGCTGAAACAGTTTGGTTGCCTATAGTCATTTAAATATCTTTTCCAATAAACCCTATGGCACATGACTTTGCTCCCAATTCTCTATTCAAAAAGAAAATAGATGAGTTTGGATTCATTAAATATATGTGGAAAAAATTTGAGATTTAATTACTAAATTTTAATAGAACTTGGAACAAGTTTGAAATCTATATTTTTTTAATAAATTCAGATTTAGAATAAGTACTCTCAAGTCTGAAGTCACCTTATTGCCGAGGCCAAATTCTATTCGGCTTCTTTTTCTTCTTTTCAATTTTCACATATCCATAGACATGCTAATACTATTGCTCATAAAATTGCTAGACATGCTATACATGTTAGTGATTTTTAGGTGTGGATGAAAGATGTTCCTCCACACATCAACTTTGTTCTCCTAGCTATTTTTGGTTAGGTTTTCTTTTTCCAATAAAACAGACTGATTTTCTTCTCAAAAAAAAAAAAAAAAAAAGTCTCAACCAAGACTTCTCTTTTCCAATTCTCAAGTAAATGCACTGAAATTGATCAAAATAACTAAAGTGGACCGAATACCCTGAAGTGAACCAAATGGACCGAAATGAACTAACATCCCTCTCCAAGCCAAGGCTGAAGTCATCTTATGCTTTGTCCAGCTCGCAAAGGCTCTCAATTTGGGAAATGTCTTGATTGAAAGAGAATAAAAACCGAGCATAGAGTCCATTCAGCGTAAGGTTGCAGAAACTCCATAGAGAAGCTATTGATCTCTTTGCTTTTTTTCTCCTCCTGTTCCTTTATTTGGGGATGTAGAGAAGTTAACAGAGCCCCTCACCTCATGTTCTAGCGGGCTGGTCCCTCAAGAATAGGTATTGCGGTTATTTTGATTTAGTATACAGGCCTCAAGCCTTCCTTGAAGTGTATTCTGAGGATCTTAATCAGATACATCCTGTCTAATTTCTGTGTTTGATGTTTATAAAATCTTTACCATTAAAAGAAAAAAGCCTAAAACCTCACACACAAGCCTACCATCAACTATTTGAATTTTTAGGCGAAAACATTATTTTGGTCCCTACAATTTAGTGTAACAGTCAATTTGGTCCCTACATTTTAGTAGCAGTCAATTTGGTCCCTATTATTTTCAACTTACAATCAATTTAGTCCCTATTGTTAACTCACCAACGAAAAATGCCTACGTAACTAATAAATTACACAGTTGTCACACATGAAGCTGACATGGCTAATTAAATGATAATAATAAATTTTAATAATATTAAAAATGCCAAGTGGACCAATAATAAAATAACAACAAATGAAATAAACACGTCATCACCTAGCCAGCAATATGAATTGTCTAAGAGCATTCCCATCAAACCTTTTAAAAATTTTAGCATTTAGCATATCAAAAAGTCACTTTATCAATTTTAACAACTCATTTTACAATACACCCAACATCAAAAGTTCTATTTTTTTACCATTTCGTTTAAAATAATATAAACTACTCATTAAAATAATAAAAAACAACTACACAAACCACCTTTTCCACCACAAGCATTAAAATAATAATATATTTTTTTTTAAGATTGGAGCTACAGTGAGCTTTCAAAGATGAAAGCTCACTGTAGCTCAGTTGCTATTTTTTTTAAGTTTAGCATGTTTGTTGTAACTTGCTTTTTGGTGCTTTTTACAAACTTGATGTTAAAATTTAGCATTTATAGCATTTAACATTCTTAATGAGAATGCTCTAATAAGCCACTAAATACATTTCACCACTTATCTAGATGAATCTCACATTACCCATGTAACCAAACAATTTTAAATCTTCACCAATAATCAGATCTAGCCGCCGCCGATATACATACTTCCACCTTCACATTCAACCCGAGAGTGCCATGGCCGCTTCAACTTCACTATCCATTCCAAATCTTCAACTGTGCCACGACCGGTTTAGGCATTCTCGATCAGATCTTGAGGTTCATTTAAAGTTTTGTTCATCAAAGGGGTGTTGGGCTTGATGAGATTGATAGAACTTTTTTCTTTTTCTTTTTTAATTTGTAAAATAACATTAAATACAAATGGTACCTACAAATTGAAGAAAAAAAAACCCAAAATCAAATATCAAGTTCCACTAGTTGCTGGTTGATATATCCTAGAATCAAAGTAACAACAAATTAAAGAAAAAAACAATTACATAATTGAAGACTTTGTTGGTAATCGAATGAACTTCCGGTAAAATCCCAAACACTTAAAAATATACAACATTGAGGAAAGAAAAAGGGAAAACTCTCACTTCTACTAAAATAGCCCAGCCAACACCTTCGGCAACAAAGTTGACCCACCTTCATACACTCCGGTGATGAATGTGAAGGTGGAGGTTCGCAGATCGACGACTGCTAGATCTTATTGGTGATGAAGATTTTGGAATGATTGGTTACATAGTAACAGATCTTTAAGGTTAAATGGTAAATCTGTTTGAGTTAGTGGATTAGAAAACTCATGTGGCTGACTAGGTGATGATGTGTTTCAAAATTTTTTTTGTTTGACATGGAATTTTATTTATTTATACTAAAATGCTTACATGGATTTTTTTAATATTTAATTATTTAATTTTATATTATTATTTTAACCACGTGTGCACCAATAATGCAAACTGTTTGCCACGTCTGCATTTCCGTTAGTGAGTTAATGGTAGGGACCAAATTGGTTGTAAGTTGAAAATAATAAGGACCAAATTGACCACTACCAAAATGTAGAGACCAAATTGATTGTTACACCAAAATGTAAGGACCAAAATGATGTTTTCACCAAATTTTTATAATAACCTATATGTGAGATTGTAGGCTAATTTGAGAGAGTTGTGAAATAATTGTTGTGTCCCTAAAAGGACTCAACTGGTAATTAAATAAGACCTAGGATATTATTATTGATTGATCAGGTCACTCATAATTAATACCTCAACTAAAATAATGTGATAGTATTTAATATTACTCCTAAGTGAGATAAATACTCCTAAAAAAGGTGAGATAAATACTGACCTTCATGAAATATTATGCATAGAAAATTGACACATAACTTTTTTGGATCAATAAAATGAATTAAACGAAATTAAATTAATCAAATTTTTTTTTTTTTGGGTCAGAATAATGGTTAAAAACTGCAAAACTTTCCTAGAAGTATTTTCATCAATGATTTTGGATTTTATAAAAAAAAATGAAGATTTGTCCAAGCCACTAAACACCACCATCAAAATGATTGTGAATTGAAAATAGGATGAGATGAGTTCTGTCAATTACCTATCAATTTCCTGTTTGTGGGAGTTGTAATCAACCAGGAAATAAACATGTCCTGTTACAATTGCTGCACAATAAAAAGATTGGTGCATCAAGTAGCATCGGTTGACAACTTGACATGTCCTATTACAATAGGTGTATAATAGATTGATACAAGTGATGGTCCTATTTGGAAGTGATATTCCAACTACAATTTGAATTTGTAACCTTAACAGATTATTGAAAATAGTTATTGTAGGGACTGGGTTTGAGCACTACCACTATTGGATGAGTGGACTCAGGCCCAACTAGCCCAATACAATAAATTTGTAGAGAATGAGTTTAAGAACTAGGCGTTAGTGAGGATAACAACGAATAGACATGGTTATAGATAAACTAAATAACAAGAAGATGGGTGTAGACGACATTTTCCCTCTCTACAATGGGCTTTAAGTATGAAGTTCTATCCTCGGCACTTGTTCGGGGAGCTATTGGTTCTTATTCCTTCCTCAGTGCTTGGCTATAAAGGTTATAAAGATGATACCAGTTGCTACAGTGTTTTCTGCTTCTAAAAACCTTCTCTCATTTCTGGAGGATTTCTTATATTATATACCCCATTTCAGTTGATCTTGACCCTTCATTTGTTGATCATGCAGGTCATTTCTTGAGTACTTGTCCCGTCAGCCGCCGTCCCAAACCTTCTGTGAGTTGCAGCAACCAAAACAGCACTGTTTAGGGGTCATTTCCTCATTAATGCGGCCAGAATGTTAGTTGTGGGCATTTAATGTGGAGGTGACAGTCTCTCCTTGAATTGCCTCTCCACCAGGCTCCTATGGCTGATCCACTGTACTTGTCTTTTTGGGATGCTCTACGAGACTGCCTTTGATGGTGTGCCGCTCTTCCCTTCTATGGTTTTGGTTCGCCGAGGACAGGATTGTCCTCGGCGATACTTCTTGGCAATTCGGATTTCCTTCATTTGTCCTCGGACATTTCTTCTTCCTCGGCATGGGCCTTGGGCTTAGTATGAAGTGGGCCGGGATGGCCAAATTCTTTGACCCCACAATAGCCCCTCAAAATCCTGCTGTCCAACTCCTCGGATGGAGAGGAGGATTTTGATGTCCTCCATCAGTGCCAGAGCCTTTTCGCTTGTCCAATGCACGTTCCTGGCGCTTCGGTATACAGAGTGCGCCCTCATTAAATTCTGGCAGCTCTATGCCCCCCACGTTCAATGGTGAGATGGTAATCAAACGGTGGGGATTTCTTTAACTTTATGGACGGGAAAACCCGCACGATTATTTTTAATCGAAAGTATAAATGCCCATTTGAACCGATTTGCCTCTCTACTTTCACATTCAAGAGTTCTTGCACACATATCCTGAGTTCAGTTAAATCTCCAGTCAAACTCGCGTTTCTTTTCAGCATAAAAGGCCTGTCCGAGGAGCTTTTCCTCATTTCTGTAAGTCTTCTTATCTCCCTAACTCGTGCTTTCTCTCTTCTAAATTTCCTTTCCCCTTATTCCTCTCTTTCTTTCGTCCTTCCCTAAGCCTTTTATCCGTTTCTAGGGATGGGTAGATTAAAAAAGTTGGTTGAGTCCGAAGAGGCGATGGAGAAATTCATCGCCGATTATAGGATACCTAGTAATGTAGGCTTGAGATACTGTGAAGAAGGGGAGTGGTACTTTAGGAAGCAAGACGGTGAAGTGGTGATTCCCATAATCGCCTTCATTGAAGGTGGTATGAGAATATCTATGGGGCCAGTGATGAGGAATTACCTTAGGCATTTCCGATTAGCTCCCACCCAGTGCGCCGTCAACATGTTTAAGATCCTGGGTTGTGTGGACGCTTTAAACGAGAAAATGGGGTTGAGGTTGACCCATCACAATGTAAACTGGTGCTACAACCTCCAACACCTAAAGAGTAAATCCTACTATATGAAAACGAGGAGTGATAAGGTTTGGCTTATTCAGTGCCTCCCTGAGCCCAGCAAGGGGTTGAATAAGGACTTTCTCATCGTGTCAGGGAGGTGGCACAACGGCCTTCCCTGTCCGACAAAGGAGGGGGCACCAGGGGGGGTATTTAGAGTAGGAGAGGGTTGATTTTTTGTGTTGTCATAGTTTGCACCGTTTGGCTGCTAATATGAATATACTTTCTTTTTTGCAGATCCACATGCCTTTGACCGACACTTTCACTTGGTCAATCGGGAAGATTTGGCAACCATCCTTAGGGCAGAGGTTTTTGTGAACGAAGCCGATAACCAAGTCAGAGCCACTCACAAGATCCTCGGGTACGATCCCATCTAGAAATCATTCTCGACTCCGAAGTACGTGATCAGAGCTAAAGATCCTCGGCTTCACAGAATCACCATAGCAGAACACGGGTTCTTGATTCTCGAAGGATCCCCTGTCCTAGAAGGCGCTCCATTGGCAGGCCCTTCTTCGTCCCATCAAACTGTAGAGGCCGAGGACGATTTTGGTACATTCTACCAAGTTAACCTATCCGAGGATCCCTCTGGTGACTTGGGCGACCCCAGTTTGACTGAAGCGGATCTCCTATCAGTAGGGACTTCTTCTCAGGCTGAAATGGGTTTTAAGAAGAAACCCTTAACCGGCTTGCTTAACCTGATTGAGGGCCAACCGGGGAAGGATGCGCCGGGAAGGCCACAGTCCAAGCTTCCTTCTCCTCCAACCAAGCCACAACCAGCCCAGACTAGGTCCTCCTCCACCCAATTACAACCATCATCTCCACAGTCCAGACTTCCTCCTTCTCCCCAGTCTACTCTGCCTCCTCGGCCTGAGCCCGCTAATCCGAAAAGGAAAAGGGGTTCCAAAGGCAAGGAGCCTATGGATGGGGGGAGAGTTCATTCCTCTCGGGAAGAAGATGAAGCCCCACAAGCTTCAAAACAACTAAAAATCGGGCACCAAAGCCAAGATAAAGAAGTCGCTCCTCAGTTTGAGGCCCAGGCCTAGCTTCCTGCCCCAATGCTTCATGGGGAGCCTTTGATGGACAATGCGTCCCTCAGGGACTTCCAAGGGGGTGAAGGTACCTATGTGGCCAATGCGTTGGAGAGATCCCTACTACTTCCCGTCGATATGGCTGAGTTGGGGAACTTGAGGAGGCAGGAGGTCTTCTTCAGCACCAAGAGATACTTGGGCATGGTAAGACTTCTAACATTTGTGACTCCGTTGATTTTCGTTCCTTGGTTTCCAACTTACCAGGTGTTTGTTTCAATTGGCAAGCTGTCCAGGCTATTTATAGGCTAGAAGAGGTAGCCAACGACCAGGGCAGGGCCCTGGAGCTCGAGCGTGACAAGTGCCTGGACGCTACGCGGACCCTTAAAAACTCCGAGGCCGATCTCTTGAAAGCGAGGGAGGCTCTAAAGGAGATGACAAGGGCCAGAGATAGCGCTGAGTCAGGCCTAGCTAGCGCTCAAAAACAGGCCGAGGACCAGACGATGTGACTAATCGAAACTGAGGATCAGCTGAAGATTACCAATGAGCAAATCACTGATCTAAAGAAGAAGCTGGCCGAGGCGGAGGGGGCTAGGAACGCCACGAAGTGGGCCAGGGATAAAGCCTTAAGGGCTAAGATGGAGGCAAAGTCTGCTAGGACAGAGGCCGAGAGCTCCAAAGAGAAGGCCGAGGAGGAGGCATATGCCTTGGGAATGGATGAAACTCAGGCCACTCTTAAGGCTCAAGTACCTGGGGTGTGCAGGCTCTACTATTCCCAGGTTTGGAATGAAGCCCTTAAACAAGCTGGAGTTGAGGCTTCATTTGACCTTTGGAAGGTAGAGAATGTATACTACCCTCCTGCTATCCGAGAGCCAGGTCCTCCTAGCTCCGAGGCTGGTACTTCTCTCGAGGTGGTTGAGGCAGGCCATCCTGACATTGCTCTTGCCTCAACTTCTCCTAATGAGCCTGCCAAGGAGGTTGAGCCCTCTAGGGTAACCGAAACAGATAAAGGCCCTGACCAGGAAGCACCCCAGGATGCTACAAAGCCCTCAGCTGATGCCCAGGTCCCTCATGCCGAGGAGACAGCTCTCCTTGTGATGCCTCTGCAGGCTATCCCCCTAGATGAAAGCCCCGAGGACCCTGAGGCCGCTTCAAACCAACCTCCCAAGGGGGGAATGAAGATCAAGTTGAAAAAATAGGCGGCCTCTACTGTGCTTTAGCCTCATGTTTCTTTCTCTTCTCCTCCTTTTTTTTTTATTTATAGATATTTGGACTGTTGTAATGGAACACTTGGACTGAATGTACGCCATTTCCCTTCTCATGTGTTAATTGTTGCTATGAGGGGTTCTGCTATTTATATAACTTGCGCTTTGATCATCAGTTAAACAGTCTCAACAGTGTGACTTGTTTTTCATTTTTGAAACAGCCGCTAAAAAATGTAGAGTCCATAATGGTAATTTCCACTTAGATTTTGATTAACAATTGAGCCACCCTATTACTACGACTTACTTTTGCTGAATGGACTATGAAAGGCAATAACCTTATAATATGAATCTTATACCTCACGAATTGGTTATTACAACGGGTAAAAAATGCTAAGCGCGCAGCACTTATAAAGATAAACCTTTAAATCTTGAGGTCAAATGCCATAGTTCAATGTACAAAGGCACTCATAGGTATGTTCGAAAAATTTACTGACCTCAAGGAAACAGTTAGTTATTGACTATGCAGGGGAGTTATGTTCAATGTACCTCAAAGTGCCTTAAGTGATGCTCATGGGCTGGTGTTTGTTTATATCTTTATCGAATGAGGACAGGGCAAGTGTTCCTAGGTGCCAGACTCCCCTTTGGATTTATTTGTAACTTAGATAAGTGCTCAAGCCCATTAATTTCCTCAGAGGTTATGGTCCGAGGAGTCACACAACACCTGGAATCTGTTTAACGCTCAAGCCTTTGTTGAAAGTAGTTAGTTTCCCCGTAGGTTTGAGTCCGAGGACCATGCAAGACCTTGGTTTTATCTAACACTCAGGTTCTTCTGGAAGTAACTAGTTTCCCTATAGGTTTGAATCCGAGGACCATGCAAGACCTTAGTTCTGTCTAGTACTTAGATTCTTCTGGAAGTAACTAGTTTGCCCATAGGTTTAAGTCCGAGGACCATGCAAGACTTTGGTTCTGTCTAGTACTTAGATTTTTCTAGAGTAGTTAGTTTCCCCATAGGTTTGAGTCCGAGGACCATGCAAGACCTTGGTTCTGTCTAACTCCACCACCCACCAATCAAAATTTGCAATTGGGGCGTGGACCATCACTTAATGGAGAGAATGTTATTATTTGAATGACACCAGTGTTAGGGCCTGATTCCCCTTATCGCTACACATGGAGACCGCTGATTATTACACACTGATGCGTACAAAGTATTTACATGATGTCAGTTGAAATCGTGTCACATTAAAACACGATTTCACAATTTTGCATTTACATGATGTCCGTTGAAATCGTGTCACATTAAAACACGATTTCACAATTTTAGAATTATAATTGAAATCGTGTCGATGTGCACTATAAGAAACTTTTACAAAAAACAGGCTATGTTAGCGGGAAAAACTTAGGTGCTTCGGACGAGGACCATGCAAGACCTTGGTTCTGTCTAACACTTAGATTTTTCTAGAGTAGTTAGTTTCTCCATAGGTTTGAGTCCGAGGACCATGCAAGATCTTGGTTCTGTCTAGTACTTAGATTTTTCTGAAGTAGTTAGTTTCCCCATAGGTTTGAGTCCGAGGACCATCCAAGACCTTGGTTCTGTCTAACACTTAGATTTTTCTGGAAGTAACTAGTTTCCCCATAGGTTTGAGTTCGAGAACCATGCAAAATCTTAGTTCTGTCTAGTACTTAGGTGGTTGCCAAAATACAAGACATATGATCACAATGGACTAAAAATTTGAATTAGAGAAATGCTTTTATTAATAATAATACATTTTCAGGTTATTTACATTCCATGGACGAGGTACAGCTTTTTCATCTAAGTCTTCTAAGTAATATGCACATATTCCTGCTACTGAAGTAATTCAGTATGGTCCCTCTCAATTGGGTCCCAGTTTTCCCCAAGATGGGTTCTTGGTAGCACCTACGACTTTCCTCAACACTAAGTCCCCTGGTGCTAATGGTCCCAGCTTCACGTTGGCATCGTGTCCCTGCTTGAGTTTCTGGTGGTAATAGGCCAACTGGATCACTGCCTTTTCTCTTCATTCTTTGATCAAATTTAGGCTCTTCCTCAGCAATCCATCATTACTGCTTGGAACGAAAGAGCTCGTTCTCAACGTCGGGAAGTTTGCTTCTAGAGGGATAACAACCTCGGCCCCATAAGTCATGACAAATGGTGTCTCCCCTGTTGATCGTCGTGGTGTGGTCCAGTAAGTCCATAAGACGTGTGGCAGCTCCTTTACCCATCTTCCCTTGGCGTCATCCAGTCTTTTCCTAAGCCCATTAACTATGACTTTGTTAACAGCCTCGGCCTGCCCATTTCCCTGAGGGTAAGCTGGAGTTGAGTACCTGTTCGTGATCCCCAGTTTGCAACAATATCTTCTGAAAGCTTTGCTGTCAAATTGGAGTCCATTATCTGAAATGAGGGTTCGAGGGACCCCGAATCGTGTAACAATGTTTCTCCAGATGAATCTTTTAGCATCTGCATCTCTGATGTTGGCCAATGGCTCAGCTTCGACCCATTTGGTGAAGTAATCTATGCCAAGCAGCAAGTATCTCTTATTCCCTGCTGCCTTGGGGAAAGGGCCTACAATATCCAGGCCCCATTGGGCGAACGACCATGGACTGGATAAAGGGTTGAGGACCCCTCCTGGCTGATGAATATTTGGGGCAAACCTTTGGCACTGGTCACACTTCTTGACATATTCAAAGGCTTCCTTCTGCATCCCTGGCCACTAATACCCTTGGGTAAGGGCTCGGTGCGACAGAGATCTTCCCCCTGTGTGACTCCCACAGATCCCCTCATGCAGCTTTTCAAGCAGTAACTTTGATGCTTCAGGGTGAATACACAGTAAATATGGCTTAGAATAGGAGCATTTATACAGTTTGTAGTCCTCGGACAACCAGAACCGAGAAGCGTTTCTTCGTATTTTTTCTGCCTCTAACTTTTCTTCTGGTAGGGTATCATTTTTTAGAAACCTCACTATAGGGTCCATCCAGTTAGGACCCACCCTAACTTCATGGATATGGACCATGCCTTTTGCCACCTCGCTTGCTCTATCCAGATGCTCGACAAGAATGATTCGAGGCAGACTCTCTGTCGAGGAGGTAGCGAGCGTGGCCAATGAATCTGCATGGGTGTTTCCACTTCTGGGGACGTGTGATAAGCTGAAAAGATTGAAGTTTGACTGCAAGCGTTTGACCTAGCTTAAGTACGCTTGCATCCTCGCCTTTCTGGCTTCCAACTCTCCTTTTACCTGGCCCACTACCAATCTCGAGTCCAAGAACATCTCTACTGCTTTTCCTCCCATTTTCTGCACCATGGCCATTCCTTGTAACAAGGCCTCATACTCGGCTTCGTTGTTTGTGGTTGAGAACCTAAGCCTCAAGGATTTCTCTATGATAGTCTTCTCAGGAGACACTAGGACTAACCCCACTCCAAACCCCCTTTGATTTGTTGCGCCATCAACGTACGCCTTCCAACATAGGGGTCCTAGCTTAGAGACTATCCTAATCGATTTTCCATCCATGTTTCGCTCATCTGCTACTATTTTGACTGGTGGTTCAGCAAATTCGGCCACTAAGTCAGCTAAGACTTAGCCCTTTATGGAGGTCCGAGGCATGTACTTGATGTCAAAAGCTCCCAGAATTGTGTTCCATATGGCAATCCTTCCAGTGTAATCAGCAGTCCGAAGTACGGACTTCAAGGGCAATTGAGTTAGAACAACCACTGTATGGGCTGGGAAATAATGGGGAAGCTTTCGCGTAGCATGGACCACAACTAGTATAGCTTTCTCCAAGGGTAAGTATCTGACCTCAGCTTCATGTAGCGACTTGCTCACGTAATAGATTGGCTTTTGAAGGCCATTGTCATCCCGTATTAGCACTAAGCTCACAGCATGAGGGGCCACGGCAATATACGCGTATAGGACTTCATCGGCCTTAGGACTGGACATGATAGGTGGTCGGGATAAATATTCCTTGAGTTGCTGGAATGCCACAATACAGTCCTCGGACCATTCAAATCCTTTTCACTTGTTGATCAAGAGATAGAATGGTCGGCATCTATTCGCCGACCTGGAAATGAATTTATTCAGGGCTGCAATCATTCCAATAAGCTTTTGGACTTCCTTGGCATTTTTTGATGGTTTTAGATCGTTAATAGCCTTGATCTGGTCAGGATTGACCTCAATTCCCCTATGAGTAATCATGTAGCCTAAAAACTTGCCTGATCCCACGCCAAATGAGCATTTGGAAGCATTTAAGCGCAGCTTGTGCTTCCTTAAGACATTAAAGGTATTGCCAAGGTCTCCTAAATGCTCGAACACCACTTTACTCTTTACCACCATATCATCAACATAGATTTCGATGCTCTTGCCTAACTGCGGCTCGAACATGCTCGTCGTCATCCTTTGATAATTGGACCCTACGTTCTTCAGACCGAACGGCATTACTTTGTAGTGGTAGTTCCCAGTAGGTGTCACGAAGGCTGTCTTCTCCTGATCCCCCAGGGCTAGTAGTATTTGATGATAGCCTTGAAAGGCGTCCAAGAAGCTCATCTGAGGATGGCCGGCTGTTGCATCCACCAGCTGGTCTATCCGAGGCATGAGAAATGGGTCTTTTGGGCATGCTCTATTTAGGTCTGTGAAGTCTACACAAACCCGCCATTTTCCATTTTTCTTCTTAACTACCACGGTGTTGGCCAACTATTCGGGGTAGAAAACCTTTTTAATAGCCCCTGCACGCTTAAGCTTCTCCACTTCACCCCTAATCACATTAGCATGCTCTCTTGAGGGGCGCCGGGATGGCTGCTTCTTGGGAGTGATGGATGGGTTAACGTTGAGATGGTGACAGATGAAGGCTGGATCAATCCCCGGAACATCGCAGGCATCCCATGCAAATACATCAATATTGCTTTTGAGAAGCTCAATTAACTCCCCCTTCTCCTGAGGAGGCAGTTGAGCCTCTACTTGAAAGAACTTATCCGGGTCACCACCAATGACCACTCTCTCTAGATCTTCGCATCTTGCCTCCTCAGCGGCTGTATCAGGAGGCGACACCGAGGCCCTTGATTGCTATAAGTCCTTTTCAATAGAGGCCGAAGACTCCGCATCGAGCCAATGTGAAATGGCAACCACCACACACTGCCTTGCCGTGGATTGGCAACCACGGATTTCGTGAACCTAGCCTCCTTACGGGAATTTCACTTTTTAATGCAAAGAGGAGGCAATAGCCCCCAAGGTATGGAGCCAGGGCCTACCGACGATGGCTGTATATGGAGAGTAGATGTCCACCACGATAAAGTTCACATCCACTCTCTCTGGGCCGGTCTGGATGGGTAGCCTAACCATGCCCTTCGGAATAACAAGCTTCCCGTCGAAGCTCATCAAAGGAGAGTTATAAGGCATCAAATCTTCCGGTCTTAAATTCAACCCCTTGTAAAGGTCCGGGTACATAATCTCGGCAGCACTGCCACCATCCACCATCACTCTTTTCACATCCTAGTCCCCGATTCTGAGAGTGATTAACAGTGCATCGTCATGGGGCTGGGTGGTTCCGACCTTATCTTCTTTTGAAAAACTCAAGATTGGGTGAGAATTCATTCTGGCCCTCTTCGGCTCTAGCTGGGACTCCTCGGCAGGCAGTTGGGCCACAGATAACACTCGTGAAGGGCGCGTGCCTGTCCTTTCTGGTGCGGCCGTGATTAAATTGATCGTCCTTAAGGGTGGCCTTAGAGCAGTATCTCTTTGGGGTTCCTGATGGGTCTGGCCTAGATGACCACTAGAATGATGCAGAAGGTGCTTCAGCTTTCCTTCTCGGACCAACTGGTCTAGATAGTTCCAGAGGTTCCTGCAGTTCTCCGTAGTATGTCCGTGGTCCTGGTGGTACTGGCAATAAAACTTCTGATTGCGCCTCGTGGACTCTCTCGCCATCTTATTCGGCCACTTAAAGTATGGCTTGTTCTTGATTTTCTCCAACACCCGATATACTGGTTCTCGAAATACAGTATTGACAGTTTGTGTGCTGGTTCATCCGGATTGCCCTACGAAATCTCTCCTCGGGCGGCTGTTGTTATATCGGTCCGACCTGAAATTCCTCATCTCTTGAGGAATAACCTTCTCTTTTCCCTTACCCTGCAACTGGTCTTCCTCTACTCGTTTATACTTATCGATCCGATCCATCAGTTGGCGCACACTGGTGGCAGGCTTGCCAGTCAAAGACTTCCTCAAGCCATGCTCGGCCGGGAGACTATTTTTGAAGGTGCTGAGGGCAACATCATCACAATTGCCATCCATTTCATTATACATCTCCCAATATCTGTCCGAGTAGGCCTTCAGAGTTTCTCCATTATCCATGGATAGCGACAATAGCGCACTCAAGGGCCGAGGAGCTCTGCTATTTGTAACGAAACGAGAGCCAAAGGCTTGGGTTAGCTGCTTATACGAGTCAATGGAATTCGTCTTTAAGCCATTGAACCACCTCATCGCCACTGGTCCCAAGTTAGATGAGAAAACCTTGCACATCAGCGCCTCGTTTTTAGAATAGACAGCCATCCTTTGGTTAAATTGGCTCACATGCTCCACGGGGTCTGTGTTGCCGTTATAAATGGTGAAGGTTGGCTGCTGGAATCGTCGGGGGAGTGTGAAGGGTGATTTGGAAAGTTGATCTAGTGCTCTGCTCATGACATCATTTCCCAAGCCCCTAGGAGATGGGCTCTTACGTTTATGCCTACGGTACTGTTCTTCTTCGTGAGAGAAGGTCTCACTTGGAGGGGTTCGCGATCTTTGTCTATAGTTGTCATCGCCTTCATCACTGAGGAGCATGTCAGGGCTAGTTTGAGACCGTCTTCGCTGTGCATGGCGCAGCTTTCTCTTCAAATCATCTATCTCCCGTTGCATGGCCTGATTATCTTTCTGTCTCTGGGATACATGGCTCCTGACTTCATCTTGTTGCATGGGTCGGTTGTTATTCTGTCTCTGGAGCACGTGACTTCTCACACGAGAGTGGCTGCTGCTGGTTTGAGTGGTGTGCACACTTCCCTCTCGAAACCATCCATTCTCTTCATTCCGATCACGTTCAGGGTCGGGAAAGTTACCTTGTTGTTGGAATCCAGCAAGTTCAGGCTGGTGGGGACCTGCTTGATGAGGGTTTGATCCTACCATGCTTGATTGTTACCCTTCCTAAGACACAAGTTCTTCCCACAGACGGAGCCAATTGTAGGGACTGGGTTTGAGCACTACCGCTATTGGATGAGTGGACTCAGGCCCAACTAGCCCAATACAATAAATTTGTAGAGAATGAGTTTAAGAACTAGGCGTTAGTGAGGATAACAACGAATAGACATGGCTATGAATAAACTAAATAACAAGAAGATGGGCTTTAAGTATGAAGTTCTATCCTCGGCACTTGTTCGGGGAGCTATTGGTTCTTATTCCTTCCTTAGTGCTTGGCTATAAAGGTTATAAAGATTATACCAGTTCCTATAGTGTTTTCTGCTTCTAAAAACCTCCTCTCATTTCTGGAGGATTTCTTACATTATATACCCCCTTTCAGTTGATCCTGACCCTCCATTTGTTGATCATACAGGTCACTTCTTGAGTACTTGTCCCGTCAGCCGTCGTCCCAAACCTTCTGTGAGTTGCAGCAACCAAAACAGCATTGTTCAGAGGTCATTTCCTCATTAATGCAGCCAGAACGTTAGTTGTGGGCATTTAATGTGGAGGTGACAGTCTCTCTTTGAATTGCCTCTCCACCAGACTCCCATGACTGACCCACTATACTTGTCTTTTTGGGATGCTCTACGAGACTACCTTTGATGGTGTGCCGCTCTTCCCTTCTATGGTTTTGGTTCGCCGAGGACACTTGGGAATTCGGATTTTCTTCATTCGTCCTCGGACATTTCTTCTTCCTCGGCGTGGGCCTTGGGCTTAGTTTGAAGTGGGCCGGGATGGCCAAATTCTTTGACCCCACAATTATTTATCATTTTTAAAATAAAAAATCAATTGCAACATGGTTTATCACCTTTTTTCTTTGGATAAATTACATGGTTTATCACCTTAACAGAGTACCGAAAAATAGTTATTCAGAATACCATCATTTGTAACATGGTTCACAAGGCGCATAATTGAGAGAAGAATGAAGACTATCCATTACCCAAGCCACAATGGCCATCATTTCACACAGAATCTAAAATGATAATGAATAAATTGAAAATTTTAGATGAGTTGTATTATTTACCTGTGAGGGTAAGAGTATGTTCTAGTGTCAATTGTCTACAAAACAAATACCCCCATGTTGTTATGACTTAAAAATATGCATAGTTCTTAGATGTGCGTCCAAAAAAGGACTACATACAACCACAGCTATATTTTATCCAACAAAAGAACAAATTAACTTTTTTTCTTACACTGAACTAGTTAATCAAAATGTAAAGAATTCCAAAATCTAACATTTCTGCCTCTCTACATGGCCTATTTGCCATTCTAGATGGTTCAACTTATAACCTTCGTGAAACTGTTCAAGTTGATGATGCATGAACCAATTACAAAACGTGAGCATTATTTCGGACCCGTACATTCAGTCTTCTAAGCCACACAGAATGTAGGACCATATGAAAGACATCAAAACGCTTAGGTGGAGAATGAACCTCAAAATGTCTCCTTACTTGTACCACTCTCCTTTGCATCCTTATGTACTGCCTTGTAGGAATGCTCATTAGTATTTTCTTCAAGTTGGGAACATCCTTCACAGGAACCTCAACAGAGAATGACTTCCAATTCAAAACATCACTAAATGGTAGAACATAATAATCTGAAATCAGCACAGGAACACACCCTGCATAAATGGCCTCAACAATTCTTGGACTGGCAACTTCATAGCCACTTGGACAAATGTGATACTTGCTCTTTTTCATCATGTCAAGGTAGGATACCCCTTTTGGAAGGTACTTATGCACCTGTATATCTTCGTCTTTGTTTTCCCAATGCTCAAGGAGGACAGGTCTAATGGGGCCATGGAGCCCTCCAGCAAAGAAAGCCAAGACTGGACGGTGAGATGGGGATGGACTGCCGATAAATCCATCTATTGAACCAGTTTGGAGATTGATCTCTGGAAAGGACACATCCTTAGTGGGGTTGAATCCCTCGGATGTATTAGCATTGCAAAGAACACGAATGGAGTTTTTGTGTAGGTAAGGAGTGGCACGGGAAGCTTCTGGCCCCTGAAATCAAACAATAGTTGGTCAAATATTATTATCAGAACAATGGTTAAACGATTAAATTCACTATTTCCTAACAATTAATCTTTGGAGCAAAACGTTCGGAGAAAGTGGTACTTTATCAGCAATAACTTTTAAACTTCTAGTATATGAGCCTCATACTTGGGCAGAAAGCAAGATGGGTTTTGTAAGAATGTTAGTTATGAACGTAAAGCAGCTGTCCTTACCCAATCATGGCAAGAAAGCATAAAATGATCAGCTCCCAGGCTTCGATTCCAATAGGGGTATTTTCCTGAAATGATATTGACATAATCTATAACAGTGTGTTTAATGGGACCAAAATCATGTGAGTTTTGCACATAGACAAATCGGACCAGCATTGCCACACTGAAGGGAAGGAAGAACACATGTGCTTTCTCAGGATCCCTGGTTCTGAACTGGTTATTTATCTCAATCCCGTGGATTAATTTCCCTTCCGTAGAATATATGCTCTTGCAAGGACCATTATGAAACAATGGGTGCTCCCCTTCTTCATAGACATAAATCTTGAATTGCCTTTCCATTTCCAAGTAACTCCTGTAGTGATTGCAGAGAAGTGTTACTGCATTAGAAAACAGAACTAGAGTTTATATGCTCTAACTTAAAAGATCCCTTATGCAGCACTAAATGCTGAGTATGTTGTAGTAGGGCATATTCTGTTTCATATTACATGATTGGAAAAAACCACCAACAACTGGTAACATGGAAAGAAATTGAACATGTTGGAAACTTTAATTTAATTATAATACAAAGTTTGGATGGTACTTTTTACCCAGAAAGTTATTGTATGCCCAACTGCTGAAGCCTTATTTATAATGTTTCACTCTTCATGAGGTCTATTCCTAGAACATGTTCTTTAATAAATTCAGTTACTTCTCAAGTAATTGAAGCCCAAGTTCATTTCTAGTGAATTGAATTGACCAATGACTTTTGCGTCAAATGGCACCTCCATCACTTATAACGGTAGGGTGGTAGGTGAGATTGCAAGTTCATGTGATCATGTCCCTATGGGTGTGTGCCTAAATTTACCAAGACAAATGACATACAAAATTCAGACTTTTCAGTAATTTTAACAACACAAATCAACTTCACCAAAAGAATGAATGAAAGCTTAGTAAACCTCAATCGGGGTACCTGTAAAAGACATTGGCATTCCTATACATAGGACCTAGCGGAACGAAGCCAGGATCTTCAGTTTGGTTTGCACGTTTAGCTTCTCTTATTGCAGCTCGAGCTCTGCTAAGACCGGCTTCAAGTGTATCTAAATTGCTGTGATCTCGTCTAGCTTTCATGAGTGGATCAGGAGATTCGACTGGGTCATAAGATTCATTCATGGGAGGAAAAATACCGGGTCCAGCCACAGAAAAATTGTAGATGCCTTCCTTAGTCCCATTCTGTCCAATTAATTAATGGTTAACATCACTTAAAAAAAATTTTTTGCTTCAATCAAATTCATTTGGGTTGGGTAATTTCAATAGACTTCTTACTTAAAAGAAAGCTTGAATTTTTATCTTTAATAAATAAAATACTAAAAAAGTTAACATCAAAATTAAATGAAAAAAATTCCAAAATAATATATCGTTCCAATAAGAATTGAAAAATGTACAAATAACATAGATGAAAGGCACAGTCGGTAGACATTTCAGAAAATGTTATCTTTCTTCTATTTATTGTTTTGCAATGTAAAACGAATATGTCACATCATGCAGGAATACCAAGTTTGATTTTTAGCTCCACATAAAAAGGGGAATACCTTTAGTTTTTCTAAAAAATGAAAAACAAAAATCAATGCAACAATATGAGAAGATGGTTCCTTTAGTTTCTCTATGCTTCTCTAATTCAATAGTGTCATAAAAGTAAAATCTTTAACTTCCATATTCATTGAGAAAAAAAAAAACTATAATTCCTTTGCTCGCTGAAAATCTTTTATTACCTTTTAATTACACCATTCACCAAATGCTTATCAACTTTTTTTTTTTTTTTTTTGGAGAAGAAATGCTAATATCAACTTAAGCATAATTGCTACTTTTCTTTAAAATACAAATTTGAAACAGACTAATTGTCTTCTTTATTAAATAGAAAACCCAAATCATTTTCTTTTGAGGAAAATTCAATGGATAAAACAATATAGAGAACATTATTCGAGACAACAATCACACATGCCGGCCAAAGACAACACGTTTTGACTTCATATGGTTTTACGAAATTCTTAGTAAAACAATAAACTTTACTCTGGGAAACTTCAATGATCACATATAGAATTTTTTAATGAAAAATCAAAGTTTGCACTAACAAAAATCATGACATATGTAACAAAAACAATATTACAATATAAATTAAAGAAATAAAATTGAAGGTGGAGGATACAAATTTTAGAATTTCATATATGATAATCCATCTTCTAAGATTGCTCAATATTTTTGAGATTTTTTGAGATTTAAGACTGCTCAATATGGTCCTCAAAACAATTTTCTTAGTGATAACCATAGAAGACTTTTAAAAAAGAAAAAAGAAAAAAGATTTGCTTGTAAAAATGGAAACCAAACAAAAATAACAACATACCAAAAAGAGCAATTATCATAAAACAAATATCATATATTTTCTTTGAAATCATATCATTTGTATATTAATTTTCTTTAAAAAAAAAGAAAAAAAGAAAGAAAGAAAGAAATAGTTCTTAATTACAAGTTGTACGTGTATAGCTTCTATAGTTTGTGGAGGAGTAGATGAGCGATTTAGCACAGAGTCATCTGAGATAGCTTCTTTCTTAGATGAGACTTACTTGTTTTCTCAAAAAAAAAAAAAAAAATTAAATGAGGTTGTATTATATGTATATATGTATTTTTAAATTCCCATAGGTAGTAGTAGTAACCGTGCATCTTGATACAGAGAGAAAGAGTTACAATAGCGACAAAAGAGTAATCATCTTATTATAAAAAAAATTAAATTTCTACTTTGGCAAAGATTATCTTTGTCAACTTATTTTACCATTCAGCTTATTTTTGCTACTATTCACGGGTCCTCTTACACTTTTTGGTACTATTCAAGAGTCTCACTGTACTATTTCAACTAATTTTTACCTTTATCTACAGTACCTTCAGCAAAGAGTTTTTAGTTTTAGCAAAATAAGCGGATTTCAAATGGACATTTAGTTTAAGAATTGTAAGAGAGATCATCAACCCAACCAAAAAGAACCTAAAAGACTTAAAAAAAAAAAAAAAAAAAAAAACTATTTAATACTAAGAGCTTCCTTTTTTATTATTAAAAATTAAAATACAAATGTTTCAGAGATGTGTACAAACAAACGGGTTGAGATTGTGTCCAGTGCATTAGTTGCATTGGACACATTGAAATGTGAAAACGTGTCCATATTCTAATATGTTTAGAGCACCAATGCATTATATACAAACCGTGTCTTATACGTATTTGTACCCGATTAAAAAACCACGTGAGCTAGAAGCCGAACAATTTGATGTCACTCTCTTCAGGAAAGTAACATCAACGAGGAGAAAAGCCAAAGAAATATTTTTTTTCATGCTGAAAATAAGAAAAGAAATGAACTACAAAACAACAGGCAACAACGAGGGCCATGCATGATAGAAATATTACATATTATTTTTCTGAAAATAAAAGGGGGATAGAGAGAGGGCACGTTTTTTCAGAGGTGCAAATTGATCAACGTATAAATTGGGCAAAGTTGTGTGTCTCGATCTCGAAATTAATTATCACAGTCAATGTGTGGTACCGCAGTCATGCTGCTATTTTTATTAAGCCTTTAACGCACCGGCACCGGAGATATAGTCATTAGTCATACAAGATTAGTTTCTCAATCTCAAGTTCTCAATAACATTGCAATTGGGTTCCTCATAATCACTTATAAACTCATGGTCTACTTTATAAACATTCGATGTGAGATTTAGCTTACCCTCACAAACACATATTCAAACTATCAATTATAAACGTATAATTTGAGGTATCATAATCTTCTTTACTTAAAATCCTAATGTTTTGGTTAGGGCCAACGTTATGCTACAATGCCTTCAAGCTTATTTTCATACCATTTATAACAACTCGAGTGCTTTCACTTGTCACCCCTATATATGCTTAGGGATTCATAACTAGTCAATCTATATATTGTTTTTTTTTAATAATCAGTCAATCTATATATTGTATTCTTTATAGAGTCGTCTTTTTTCATATAATTCTTTCTTGATGTTATTTTTTTAGGTTGCTTTATGTTCTCATCAAGAACAAACTAGTTGACAGACTTCTCACGGAAAACAAAAGACATTGTAGCATCAAACAAAATGTTATTAATAAACCATTATGTGGTTAATGCTTTTACTTTACCTAGCCGTAAATCCACGCAATGAATAGCAAAATATAATATAATTATTTTAAAAGAATATAATCTAAAATTTATATTTAAAAGTATATTATATTTTTATAAGTTTTAGAAAATGGAACATATAATCTATTTTTCATTTTGCATTCAACAACAACGTTATAATTATAAAATTATCTTATATAAATAGAAAAGATGTTATTAAAAGAATTTATTTTGTAAAAAAAATATACCACAATCAGTTGACTAATTTGAACATATCTAATTTTTTTTTAAAGTACTCCCCCATTCTATGGAATACATGTAACATGTTACATTAAATTTAAAATATTATATAAATTTAGAATTGAAGCATTTTTTTTTTCCAAATATAAGTATAATGCTGATTTTATTGAGACTTGAATTTTAAGGTAATCTTGTGAATATTTATCATTTTTTAGGGCTATATCTCTAATTTTCTTTTTTTTCTTTTTTTTTTTGTATTTTTTAGCCTAAAACTAAAGAGTTTAACCCAAATAGAATAAAATTTCATACTTTTTAACCCAAAGATTAAAAAAAAAAAATTTAAATTGAGCCCAAAACTTAAAAGGCCTACCAAAAAAAAAAAAAAAAGTTAAATGCCCAATTAATCCAAATTGTACCAAAATAGACCAAAGTAGACAGAATATGATCGAAATAGACCGAATTGGACCAAATGACCAAAGTGGACCGAAATAGACTGAATTGGACCAAGAACGAATGGACCGAATTAGACCGACTGATCAAAGTGGACAGAGACTGAAGTGGACCAAATTTGACTGAATAGACCAAAATGGATCGAAATGGACTGAGTAGACCAAAATGAATCAAAATAGACTGAATAGACCAAAGTGGACCGAATAGACCGAAATAGTCCAAAGTGGTCCAAATGTACCTAAGTGGATCAAAATGAACCAAATTGGATCCAAGTGTACCGAAATGGACTAAAGTAGACTGAATTTAATCGAAATGCTACGTTAATATTGCTTAACAGGAGTATAGAAATAATAAATATTACGCGTCAATTTTTAGATATTATATTGATGTGCAATGGTTTAACACCTTAGACTACACCAAGATATCAACATTTGTGCCTCTAACATAGCTGAAACGGTTTGGTTGCCTATAGTTATTTAAATATCCTTTCCAATAAACCCTATGGCACATGACTTTGCTCCCAATTCTCTCTTCAAAAAGAAAATAGATGAGTTTGGATTCATTAAATATATGTGGAAAAAATTTGAGATTTAATTACTAAATTTTAATAGAACTTGGAACAAGTTTGAAATCTATATTTTTTTTAATAAATTCAGATTTAGAATAAGTACTCTCAAGTCTCAAGTCACCTTATTGCCGAGGCCAAATTCTATTTGGCTTCTTTTTCTTCTTTTCAATTATCACATATCCGTAGACATGCTAATACTATTGCTCATAAACTTGCTAGACACGTTAGTGATTTTTAGGTGTGGATGGAAGATGTTCCTCCACACATCAACTTTGTTCTCCTAGCTATTTTTGGTTAGGTTTTCTTTTTCCAATAAAACAGACTGATTTTCTTCTTAAAAAAAAAAGTCTCAACCCAGACTTGTCTTTTCCAATTCTCAAGTAAGTGCACTGAAATTGATCAAAATAACTAAAGTGGACCGAATACCCTATAGTGAACCAAATGGACCGAAGTGAACTAACATCCCTCTCCAAGCCAAGGCTGAAGCCATCTTATGCTTTGTGCAGCTCGCAAAGGCTCTCAATTTGGGATCTTATGCTTTGTCCATATTTATTGGTCTTTGTATCTGTATTTGTGTTTGAGAGTTGAGATTGGGATTGGGATTATATATGAAAGTTTGGGTTTAGGGTTGGGTGCAAATGCGACAATTATTATTATCTTAAAGCATTTTGTGATTTTTTTTTTTTTTTATTTAATGTTTTTGTTTTTGTAAGGCTTGAGAAAAGCTAAATATGCTTTTATCTTTAAAGGACCAGAATAGCTTAGTGACATTGCAATTGGGGTTCCTCATAATCACTTATAAACTCATGGTCTACTTTATAAACGTTTGAGGTGAGATTTAGCTTATCCTCACAAACACATATTCAAATATCAGTTACAAACGTATAATTTAATGTATCATAATCTTCTTTACTTAAAATCCTAATGTTTTCGTTAGGACTAACGCTATGCTACAATGCCTTCAAGCCACATAACATCGCTAAGTTTACTTTCATACCATTTATAACAACTCGAGTGCTTTCACTTGTCACCTCTATATATGCTTAGGGATTCATAACTAGTCAATCTATATATTGTATTCTTTATAGAGTCGTCATTTTTTATTTAATTCTTTCTTGATGTTATTTTTTAGGTTGCTTTATGTTCTCATCAAGAACAAACTAGTTGACAGACTTCTCACGAAAAACAAAAGACATCTTCATATCTATTGTTATAATCACATGAAGCCTCAAACAAAATGCTGCCTTTACAAGGAGCAAAATAAGAGCAACTTATTAATAAACCATTATGTGGTTAATGATTTTACTTTACCTAACCGCAAACCACGCAATGAATAGAAAAATATAATATAATTTTTTTAAAAGAATATAATCTAAAATTTATATTTAAAAGTATGTTATATTTTTATAAGTTCTAGAAAATGAAACATATAATCTATTTTTCATTTTGCATTCAACAACAACATTATAATTATAAAATTGTTTTATATAAATAGAAAAGATGTTATTAAAAAAATTTCTTTTATAAAAAAAAAAAAATACCACAATCAGTTGACTAATTTGAACATATCCATTTTTTAAAAAAAAGTACACCCCCATTCCATAGAATACATGTAACATGTTACATTAAGTTTAAAATATTATATAAATTTAGAATTGAAGCATTTTTTTTTTCTTTCCAAATATAAGTATAATACTGGTTTTATTGAGACTTGAATTTTAAGGTAATCTTGTAAATATTTATCATTTTTTAGGGTGCATATCTCTAATTTTCTAATATCTTTTTTTTTTGTATTTTTTTAGTCTAAAACTAAAGAGTTTAACCCAAATAGAATAAAATTTCATACTTTTTAACCCAAAGATTAAAAAAAAAAATTTAATTGAGCCCAAAACTTAAAAGGCCTACAAAAAAAAAAAATCAATTTAATCCCCAATTAATCCAAATTGTACCAAATTAAATAGACCAAAGTGGACCAATCGGACTGAAGTAGACAGAATATGACCGAAATAGACCGAATTGGACTGAATGATCAAAGTGGACTGAAATAGACTGAATTGGACCAAGACTGAGTGGACCGAATTAGACCAAGTGATCAAAGTGGACCGAGACTGAATGGACTGAAGTGAACCAAATTTAACTGAATAGACCAAAATAGATCGAAATGGACTAAATAGACCAAAGTGAACCGAATAGACCGAAATAGTCCAAAGTGGTCCAAATGTACCCAAGTGGATCAAAATGAACCAAATTGGATCCAAGTGTACAGAAATAGACTAAAGTAGACCTAATTTGATCGAAATGCTACATTAATATTGCTTAATAAGAGCATAGAAATAATAAATACTATGTGTCAGTTTTTAGATATTATATTAATGTGCAATGGTTTAACACCTTAGACTACACCAGGATATCAACATTTGTGCCTCTAACATAGCTGAAACGGTTTGGTTGCCTATAGTTATTTAAATATCCTTTCCAATAAACCCTATGGCACATGACTTTGCTCCCAATTCTCTCTTCAAAAAGAAAATAGATGAGTTTGGATTCATTAAATATATGTAGAAAAAATTTGAGATTTAATTACTAAATTTTATTAGAACTTGGAACAAGTTTGAAATATATATTTTTTTAATAAATTCAGATTTAGAATAAGTACTCTCAAGTCTCAAGTCACCTTATTGCCGAGGCCAAATTCTATTCGGCTTCTTTTTCTTCTTTTCAATTTTCACATATCCATAGACATGGTAATACTATTACTCAGAAACTATTGCTAGACATGTTAGTGATTTTTAGGTGTGGATGGAAGATGTTCCTCCACATGTCAACTTTATTCTCCTAGCTACTTTTGGTTAGGTTTTCTTTTTCCAATAAAATGGACTGATTTTCTTCACAAAAAAAAAAAAAAGTCTCAACCCAGGCTTGTCTTTTCCAATTCTTAAGTAAGTGCACTAAAATGGATCAAAATAACTAAATTGGACCGAATGCACTGAAGTGAACCAAATGGACTGAAGTGAACTAACATCCCTCTCCAAGCCAAGGCTGAAGCCATCTTATGCTTTGTCCAGCTCGCAAAGGCTCTCAATTTGGGAAATGTCTCGATCGAAAGGGAATAAAAACCGAGCATAGAGTCCATTCAGCGTAAGGTTGCAGAAACTCCATGGAGAAGCTATTGATCTCTTTGCTTTTTTTCTCCTCCTGTTCCTTAATTTGGGGATGTAGAGAAGTTAACAAAGCCCCTCATGTTCTAGCGGGCTGGTCCCTCAAGAATAGGTATTGGGATTATTTTGATCATTTAGTATATGGGCCGCCTCAAGCCTTCCTTGAAGTGTATTTTGAGGATCTTAATAAGATACATCCCGTCTAATTTCTGTGTTTGATGTTTATAAAATCTTTACCATTATTAAAAAAAAAAGAAATAAAATAAAATTGCCTAAAACCTCACACACGAGCCTACCATCAACAATTAAATTTTTTTATAATAATAACCTATATGTGAGATTGTAGGCTAATCTAAGAGTGTTGTGAAATAATTGTTGTGTCCCTAAAAGGACTCAACTAGTAATTAAATAAGACCTAGGATATTGTTATAGATAGATCAGTTCACTCATAATTAATACCTCAACTAAAATAATGTGATAGTATTTAATATTACTCCTAAATGAGATAAATACTCCTAAAAAAGGTGAGATAAATGCTGACCTTCATGAAATATTATGCACAGAAAATTGACATATAACTTCTTGGATCAATAAAATGAATCAAACGAAATTAAATTAATCAATTTTTTGGGGCGTCAGAATAATGGTTAAAAACTGCAAAACTTTCCTAGAAGTATTTTCATCAATGATTTTGGATTTATTTAAAAAAAAAGTGGGGGTGGGGGTGAGGGAGGAATAAAAGACTTGACTCTCTAATTTCATAGATGCTCATTATAAAAGACCAGAATGAAGATTTGTCCAAGCCACTAAACTCCACTATCAAAATGATCATGAATTGAAAATGGGATGGGAAGAGTTCTGTCAATTGCCTATCAATTTCCTGTTTGTTGGAGTTGTAATCAATCAGGAATCATGTCCTATTACAATTGTTGTATAATAAAAGATTGGTGCATTAAGTAGCATCGGTTGACAACTTGGCATGTCCTATTACAATTGGTGTATAATAAATTGGTACAAGTGATGGTCTTATTTTATTTTATTTATTTTTTTTTTTGAGAAGGAAGACAACTTAATATTATTAGTCAGAATTGGCGAAAAGAATGGAGTAAAGGTGGGGAGGAGCATCCTCCAAATGATGGTCTTATTTGAAAGTGATATTTCTACTACAATTTATATTCTTAACAAATTATTGAAAATCAACCTCTGAGCATGCGTGTGAGAGGCTCTTCTATTTTTTTGAGTAAAGGTTAATAATTTGTATTTATTATAATTTAAAAATATATATTTCAAACAAATAAAAAGGAAAAACTTTATAGATAAGTAGTAACTTAGGAATTCTCTTTTTAATTTAAAATGAAATTTGTTATTGACATTTATGACTCTATTTCTAAATAAAGTCACCCTTCATTAATCAGGGTATTTTTGAATCACATAAAAATTCAGTTGAAAAAGGAAGACAACTTAATATTATTAGTCAGAATCGGCAAAAAGAACAAAGTAAAGGTGGGGAGGAGCATCCTCCAAGTGATGGTCTTATTTGAAAGTGATATTTCTACTACAATTTATATTCTTAACAAATTATTGAAAATCAGCCTCTGAGCATGCGTGTGAGAGGCTCTTCTATTTTTTTGAGTAAAGGTTAATAATTTGTATTTATTATAATTTAAAAATATATTTTTCAAACAAATAAAAAGGAAAAACTTTATAGATAAGTAGTAACTCAGGAATTCTCTTTTTCATTTAAAAGGAAATTTGTTATTGACATTTATGACCCTATTTCTAAATAAAGTCACCCTTCATTAATTAGAGTATTTTTGAATCACATAAAAGTCCAGTTGAAAAAGGGAAATCCTCTTATATGTAGTATAGATAATTATTCATCATATTTATAATTAAAAAAAATAGATGAATACCATCAGTTGCAACATGGTTTATCACCCTTTTTATTTGGATAAATGGTTTATCACCTTAACAGAGTACTGATAATAGTTATTCAGAATACCATCATTTGAAACATGGTTCACTACACGAGTAATTGAGAGAAGAATGAAGACTATCCATTACCCAAGCCACAATGGCCATCATTTCACACAGAATCTAAAATGATAATGAATAAATTGAAAATTTTAGATGAGTTGTATTATTTACCTGTGAGGGTAAGAGTATGTTCTAGTGTCAATTGCCTACAAAACAAATACCCCCATGTTGTTATGACTTAAAAATATGCATAGTTCTTAGATGTGCGTCCGAAAAAGGACTACATACAACCACAGCTATATTTTATCCAACAAAAGAACAAATTAACTTTTTTTCTTACACTGAACTAGTTAATCAAAATGTAAAGAATTCCAAAATCTAACATTTCTGCCTCTCTACATGGCCTATTGCCATTCTAGATGGTTCAACTTATAACCTTCGTGAAACTGTTCAAGTTGATGATGCATGAACCAATTACAAAACGTGAGCATTATTTCGGACCCGAACATTCAGTCTTCTAAGCCACACAGAATGTAGGACCATATGAAAGACATCAAAACGCTTAGGTGGAGAATGAACCTCAAAATGTCTCCTTACTTGTACCACTCTCCTTTGCATCCTTATGTACTGCCTTGTAGGAATGCTCATTAGTATTTTCTTCAAGTTGGGAACATCCTTCACAGGAACCTCAACAGAGAATGACTTCCAATTCAAAACATCACTAAATGGTAGAACATAATAATCTGAAATCAGCACAGGAACACACCCTGCATAAATGGCCTCAACAATTCTTGGACTGGCAACTTCATAGCCACTTGGACAAATGCAATACTTGCTCTTTTTCATCATGTCAAGGTAGGATACCCCTTTTGGAAGGTACTTATGCACCTGTATATCTTCGTCTTTGTTTTCCCAATGCTCAAGGAGGACAGGTCTAATGGGGCCATGGAGCCCTCCAGCAAAGAAAGCCAAGACTGGACGGTGAGATGGGGATGGACCACCGATAAATCCATCTATTGAACCAGTTTGGAGATTGATCTCTGGAAAGGACACATCCTTAGTGGGGTTGAATCCCTCGGATGTATTAGCATTGCAAAGAACGCGAATGGAGTTTTTGTGTAGGTAAGGAGTGGCACGGGAAGCTTCTGGCCCCTGAAATCAAACAATAGTTGGTCAAATATTATTATCAGAACAATGGTTAAACGATTAAATTCACTATTTCCTAACAATTAATCTTTGGAGCAAAACGTTCGGAGAAAGTGGTACTTTATCAGCAATAACTTTTAAACTTCTAGTATATGAGCCTCATACTTGGACAGAAAGCAAGATGGATTTTGTAAGAATGTTAGTTATGAACGTAAAGCAGCTGTCCTTACCCAATCATGGCAAGAAAGCATAAAATGATCAGCTCCCAGGCTTCGATTCCAATAGGGGTATTTTCCTGAAATGATATTGACATAATCTATGACAGTGTGTTTAATGGGACCAAAATCATGTGAGTTTTGCACATAGACAAATCGGACCAGCATTGCCACACTGAAGGGAAGGAAGAACACATGTGCTTTCTCAGGATCCCTGGTTCTGAACTGGTTATTTATCTCAATCCCGTGGATTAAATTCCCTTCCGTAGAATATATGCTCTTGCAAGGACCATTATGAAACAATGGGTGCTCCCCTTCTTCATAGACATAAATCTTGAATTGCTTTTCCATTTCCAAGTAACTCCTGTAGTGATTGCAGATAATTGTTACTGCATTAGAAAGCAGAACAGAACTAGAGCTTATATGCTCTAACTTAAAAGATCCCTTATGCAGCACTAAATGCAGAGTATGTTGTAGTAGGACATATTCTGTTTCATATTACATGATCAAAAATACACCATTAACTGGTAACATGGAAAGAAATTGAACATGTTGAAAACTTTAATTTAATTATAATACAAAGTTTGGATGGTACTTTTTACCTAAGAAAGTTATTGTATGCCCAACTGCTGAAGCCTAATTTATAATGTTTCACTCTTCATGAGGTCTATACCTAGAAGATGTTCTTTAATAAATTCAGTTACTTCTCAAGTAATTGAAGCCCAAGTTCATTTAGTGAATTGAATTGGCCAATGACTTTTGCGTCAAATGGCACCTCCATCACTTATAACGGTAGGGTGGTAGGTGAGATTGCAAGTTCATGTGATCATGTCCCTATGGGTGTGTGCCTAAATTTACCAAGACAAATGACATACAAAATTCAGACTTTTCAGTAATTTTAACCACACAAATCAACTTCACCAAAAGAATGAATGAAAGCTTAATAAACCTCAATCGGGGTACCTGTAAAAGACATTGGCATTCCTATACATAGGACCTAGCGGAACGAAGCCAGGATCTTTAGTTTGGTTTGCACGTTTAGCTTCTCTTATTGCAGCTCGAGCTCTACTAAGACCGGCTTCAAGTGTATCTAAATTGCTGTGATCTCGTCTAGCTTTCAAGAGTGGATCAGGAGATTCGACTGGGTCATAAGATTCATTCATGGTAGGAAAAATACCGGGTCCAGCCACAGAAAAATTGTAGATGCCTTCCTTAGTCCCATTCTGTCCAATTAATTAATGGTTAACATCACAAAAAAAAAATTGCTTCAATCAAATTCATTTGGGTTGGGTAATTTCAATAGACTTTTTTTGAGAAGGATAATTTCAATAGACTTCTTACTTAAAAGAAAGCTTGAATTTTTATCTTTAATAAATAAAATACTAAAAAAGTTAGCATCAAAATTAAATGAAAAAAATTCCAAAATAATATATCGTTCCAATAAGAATTGAAAAATGTACAAATAACATAGATGAAAGGCACAGTTGGTAGACATTTCAGAAAATGTTCCCTTTCTTCTATTTATTGTTTTGCAATGTAAAACGAATATGTCACATCTTGCAGGAATACCAAGTTTGATTTTTAGCTCCACATAAAAAGGGGAATACCTTAGTTTTTCTAAAAAATGAAAAACAAAAATCAATGCAACGATATGAGAAGATGGTTCCTTTAGTTTCTCTATGCTTCTCTAATTCAATAGTGTCATAAAAGTAAAATCTTTAACTTCCATATTCATTTAAAGAAAAAACTTCCATATTCATTGAGAAAAAAAAAAAAACTATAATTCCTTTGCTAGCTTAAAATCTTTTATTACCTTTTAATTACACCATTCACCTTTTTTTTGGAGAAGAAATGCTTATATCAACTTAAGCATAACTGCTACTTTTCTTTAAAATACAAATTTGAAACAGACTAATTGTCTTCTTTATTAAATAGAAAACCCAAATCATTTTCTTTTGAGGAAAATTCAATGGATAAAACAATATAGAGAACATTATTCGAGACAACAATCACACATGCCGGCCAAAGACAACACGTTTTGACTTCATATGGTTTTACGAAATTCTTAGTAAAACAATAAACTTTACTCTGGGAAACTTCAATGATCACATATAGAATTTTTTAATGAAAAATCAAAGTTTGCACTAATAAAAATCATGACATATGTACCAAAAACAATATTACAACATAAATTAAAGAAATAAAATTGAAGGTGGAGGATACAAATTTTAGAATTTCATATATGATAATCCATCTTCTAAGATTGCTCAATATGGTCCTCAAAACAATTTTCTTAGTGATAACCATAGAAGACTTTAAAAAAAGAAAAAGAAAAAAGATTTTCTTGTAAAAATGGAAACCAAACAAGAGTAACAACATACCAAAAAGAGCAATTATCATAAAACAAATATCATATATTTTCTTTGAAATCATATCATTTGTATATTAATTTTCTTTAAAAAAAAAAAAAAAAAAGAAAGAAAGAAAGAGTTCTTACAAGTTGTACGTGTATAGCTTCTATAGTTTGTGGAGGAGTAGATGAGCGATTTAGCACAGAGTCATCTGAGATAGCTTCTTTCTTATCATTCACATGAATATTCTTCATAGAAGTGACAGCCCCAGCCCCAGTTGACGAAGAAGAAGAAGAAGAAGACGAAAAGAAAACCCAATTGGACTCTAGAGGACCCAATACAGAAACAAACCCACATACCACAGTCAGTGAAACCATACACAACAAAAGCTTCACTGATGCTGATGATGCTGCTGCTGATGATGATGATGATGACCACAAATTACATGCACAACCACACCACTTTTTGTCACCAACACTCCCCATGATCTCTCTCTATTAAGCTCTCTAGCTAGGAAAGCTTTTATTTACAATGAAAACAAGAACTCCATGGATGAACTAGAACATGTTTTTCAGATTTGAGGTTGGGACTTGGAAGAAGAACATTTGGTAATAAATGGTTGCACCACCACGCCAAGCGTCCTGTTGTTTTTGGCCTCTATTACCGAGTTTCTTCATGCAATCTTTTCCTGTTTTTCCAACTCTACCCTTTCTTGTCACCGATTCCTTAATTAATGCAAAGCTTTCAACGCCAGCTGTAGAAGTAGAAGATTAATTTTTTACAGTTTCATGATTCATCCAATGTAACTCGCTTTTGTAGTAGTATCTAGCCACCAACAATGAAAATCATCAATGCTCTATTAGTCTTTTGTGGGAAATAACAGCCACCTTGGTATTAATTCTCTAGAGATTATATTTGGCTCAGTGCATGTTTATCTTTATACCATTTAAGGCCTAGCACCTCATCAAAAAAAAAAAAAAAGCTTAGCACCATTAACTGTCCTCTAAAGTCTAATCTAATCTCTATGATTTTTATTTTAAATTATAGATAAATAGTGAGGAGAGGGAAAGTTAGTTTCGAATATATGATCGTAAATGAAAATTGAATGGGCCGATTTGTTTTTAGCTTTAATATCGTTCATAATATCATATTTTTATATATGTAGTTACAATTAATATTAACTAAAATTTTATATATATATATGTAAAAGTTGAGATCTTTTTATTTAAGTTTAATATTATTAAATTCTTTTTTGAAAATTTTCAATTTAAAAAAAGAAATTATATGTTGCACACATTCATAAATAATTACATAAAAATGTAATAAATTATAATTGAATCTTTTTATATTTTCTAAATTTAAAATTCATGAATTTACACATAAAGAAATTAACTTAGAATGTACTCAACATTTTAAAATATATTTAACATTAAATTAGAGTATAATTTAAAAATTAATCGGCATAAAATTGAAATACCATTTTTAATTAGATTTTTTCTTTCTTTCTTTCTTTTGAAGTCGCACTTTAGCGAATATATATATAAAGTAACATACGTAAGATTCGTTTTCTTTGACAAAAAGGCAGCCATAATGCATTACTTTTGATCCGAATAGTCTGACTAAACTAGGCATTGCCACGTACGAGCAATTGATATATTGTCTTTTTCAGAGCGGGCCACACAAACTATGCTAACGATATAACTAACTTTAATATAATATTTTTTTTTTTTGAGAAGGTATAATATAAGATAATTGAGAAAATGTGAGGGTGTTTATGCTGTGCCATAGGTGACGATAGCCCCCATAGATAAGATTAATAAAGACTCCAAATTGAAGGGCATATTCGTCTCTTTACAAATTAATAAATGCTGCTACGGCTTACATGTGTGGTCTATGTGTTGGTACATATCTCGTGCAAGTCACCTCTCCTTCACAACACCAATTAAAGAGCTAGAGACTGAAGTCAAGGCCTTCCCATTCCCATTAATGAATGAGTTCGGGTTAACATGTGCTCTTAAAGTAATTGTTAATAAATAATTAGAAAATGCTAACGAATGTTCTTAGGGTATTGGTTAATAATTCATTTAAAAAAAGATTTTATGGGAAAAGAAAAAAAAAATTAATATTTTGACAACTTTTTTCATTTCTTATAAAAGTGGTGTCAAAATTTTCCTAAAATGAATTGTTAACTAATATCCTAAAGGCACTCGTTAGCATGACTCTAAATAATTTTATGAAAATTTGATACTATTTTTATTATTATGAAAAATATTAATGGATGTTCTAAGGGCATTTGCTAATAAATTATTTTAGAAAAGTTTTTATGAGAAATGAAAAAATAATAATTAATATTTTGACCGTATTTTCTATTTCCTACAAAGGTTGTATCAAAACTTTCTTAAAATATTTTGTTAAAAATTGACCTACAAACACCCATTAACAAAACCCTTTTATTATTACTAATTATGCTTAATCAAGAACTATAATCATGTGTAAACCAAAAGAATATTTTTTATTAATTTAATTAAAATTAAAAAATAAAATAGACGATTAAAATAAAGTAATCTTTTGCTTTGGGTTATATAATGAATGCACGTCCTGTAAGACTAAGGTTTTTTTTTTTTTTTTTTAAATCATATATAAGTCCAATAATGAAAGATGGTGGATAACTATGTAACTTTAAAAAATATATATATATATATATATATATGTAACTAATATAAAAGGAAATGCCTACAAAAACATTAAAGCAGTTTGCATAATTTTAATTTCACCTTGGCTACAATAATCTGTATTATGAGTAAAAGTAAAAGGATTTAACAATCATAAATCTCAAACTATATATATATATATATATGAATCCATGTTAGCAAAATATGGCTAGAAAGCAAGAAGAACATCGTGTAAAAAATACATCTTATTATGAAATGAAAACCATTAAAAAAAAAAAAAGCAACAACCACAAAAGAAAAGAAAAAAAAATCATGTGGATCAAGAAGATGAATAAGAATTCTTTTTTTTTTTTTTTTTTTTTGAGAAGAAGATGGAGAAACATTATTGTGATTGAGAAGAAAAAAAAATTAATCATGTCAAATTAATATCTAAGTTATACAACCTTAATTTAAAATAATTAATATAAAAGAAGCTTGAATAAAGTTTTTTTTTTTTTTTGAGAAGAAAGACATAACTGATATTATTAATGTAAACCGGCTATATCAGCGTGAAGTACAGAATGAAACTGTGAAAGAACAACCTCCATTCATACAATAAAATCTGTTATATTTTTTAAAAATCTAACCAGATTATGAGCAAACTTATTATCTTTTCTCCTAGTATTGTTCTTTAAACCTTAAGTGATTACTTCAAAAATATTTTCTAACTCAATAACTAACAGCCATACAAATTTTCTAAAGGTTAATAAAATTAAAGCAAAGTTAAACAGGGAGAGACTTACGTAATAATTAGATGGTGGATCTAACTTGAGAAGTTCTCATGAGTCACATTGATATTTAATTCTACTTCACGTTGATGCTTTGACCTTTGAGTTGGAATTCCTCACCTCAATATGAACGTATCAATTCAAATCTTTTAGTTGAAAATATAAGGCTTACAATCAAATTTGCGAGTCCCATCTATTATATACAATTATACTACTGTTATTTCCCTCTCTTTTTTTTATTTATTTTTTTTTCAAACTAAGTGTTCCTAATTTTGTTATCCTATATCTTTCTATTTTTTGAAAAGATATTTTTCTTATATCTTCTTTTTTGTTTGAAAAGATAGTTATCTTATATCTTTCTTTTTTTCTTTGAAAAGATAGTTATCTTATATCTAGTTTTAAGGAATCCATTAAAAATAATGTTGATAAGAATGAAAGACCTCACATATGAAAGAAAAATCCAATAAATAAATAAATAATTGATAAGCACAAAACATATCTACAATCAAATTTTTCTTTTGGATGAATTACTAACTGTTTTTTATTTGTTTTTATCCATTTTATTTTTATTCTGCATTTATCTCAACCATTTTTTAGTTTTAATTTTTTCAATATATGGCTATTAGATGAGACTTACTTGTTTTCTCAAAAAAAAAAAAAAAGATGAGACAGACTTGTGGTTCTATACGAGTACAACAGGTCAACTATTGTGGGTTCTAGTTAGCTCAACTGGTAAAGTCTTTGATGATTGTATAAGAGATCTGGGGTTCAATCTCCGCCTACACCAAAAACTGATTGGTGTCTTGGTTTGATAATAAAGAGCTATCATCAGGAGCGGACGTCATAGGTTTAAACTCTCTCAAAAATTATCTTTGGCAAAGATTATCTTTGCCAACTTATTTTACCATTCAGCTTATTTTTGCTACTATTCACGGGTCCTCTTACACTTTTTGGTACTATTCATGAGTCTCACTGTACTATTTCAACTAATTTTTACTTTTATCTACAGTACTTTCAGCAAAAAGTTTTTAGTTTTAGCAAAATAAGCAGATTTCAAATGGACACTTAGTTTAAGAATTGTAAGAGAGATCATCATCCCAACCAAAAAGAACCTAAAAGACTTTTAAAAAGAAAACTATTTAATACTAAGAGCTTCCTTTTTTATTATTAAAAATTAAAATACAAATGCTTCAGAGATGTGTACAAACAAACGGGTTGGGATTGTGTCCAGTGCATTAGTTGCATTGGACACATTGAAATGTGAAGACGTGTCCATATTCTAATATGTTTCGAGCACCTATGCATTATATACAAACCGTGTCTTATACGTATTTGTACCCGATTAAAAAACCACGTTAGCTAGAAGCCGAACAATTTGATGTCACTCTCTTCAGGAAAGTAACATCAACGAGGAGAAAAGCCAAAGAAATATTGTTTTTCATGCTGAAAATAAGAAAAGAAATGAACTACAAAACAACAGGCAACAACGAGGGCCATGCATGATAGAAATATTACATATTATTTTTCTGAAAATAAAAGGGGGATAGAGAGAGGGCACGTTTTTTCAGAGGTGCAAATTGATCAACGTATAAATTGGGCAAAGTTGTGTGTCTCGATCTCGAAATTAATTATCACAGTCAACGTGTGGTACCGCAGTCATGCTGCTATTTTTATTAAGCCTTTAACGCACCGGCACCGGAGATATAGTCATTAGTCATACAAGATTAGTTTCTCAATCTCAAGTTCTCAATAACCCCATTTTTTAATTCCAAAATTCCCAATTAGTGTCATTATTAGCTTTAATAAATAACATTGAAAACAACATTAATGATTTAACCCACCATGCTAAGAGAAAATAAGTTAAATAAGAGTGACGGGAATCTGGGTGTTAAGGCAATTAATCGAGGTGCATATTCTTGCATGCACGGTGTAGAGGAAATTGTATGTCTCCGTAGCGTAGACGTTGATGTTCGGTACATAAATCTTTTATGTTCTATTATTTTGTTAGAACGACGGAACAAAGGAGAGTATAAAAACTAAAAAGTAGAACAATAGACAATTAATACATATATTTTTTTATTGTGTATGTTTGATAGAAATGATAGAAAAAATAAATTAAAGATCTTGTCAAAAAAGAAGAAGAAGAAGAAGAATTAAAGAATAAAACACTATTATGCTCCTTGTATATGTATGTCTATATATATATACAAGATAGAAATTCAACTTTAGAATAATTTGAGTGTATATGTATGCAGGGCCCGGGTGGCTTGATGCATTTAGGGTCCTAAGACGAAAATTGATTATATTGTTTTAGATGCAAAATTACTACTAATTAACATGAACAACATAAAAATTTTTCTTTTTTAGAAATTTTATAGACACAAAAAATTTGACAAAACTTTTCACACTTTTAAAAGTGTAACATTCATAATATTTTTCACAACAAATCTTAGGTTTTAAGTTGCTTATTGTTTAATTTCTATTTGAAAACACCACTATGATTATTTTTTTGCCATTAATAACAGGCTGTAACAACTTATTATTTAGCATTAGTTGTAAAAGTTTTGTGAAAAATATTGTGGACATAACATTTTTATCTCTTTTTTGTTTGTTTTTCATTTGATAAAAAAATATTATTTTATTTATTGATTATAAATAACACTATTGATTAAAATTTGGGGGCCTTTTTTTTACTTGGGGCTCTAGGCGATTGCATCTATTGCTTTTACTATTCAACTGGCCTTGTATGTAAGTGAATCTCCCTCCTAGAAACTTGAACCTCAGCCCTTACCCCTTACCCCACAAGAACTTTGTACTTGTAAAGTGACCATCACATCAAGGAATCCCGGCCCTTACCCTCCCCCCTCTCCCCATCCTACAAGAACTTTGTACTTATAAAGTGATTGTCATGTCAAGATTGTGCAATGGTACTCTATATGCTCTTATTATTTAAAAAGATGGAAAAGTATTGGTAATTTTTTGCTTTTCTTCTTAACACTAGTAGCGGTTCTAGGAATTTTTTATAGAATGGTCATTATGAAACTTAAATTACATAAAATCTAATTGTGGGGGAGTGGACCTAAATCTACTCAGAGAACCTCAAATCGAAGAGAAAGTCCTAAGAAACCCCAACCGTAAAATAGGCCTAACCCATGAGCCAACGAGGAATGAACAAGCCTCTCACTGCGAAAGGACCATCTGGGCCCGTTACCTAGGTAATTCAAGGGATTCATCTTCCCGAGGAATAATAATTTTGCCAAGGAGCAGTCAGGTTTTTATTCGTGGACACCCTTTCGCCTACCTTCTCTGGGGAACACATAGAAGAGCACGAAGAACTCAATGTAACAATCACCTTCACATTAATGAGCTACCCTTACCTAATGTCAGCTACATTAAATGCTGAATGACTGGCCTAAATAGTAGAAACACCCCCAAAAGTCTATCTTCATCATGATCAAGAAGTGGTAGGAAAAGGGGTTAATGAGACAAGTATCCCATAAATCCAACTAAGAGCTGAACAGTTGGAGGAAGGTGGAAGATAGCTATAAAAGGAGGAGAAGGGCAACATGAATAAGGATCTAGAAAAAACCAAGAAAAGTACAAGAGAGAAGAGTCTTTACTTAACGTGCATTTTCAATCTTGAAACTTGTCAACACAAAGTTTCATTAAAAGTGAATTTAGTGCAATGAAAGAATATACTACACACTTTTAAGTTAATGAAATAAAACCTTCTCAAAAAAAAAAAGTTAATGAAATAAAATACAGTATTTGTTTTGAGTCATCGTTATCTTTATATATATACACACTTAGAACTTTGTTATATTTATCTTGACCTCTTGAAAAATTTTCTAAGACTTACAAGAAATGCCATTTCACCTGGAGGTCATTCATTGGCAGACTGAGTTTGGTTAATCACTTAATTGTACTTTCATTTTTCATTTTCTATGTTACTGCTTTTGGTTCACTTCACTTGTATAAAATCTATAATAATCCAAGCAATTTTAACATATGGGTTGGTTCACTTCACTTGTATAAGTCCAACTCACAAGGACCGATGCTAGAGAACATGACAAGATTGGTGACATGATGATCCCAACAGATTTCGTTTTTATTATCGTCCTTACGTTTGTCCATTTTAATTATAGAAAAAAATGTCAAAGAAAGTCGAATTAATTGTTTAAAACTAAAAAACAAACAGGTCACAAGAATCTCCACCATATATACTTGATTATATAGTCAAGCTTTTTTTTTTTTTTTTTTTTTTAAATGAGAAACCGTATATAGTTAAGTTAAGGATACTATAAAAAATAAATAAATAAATTCTAAAAAAAAATGTGCAAAATTAAAGAGCATGACTGTAATTATGTCTTACAATTGATTTAACTAAAAATGAAATTGAAAAAAAAAATCTGGCCCAGTTTGTCTGGTTTCATTATACTTACTTATATTTTTTTTATGACTTTTTATGTAATGCTAGTCTTGCTAGACAATTTATCCGTTTAGTGATAATGTTAATGTGAAGGTACAATGAGGAGCCAAATTGAATAAACCCTTGAACAAGGGCAGTGTGTTTATCACTTTAATCTCAACATTAATCCAATCAGTTTTTTTTTCATTTTTTCTTTTTTATCCTTTCACAACAACCCTAACAGCATTCTGGCTCATTTATATTTTACAATAAAATTAAAATTATTATTATCATTATTATTATTATTGGGTAGAAAGTCTAGAAAGCGAAAAGATAAAGCTTAAAATTATCATTTTTTTATTATTATTGCAAGCTTAAAATTATTAACAAACTGATAAATTTCGTAACAGTAAATAGATATCGGGCCAAGAATTTGGTTAATCACAAAAAAAAAAAAAAAAAAAAAAAAAAAAAAAAAAAAAAATCTTTTGTGGAAGGGATGAGAAGGGTTGGGATTCCTAAGAGTCGGATTTTTATTATTATTAAGATGGCCCAAAAAAGACAAAGACTTAAGCAGAATTGGCCCATCGACATCATCAAAGGCCCAACAGAGGAGCGATGAGAAGGGTTGGGATTCCCCAGCCCATACAAAAAGAGGCCCAACTGTCTTTTTCAATTATCTATTTCACATCACATTAAACACAGTCCTAAATAAGGTTATCTTAGAATTATTGTAAAGAATAAAAAATATATATAATAATTGATTGGATTAATGTTGAGATAATTAAAAATTGAGATAAAGTGATAAGCAATTTAAACCCATTACAACATCTAGGACTTAATTGATAGTCTTATCTAATTATCTATTTCACATCAAATTAAACACAGTCCTAATCTAATCCAATAAATTTATCTCAATTTATATTTATCCCAATCTAGAGAAAATTATTCAAATGGACTTTTTTTTTTTTTTTTTTTTTTCTAAAGCTAAGAGTAGAGAATTCTCAACTTATTAGGTATAACGTAAAAGTGTTGTATTTAAAATACATGATTGGATAGTATGTTTTATAAGAAATACTAATAGAATACGTACAATTCTAATGAATAACAATTTTTTTTTTTTTTGATACGGATGAATAACAAATTTTGAGCTATCCATAATTCTCTCATCGCTCACTCTTATCCAATTCAGTGCAACTCATCTATAAATAAGTTATATTCGATCGGTTTATTGATTATTTTCACTTAACCTTTATGAGATTCATTTGTCACTCTTTGACAATGATGGCTTCTTTTACTAGATTTCTTTTGTTGTTCACTGCTTTCTCATTGTTCATGCCTTCCATTTCCATTGATGTTTCATATGATGGAAGATCGCTTAAGATTGATGGAAAACCGAAAATTATACTTTCCGGTTCAATTCACTATCCTCGTAGCACTCCTGAAGTAAGTTGTAATCATACTGTAATGTTGCTAAAAATTCTTTTTATTATGTGCTATAAGTAAAATGATTATTTTTTTATTATGTGTTTTTATTTTTGAGGGGGTTTTATTATGTGTTATAAAATTCTTTTAACGTGTCTTTTAAGCTTGGCATTATTTGGTATATGATATATTTTGTCATATAATAAATGGATCCGTGTATATAACCATTTGAAAATCTTCGAATCACTAGTTTAAATTCTTATTTTGTAAATCTAAAATAGATTATTTTAGAATTTTAAATAATCAAGTACAAGTTTAATATTTTGCTCTTAATTACAGATGTGGCAACCATTGATCCAAAAAGCCAAAGAGGGTGGGATTGACGCAATTGAGACTTATGTTTTTTGGAATGCACATGAGCCCCTACGTCGTCAGGTTAATTTTCTCTCTTTAATATAGTTTATATAATTTTATATGTACTTTTGAATTTGGTTTTATATATATGTACAAGTTATGGTGATTGACATTTAAATTTTTTTATTATTATATAGTATGACTTTTCAGGAAATCTTGACCTTGTGAGATTTATTAAAACCATCCAAGATGAAGGACTTTATGCTGTTCTTAGGATTGGACCATATACATGTGCAGAATGGAATTATGGGTAATAATATTTTATTTTAGTGTTTTTTTATTATTAAATATGTTTTTTTTTTTTTTTTATATCTTGTATATATTTCTGATTTTTTTTTTTCTATTTTCATTTGTGATTCGTGCCAGTGGATTACCTGTATGGTTGCACAACATCCCTGGGATTCAACTAAGGACAGCAAATCCTTTATACATGGTAATTTGAAATTTTTTATATTTATTAGTTTTTTTTTTGGCTTAATTAAAAATATTTCTAATTGCTCTAAATTTAACTTTTTTAGAGTGAGATGAAAACTTTTACTACATTGATCGTGGATATGATGAAACGTGAGAATCTCTTTGCTTCACAAGGTGGACCTATAATTATTTCTCAGGTTAGTGAATTATACTTAGTTTTTATTGTTTTCAATAAGGTTTTTTTTTTTTTTTAATAAAAAAATAAATATATCTGCATGAAGTTCCTATTTATCTATTTTGAAATATTCATTTTATTATGACTAAGTAGAGTTATTATTACTACTATTATTATTATTATTGGCAAACTTATTATTGTTGTAATTATTATTATTTTTTGCAAACTTATTATTGTTATTATTATTATTATTATTATTTGCAAACTTAATATTGTTGTTGTTGAATGCTTGATAGATTGAAAATGAGTATGGGAATATTATGGGTCCGTATGGAGAGGCTGGAAAGGAATACGTGAATTGGTGTGCTAAATTGGCTGAGTCTTTCAATATTGGTGTTCCTTGGATTATGTGCCAACAATCAGATGCTCCACAACCAATGGTATTTATTTTCCCATTTTATATGACTAAAATGTTGCAATGTATGGATTCTCAAAAAAAATAAAAATATAAAATATAAAATGTTGCAATATAATTATATTTGTATATTTTAATTCAGCAAAGAAATATATGTGTATATTTTTTATTATTATTTTCACTTTTTTGAGTTCACTTCACATTTTTATGCAGATTAATACTTGCAATGGGTGGTATTGTGATCAATTCACGCCAAACAGTCCCAATAGTCCTAAAATCTGGACAGAGAATTGGACTGGCTGGTATATCTTTTTACTATTTTCTTTGATTTACAAAAAAAAAATTTATATATTGGATTTTTAATTATATTGCATTTGAGAATTTAGGTACAAGGGTTGGGGCTTGAAAGATCCACACAGAACTGCCGAAGATCTTGCTTTCTCTGTTGCAAGATTTTTCCAATATCGTGGCACCATTATGAACTATTACATGGTACCCATATTTTTGTATTGGTACAAAATAGTCAATTTCATTTAAATTTTTTTCTAAGTTTTTTAAGTATTTAATATATTAATTAACAATTCAAAATACTAATGTGATTTCTCCATCTTTGTTAGTACCATGGTGGCACTAATTTTGGACGTACAGCAGGAGGTCCATACATTACAACATCATATGATTATGATGCACCCTTAGATGAATATGGTAAATTTAAAATAATAAAAAAATCCCTTAAACTTTATTGTTTTTTTTTTTTGTTTTTTTTATAGAATTTGTTTCTCTCTTTTTTTCTTTTTTTTTCAATTTTTATTTCTCTAACCTTATGATTTGTGTAGGTAATTTGAACCAACCCAAGTGGGGACATCTAAAGCAACTTCATTCAATCCTAAAATCTATGGAGGATGTTCTAACTCAGGGTTCTGTGAGAGATATAAATTATGAGACTCTGGTTTCGGTGAGTTTTTTTTTTTTTTTTTTTTTTTTTTTTTTTCCTTTAAATACTTGAAAGAAGCAATTATATATCACTAATTCACTATATATATATATATATATTTTTATTTTATTTTTTCAATTGTAGGCCACAATTTTCAGTTACCAAGGCAAATCAAGTTGTTTCTTTGGAAATGCGAAGTCAGAAGATACAACAATTAACTTTCAAAACACCATGTATACAATACCAGCTTGGTCTGTTACTATCCTCCCTGATTGCAGCACTGAAGTGTACAACACTGCCAGGGTGAATGATTTTACAAAAATAATTGTGTTTTTTTTTTTTTTTTCTTCTTCTAATTCTTTACTTAATATATTTCTAACTACAAATTATTGTTTTATAGGTTAACACTCAAACATCAATGATGGTGAAAAAGGATAACCAAGCTGATGATGCTGAAGAACCTTTTGTATTGAAATGGAAATGGAGACCTGAACATCATTTTGAGCACATAAAAAAGAAAGGTTTTGTTGATGGTAGTGTAATGACTATTGAACAACTCTTGGACCAAAAGACTGTCACAAATGATACCAGTGATTACTTGTGGTATTACTCCAGGTATTATGTTTGCTTTTGGCCTTTTGCTTCTCATTTAAAAAATATTAATTAATTAATTAATTCATAGCAACATTCTTTTTCTTTTTTTTCATTTTTAGCTTTGATCTCAAAAAGAGTAACCCAATTTGGGGCAAAGAGACAACACTACAAGTGCATACTAGTGGACATGCAATTCATGCCTACGTCAATGGAAAACTTGTTGGTAAGTATTACTAGTATTTAAATTTCACCAAATCATATTGTTAATCTTGCCCTTTTCTTTGATCTTTAACTCCCCATTTGTCAACCAAAGACATTATTTATATTTCACCTAATTATATTGTTTTATAACATTTGAATTTCAGGATCTCAATATGCTGATAATGGAAATTATGATTTTGTTTTTGAGAAAAAAATCAAATTAAAGGAAGGGTTAAATCACATATCATTATGTAGTGCTACAGTTGGATTAGCAGTAAGTATGATTTTCATGGTTATTTTCCTTTGTTTTTTTTTTTCTTTTTTTCTTCTCTTTACAAATCTTTTACCATTTAACATCCTATTTTGTTAGAACTATGGAGCAAACTTTGATATGGTACCAGTTGGAATTTCTTCTGGCCCGGTTCGTTTGATTGCCAAACAGAGACTTAATGATGCAAGAAAATTTGGGAAAAAGAAGTATATTCTTGAGGACATTAGCATGGAATTGGATCATAGTAAATGGACTTATAAAGTGGGGTTGCATGGTGAAGAAGAACTAAAACTTCAAGACCCATATTTCTCACAGCACCAAAAGTGGTCTCAAGGCCCTGTGCCAACAAATAGGATGTTTGTTTGGTACAAGGTACTTTACTTTTTATGTTAAAATTTAGTCCTACACTTCAAAATTATACTAACTAATAATCTAACTCTCTCTCTCATTTGTGAATTAGACAACCTTCAAAGCTCCAATAGGAAGTGATCCAGTTGTGGTGGATTTGATGGGTTTGGGTAAGGGACATGCTTGGGTAAATGGTCATAGCATTGGTCGTTATTGGCCAAGTTACCTTGCTGGTGAAGATGGGTGTAGTTCAGAATGTGATTATCGTGGATCATACAGTGATTCAAAATGCTTGACTAATTGTGGCAAACCTTCTCAAAGATGGTAATCTATCTTCCAATCATCAAATTTTTTTTTTTTTCAAATGCTTCTGTTTAGTTTTGATATTAATATATTGGTTTTTCTTCATTTCATTTTAGGTACCATGTGCCTCGATCCTTTTTGAGAGATGATGAGAACACATTGATTTTGTTTGAAGAGGCTGGAGGGAATCCATTTAATGTTAAGTTTCAAACTGTTACAGTTGGGCAAGCTTGTGCTAATGCTTATGAAGGGAACAATTTGGAACTATCATGTCAAGGAGGAAGTGCTATATCTGAAATTAAATTTGCTAGCTTTGGTTTGCCAGAGGGTGCTTGTGGATCATTTAGAACTGGCAGTTGTGAGTCTTCCAATGCTTTGTCAATCATTCAAAAGGTAAAAATCTCTATCTTCTTCAATTTTTTTTTCTTATTCCAATAAGTATTTTATCATCCTAATAAATTATAATTCTTTTTATGAATTTCAGGAGTGTCTTGGCAAAGAGAGGTGTTCTCTTGATGTCTCAGAAAAGAGTCTTGGACCAACTGGTTGCAAAGCCACAAATAGGCTGGCTGTTGAAGTAATATGTTAAGAGTTGCATCGTTTAGGATTTTCTTGGATTAGGTGTGTAGTTTCGTTTTTTTTTTTCTCTTTTGAGGATTTAGTAGGATATAAGTTTGTAGTTTGGTTTTTCCTCTTTTGAGGAAATAAATGGTTTTGGAATAGCAACTAGCAAGACCATATTTGAGGAATACAACATTATCATTTGTTTAGGTATCAATAAATTCAATTTCGCTCTCTTTTGCCAATTTAATTTTATGGCTGCGCAATATTTCAATTTTTTTTTTTTTTGGGGGTAAAAGGTAGAAATTTTATTGATGACAACTATATATATATGACATGTGACAACCCTAACCTTTACAATAACACAAGGCCATCAGGGGAAGCAGCAACTGGTCTGCAAACCAGACAATTATGCATAAACAAAACACAAGGCCATGGCCAGCAGAAGCTGGTTCTCATTTCTGCAATTCTGCAGAAAATACAAACAGCCAGAGCCACAAAATGGCCATATGACCATTACAATAACACAAGGCCATCTGCATACCAGACAATTATGCAGAAGAAAACACAAGGCCGTGGCAACACACAAAGCAGAAGCTGGTTCTCATTCCAGCAATTCTGCAGAAAATACAAACAGCCAGAGCCATAAACTGCCTATGACCATTACAATACACAGTGCAGGAGCTAGTTCTCAGTCCAGCAATTATGCAGAAAATACAAACACAAACACAAAGGCCAGTGACATACATTACAAAAAATGGGGTTGCAAAATTTGTTTAATGTTAATAGTTATATTTCTGCTGCTTTATGAATAAGGTATTGAAGAGGAGTTTTAGTCATGGCTAAGCAATAAACCAGATCCAAGACACAAGCACGAAAGAAGAGTAACATCCAAGTCACTTGGAATAGTAGATGTAACAAACAGATCAATAGAAGCCAAAGTTTGTTTCCTCCATTTTGGCTAAGACTGCAAAGGCACACAAGTTGGTAATAGACATCAAGCTTACAAACTCCAGCATTGGTTAACATGCTCAAATGGTTCGTGATTGTAAATTGAAAGCAAATACAAACACCACTAAGCAAAACAAGAGCACCAAAAATTTAACGCGTAATGTGTCCATTTTAAATGAGTGAAAATTATCACTAAAGATTGGATATATTACGATTGAAACAAACACAAAATATACAGCTGAAAATAAATACAGGAATCACATTGCAAAAGAGGGGACAAAAAAGACATGCTACCTGTACAAATTATGATCAGGTTGCCCTTCAATTCTGCACCATCCAATAAAATAGTTCAAAATCATGTATGCCTCGCCTTAGAGCCTTTAACTTTTCTAGAAACAAATTTGAAATCTCAAACACTCCCTGTATTACAACTTATAAGAAAGTGGAGAACAGGCAGAGTAGAGCACACAGGACACAGCACGGCCAAGCAAAAGCCAATTCAACCCTCAGGTATGTCTCTCTCTGTCTCTCTCTCTCCCCTCTAAACTATTCACTTCTCATTATGTAATTTTCTCTTTTGTGGTTGTGCATATGATATGTGTATGTTGGTAATTTTATCCACAATATTTTCAAACCAGGCCACCATCATCATCATGTTTTCAAGTTTCAGCTTTTCCTCCTTTCCCGTCCATTTTGGGCAGATAAGGAAATGTGCCAGGTAGAAATACATCACTCCAATTCCCCCCCACTTCCTCTTCACCTCTGTAACCGAAAAGTGGAAATTGCTTCCTTTCCTTCCCTATCCTTTCCTTTCTTCCCTCTTTCCACCATTCCAAACAAAGTGTTAATGTGCTGCCAATTTTCCCGTGCTTCGTGGAAGTGCAGTGGTTCACAGCCATAGAGAATGGGTGCATGGGACAGTAGTAGTGGAGTGATTAGCAATAAACCAGATCCAAGACAGAAGCATGAAATTATATACAAGACCATTGTCAGTAATTGAAGATCTATTTACTCAAATATTTCTACTGAATTTCTTCTATGGAAAAAATTACACATATATATACAATTTTTTGACAATGGCTTGGTATTTCTCAACAATAAGAATGGAAGTTAAAAGGTTGTAAGATACAAGGTGAGGGGGATCACCAGTAATCTTTGCATGAGCACTGGCCATTAGAAAAGCAATGAAACCCTGAAGAATCTCTTAGAAATATATCTCTCTTGGTAACAACAGAAACATGCTTCAAGAATGTGTGGCAGTCCCCACAAAGAAGGATGTTCTTCACAATCCGAATAGGTTTTCCTGGCCTGCTCATCAGAAGCCCGTAAGTTGCTGCTAGTTTTGCACTGTGATTGAACAAGAAATCCTTCTTTTGATGCTCCTCTACATCATGAAGAACAAAGCTTGTGTCTGGCACATACCCAGCTTTTAGACATTCTAAGATCAGAATTTCTAATCCACTATAGATGTCTTTTGTTTGGGGATGGGATTTGTCTCTTGCATAGAAAAAATGTATCTTGTTCTGAAAAATGATCCAACTTCGACCTGGATGTTTCCGGAAACCCATTTCTCTCATATTCTCCCTAACCATTTCAGAGCAATGCCATCTCCCAGATGCAGAATACAGATTTGATACAAGTATGTAGGTGGATGGATCTTTCGGCTCAAGAGCAAGAATGTGCTTTGCAACCCGTTTCCCAATAGTTGTATTCAAATGGATTCTACAACTATCAAGCAAGGCTCGCCAAATAGAGGCATTAGGCTCAAAAGGCATTGTACTGATCATCTCCTCTGCCTCTTCGAGTAGACCCCAGTAACCCAAAACTCCAACCAAGGATGCATAATGGTCTGAAGAGGGCTCAATGTCATAAATGCTTTTCAATGATGAAAAAAAGCTACGGCAATCATCAACTAAATTGGAGTTAGTGTGTCTGTAAGCTGAAATGATCAAAACAAAGGTAACTTTGTCTGGTTTCGTGCCCATCTTCTTCATTTTTGACCAGAGGGCCAAGGCCTCATCACCCTGTCTGTGGAAAAGATGGCCGCCAAGCAAACCATTCCAGGAAACTGTGTTGTGTGTAGGCATATTATTGAATATCTTAATTGCATCATCCATGTTCCAACACTTAGAATACATGGTAAGCAAGGCATTTCCAACCATTAAATCAGATAAAAAACCAGATTTGAGAGCATAGCAATGTATTTGCTTTCCCATGTTATGGTATCCTATATTTCCACAGAGACCAAGTACTGAAGTTGATGCAACTTCATCCACAACCATTGTTCCTTTGGATTGACTAATGTTGAATAGAGAAATTGCCTCATCTGGCTGCCCATTTCGAGCATAACCACATATCATTGATGTCCAAATCACAGAGGTATCCTGGTCAAATGACCACCGTCTGAATATCTTTTCAGCATCTGCCATCTTTCTGCACTTTGTCCACATATCAAGTAACGCTGCTTCAATACAAGCATTTGACTCAAAACCAATCTTGAAAATGAACCCATGAATCTGCTCACTAATTTTGCGATCCATGAGCAATCCACAAGCACTAAGAACACTTGTCAAAGTGAATTCTGTCAAGTCTACACCCTCCTCCACCATTTTTATAAATAATTCCAGTGCCCTTGACCCTTGGCCATTTCGACATAATCCTGTCAAAAGAGCATTATAAGAAAAAGAATTCCTTTCTGGCATCTTATCAAATACCTCCACAGCCAACTCGACCAAGCCAAAGTCCATATATGCGGTAATCACTTCCGTCCAAGTGATCATATCTCTTATGGGCATCCTCTCAAACAAAGCTGTCACATCTTTTACACCCCCACCACAGTTAGTGTAGAACCCAACCAATGCATTGTTGACACTCAAATTAGCCTCCAGCCCTATCTTGATTGCATGAGCATGCACTTCTCGGCCTTGCATTAAAGAAGAACTGCCAGTACAAGCGGTCAAAAGAGTAGAAACTGTAAAATGGTCTACTCTAAGCCCATCATTTCTCTGCATATCACGAAAGAATTCAAATGCCTTATCATACATAAACTCACTTACCATACACGATATAACAGTATTCCACGACGCAATGTCTCTGTGCAGCATTTCATCGAACAATTTGAGCACAAATAAGAAACACCCACATTTACTATACAACCCCATAAGCGCATTCGAAACAAAAACAGAATCTTCCAAAAACCCAAGTTTGATTATCATAGCATGAACTTGTAAACCCAATTGTAAATCGAAAATCCGAATGCAGGCAGTCAAAATTGCAACAAAGGTATACTCGTTAGGCTCAATACCTGTATCCCTCATTCGAAAGAAAAGCTCCACCGCCTCGTGTTCTCGATTCGACTTCGAAAACCCAGATATCAACGCAGTATAAGACACCACATTGGGGCACGAAAGGCCGAGGAAAACATTGTAAGCTTCAGATAGAAGACCCAGCTTGAGATATGCGGAAATGAGAGCATTGCTGAGATGGGTGTGCTCTTGGTGCTTGGAAATGCATGCGTGGACAGCGTTCACGAGCTGGGCATCGCCGTAGCGAGCTGAGAGGCGAAGCAAATCAAATAAGGTATCAATGAGAGAGTTTTGTGCGTCGTTTGGTGAAGAAGAAGAAGAAGAGCCATGGGAAGACTCGGAGGGCAAAAGGGTTGGCGTTGAAGAAAGAGGTTGGGTTGGGGAAGTGGAGAAGTGGGGTTGGTGGTGGTGAGTTTTGCGAAGCTTGAAGTTGGAGAGTGAAGAGAATAGTGGTGGTGGTGGAGTTTTGGGAAAGAGGAAGAATGGGCTATGGGGCGGAGAGGAAGAGTGAAGAAAGTGTGGAAAAGAGTAATAAGAAGTGGCGGTTGTGGGGGTTGCGGTGGTGGTGGTGGTGGTGACAGTGAGAGAGGGAGTGGATTGAATAACGGTGGCCATGAATTGTGAATATGCAAGGCGCCAACCATAATCACCTTCTCTATCCAAAACATTTGGATGTTCTCATGTTATGTCATTGCCATTGCGACGCGCCTACACAATCTCTCTTTTTCTTTTTCTTTTTCTTTTTCTTTTTTTTCTTTTTTTTTTCTTTTTTGGCATTATATTAAGTATAAAAGTAAATTCCGTTGTCACGGTGTTTTGGTTAATGCCAAACAAATCTAAGACACTTTAAAACTGATCAATTTAATTTTTAAATCTAATTTGGTCCATAAGAGAGGAGAAAAATGACTAACAAGGTTAACTATGTTTAGGGACTGAGTTGAGTTTAAGGACTGAATTGATCAATTTTGGATTTAATTGGCATTAACTCAAAGCTCAAAAAAAAAGTTAATGGAGTTTACCCTATATTTAAAGAAGAAGAGCTCTGGTACCTCTAGTAAGGGACCTTATAAATGAAGACACCAACAATGGACCACTGCAGGGTGTGGCTTTGTGGTAGGAGTTCTCGTATCGATTCATATGATACTTAGCAGGAGTTGAGCAGTTTGAGTCGTGGCATTTGAATGAATGTGTTGTGCCCACAATAATAATTGCATTAAGACCTCGGTGGTACACATGATGTTATCCATTTTCATCATGTGAGGTTAAGTTGATGAATAATGAATCCGTGTCACCTTTTTCATTCAGCAAATAAAAAATGACACCAACAATGGGATAGGAAGCTAGTACACTATTTTTGAATGAGGGGCTATAGAAGATATCTTAAGAATTCATCTTGGCAATGTAAGTTCGCAGAATAGGTTGATATGGAAAGAAGATAAGAGTATGTGCTTTCTCAGTAAAACAGGGCTGCAGTATACCTTCAAATTGGTAGAGTGGGGAACATCGATCAAACATTCTTCCTACCTGTGCTAACCTATGCCAGGAAGAAAAAAATCAGCACGGATCCAATATTACTATCTGTTGCTAACATTCAAAAACAGTTTTACATATCCTATGGGATTTTCCCTTTCACAAGAAATGTATGAGCTCTAGTTAGAGGTAAACTACAAAATGTGTATTCGGTGATCGAGATTTCATAGTCTAGCACAAGAAATGGTTGAGAAGCTGTTTTTGCATGAGACATTTGACCTATTTGCTTTAGGTATGTCATGGTTGAGTTGTTTTCTTGTGGGAAACATGACACGAATTTAGCTGGTGGTTGTGCATATGTCTCCCTTTTAGCCAAAATGTTTGAATCTTCCATTTTAGGGTCCTATTTCTGTATATATTTAATTTTTAAATAAGATTTCTATCTTCAGTAAAAAAAAAAAAAAAAAAAAAGAGAAATAGAAATAGGGAGAATTATTATTATTATTATTATTATTATTATTATTATTGGGAATTATATTAGGCCTTATTAATATACTAAGGCATTAGGAAGGGCACATAAAGTGCAAGATCTAAATAGAAAATTTGCGTTGAAAAGGTTTTCCCCTATAACACTACATGCCTTATCATAAGACTATTCACATTTATTAATCAATAGTTCATTAAATCATTTAAATAAGTAACACATCTATTAAGTAAGTCATGTGATTAAAAGTATATATAAATTAGCTTTTAAGATATCTGGTAAAAAGTTGAATAAATTTTAAATTTATCATTTTTTAGATGCTTTTTCGCATTTAATAAGTCATAGTTTAACATCTTCATCACTTAAAACCACAACTAAAGTCAAAATTGTAAACTGTATTTAGGGATTTACTCAATTTTTTTTTTTTAACAAGGGCATGTGGAACCATCATTTGAAAATAGTTTGCTATTTTTAATAGGTTTTTAAAGAGAACATCCAGCAGTTGTAATTTTTCAAAAATAGTTTTTGTTTTTAATTTAGTAAAATAATTTTTTGGTATAGTTTTTCTTTTTGATAATAATTTTGGTATAGTTATTGAAAGCACTCATTGACTTTTCTTCTCATTTATCACCAAAAATATTTTTAAAAATAAGTACTATTTGATAATGTTCTCCTTCTCCTTATCAAATTTGCCCAAAAAAAAAAAAAAACATAAAACAAAGTATATATGCGCGTAGGAATTAGGAAAACAAGGAATGTACGTAAAACAAATACAAAAAGGTTGTCGTTGACGAGATACAACTTAGAAGATATATAAAAGAATGAGATTTTCATTTCATAGCTTCGTTTCATAAATCCTGCGACTTCCACTTCCATGGACCAAACTCGCAAGCATCAGGTACACTACACACACACACTCTCTCTCTCTCAGTTTCTTTATTTCTTTCGTTTTGTTATTCAACCAACCCATCAATCTTCTCGAGCTCCATCGTTTTTTAAATTTTTCCAAAATTCACTCTTTTTTCAATTAACTTGTTCTGAAATAAAGCTTTTTTGATCGTAATTCGTGATGATCAGCGCGCAGTATTGCTGTTTCTTCTTTAATTTCCATTACCCACTTGGTTTTTATTACTGGGTATGTGTTTGTTTCCTTAGAAATTGTGGAAAGACGGAAATTGATGAATCTTCATGTTTAATCATTTAGGATTAGAGAAATCAGATACAACTAATTGACATATTTGACTTCATCTTTGCATTCCCTGCAGACCAAAATAACATGGGAGCACATAAATCATCATAATTCTGTTACTTTTGTGTGTGTGTGTGTGTGTGTGGTTTCTTATTTGGTTCCTCATTGATCACTGAGCAATTTGAATTATAATTTTGAATTGTCATTTATTTTACTGTTGGTGTTAATGGGGTTGTTCAGGTATCATTGAGGGGAGCGAGTGTGAAGGAGATTACAAGGGATGCTCTTCTTGAGAAGGTATCTCAGGAAAGAGAGCTACGCAATTATGCCAGACGAGCTACCGCTGCTGCTCTCTTTATTCAGGTGCATTTCTATTTACCTTTTAATCATTATTATTATTAGTAATAATGAGTTTCATTAAGAAAGGGTGCAACCCCAATACATGGGATGTATAGTAGAGATTTTACCTTTTAATCATTAATTTGGTCCCTTTACTCTATTCCTGCTTTTGGTGGCATGGAACACATATTGTTATTGGATGAATGACTTATATGATAAAACAGGACCAAAAAAAAGTTTTCATTGTTTATGAAGTTCAGCATTCCACAATGCATTATACCATTAAAAGCCCGAGAGAGTAAGGCTAAGGTTGTTATGCTGATACTCTTAGATTTATAAGGCTTTGATTTTTTCTTCTACAAGAAAATTCGATAAAATAAAGGACAACTGTTATTTTGTATAATATTGCATTCACAACACCAACATCATAGATGGGGCTGTAGAAAAATTGGATCCATCACTGTAATGGATGGGATAACTCATTTGTGCAAATTCATCAAATCCCCTCTTCAATTTTTTTATTGATGTAAGTTGTGATTCTTGTATATCCCATGAATTAGCCACTCTTAAAGTTGAATTATTCATTAAGAACTATGAAAAATGCAAATTGAACCATAAAAAATTTTGTGGGGAAACTAAACTGACCCCCCGATTTGCTCTTGAAGTCCCAATTTGTGTCAAATCTAGCTAATAGCTATTGTTGAAAAATGAGAAAATGACCTGGTTTCTTTGCCTTCATAGAGAGTCTGGAGGCGCTACAAGGTTACAAAGGCGGTTGCTTTGCAGCTTCAAGAAGAATGGGAGAGCTTGTTGAATCATAATGCTGGTGTGATGACAGGAACATGGATTTCAAATGCTGTGCTGAGACCTTTTCTTTTTTTTACTGCATGTTTGTCAGTCCAGCGTCAGAAGATCCAAGTCAGAGATATAGATTGTATGCAAAAATGCTTTAGAATTCTGTTGGAAAGCTTGAACTCAACTGGTATGCCAATTCCCTAAATCTTATCTACTGAATTTATTGGTTATGGCTTCAGATGCTTAACTTTATTTTTAACTGTGTTCTCCTTACCAGTTGTTGAGTTGAAAATTCCAATAACTTCATTAAAAGCTGTTACATGTTGTAGGGTTCTTTCATCATTTGGTCATCACATGGGTCTTGGATATCAAGTCTTAAATGAGTTAAACAATGAAAAGTCTGTTGGATCCCTTTTTGTCTCAGCTACCAATGTGGAAACTTGTTTTTTGAAAATGAAAACCTTTCATACTATGCACTCTTTGGAGTCTTACTGTAGAGAGCTGCAGATATTTAACCTTGACAGACCTCTACTCTTTGCCCTTTAGGCCCAGAGGAAATTCGGTTGTCATGGATTAACCCAATTTTTTAACATTCTTTGTTTTTCCTCAAGTACCAAAGCAATAATTTCTTCTCCCATTGAATTTTCTATTAAACCCAAAGTTATGAATTTTACCCTAATTCTGATTTTCTGGGGATCATTTGAAGAAGTTATTTGTCTGGAGAAGTCACTTTCAGACCTCATTAGAGCTTGTAATAGACGATGCCCAATCGGGACAAATATAAATTAATTATTGGGTATTAAACTGGACCTATTTCTCTAATTTTAGTATGAAAAAATTGCATTTGTGTTAAACTTTTTTTGGGTGGTTTTTGTGAAGTTTCCAAACTAAAGCTCTATGAATCCAAATATGTTGGAATATTCACATGTGAGTAGTGTGGTTGGTTAAGTAATAAAGTCCCACATTGGATACTAATGAGAAGAGTGAGTGGTTATTATAACATAGTTGAGCTCATACTTATTGGGCTTAAGCCTTTTGGGTTAAAGTGGTGTTTCTATATGTTATATTAACTACTCAATGAGTCTCCTCATGCTGTTTCTCTCCCCAACAAAATAAATGGTTTTTTTTTTTAAAGCCAATTGCTTTATTAATATTGTTTTCTGCTATTATTCCTTGCTTCATTGATCTGCTTTATTAATAATTTTGGTGTCTCTGAATTCTTAAAAGGCACCTGCTTAATGCCCCACAGTCCTTTTTATTTTAATATGCCACTATTTGGTATATAGCTGAAAATTTTATATTTTTATGGTCCAGATATAAAGGAAAACTTTTGCTCCTTGGCCACCAGTACCCTTGAAGAGAGAAGAGTATGGGCTTTTCAAACACACAAGCTGATTTCTCTCTGCCTATTTATTCTTTCAGAGTTTAATAAATCCCACACAGGGGGTCAAGATATCATTGTTCTTACCTCCTTAGCAATGCGTCTGGTTGTTTTCCTTACTGATCTGAAAGGGTGGAAAAGCATTACTGCTGATAATCGTCAGGATGCAGATATAGCAGTGAAGGATTTAATTTGTTTTATGGGGAGTAGTAAAAGTGGTATTTACATATCTATTAGAAGATATATTAATACATTGGACGTTTCTTTTTCTTCACAAATAAACAGTATTGCCCAGACAGATGATAAAATTTTGATCACTGCAAGTGCAATAACTTTAGCTCTACGCCCTTTTCACATGACAAACTCAGATACAGATGGCCGAGTCATGTTGGATGTACATAATGCTGCTGAGCAGTACTGTGTGTTTCTAGTTACAATTCCTTGGCTTGTTCAACGTCTGCCAGCTGTTCTTGTACCTGCTCTAAAGCACAAGTCTATTTTGTCACCATGCTTCCAGACTATACTGGTAAGGCTCATTAGATTTGGAAGAAAGAAAAATTCTGTGATATGTATATCATGTACAGATGTACTTATGTTGATACTTATCCATATTGCATTATATTTAAGTAATTGCTGCAAACTGATCTGTAGCTGAGACCGTGATTATAGAGGTATTATTTTTATGGAACTTTTGATTTTATAAATAAGCTATGTGATAAATTTATTTTCTACAACAAGAAGGAAGATATGATATGCACTACCATTTGCTAGTCAAATTTTAAAACTGCTGTGAAAGAGATTCCTTAAAAACTAGTCGACCTACTTATTTGCCTTAAATTTTTGTAAATATTATACAAACTGACATTTTGAAATGAGACTATTTCTATACTGTGGCTTTTCTTGGCACTTTATGTGTTATATACGTGTGTGTGTGTGGAAATTATTTGCCTATTGATGTCCAAGTGCCTCAATGCCCTCGCTTGGGTCGTTTAGTATTTTGGAAACTAGATTTGCATGTAAAAGCTTGTGTTATATATTGCTTTGCTTCAATCAATGTGTATTTTTTTTTTAATGTTGATATTGCAATAATTTCTATTTTATAATTGGGGAGCATTATTCTTCAATTATCCTCAAGTCAATTAAATCTTAATTTTCTCATTGATATAAGTTCTTACATTTTAGTATGATTCAAACATGTGGGGACTGATCAAACTATGGCAGGCGTTGGCAGATCTTGAAAGAGAAAATTTTAACTGAGATGTCGGAGATGGATCAGTCAGAAATTCATTCTTCTTCCAAGGTCATTCCACCGGTTGGTTGGGCTCTTTCAAACATTATATGCCTAGCAACAGGGAGTGAGAATGATTCTGTGGATACTGGCAGGTTTATTCAAGGTTTAGACTATGCATCATACGTCCACGTTGTTATCACTCTTGCAGAAAACTTCCTGGGTTGGCTTGAGAATGTAGAATGGATGAGGAAGGAGAAGCAGGATGACCTAATTGATGTATCTGCAGAGCCCATTGATACAATTTTGCACGAAACTGAGAGGATGCATGGTTCCTTAAAGATGTCATATATGGATATGTTCAGGCCTATATGTCAGCAGTGGCATCTTAAAAGTCTTCTGGCAATCATAGACACGGATTCCCATACTCAGAGTGCTGAGACTGTGCCACCAAACAATATAGAATGCTTGAGGAAGTTTGAAGTGCTTGATATTGCATATTTTTACTCATACATGCTTAGAATATTTACAGTCTTTAATCCCACATTTGGCTCGTTGCCCGTTCTTAACATGCTATCTTTTACTCCTGGATTTCTTGTAAATCTGTGGGGAAATTTGGAAAGTATTCTTTTTCCTGTAAGCAATCGCATTACTGAAAATAATCATTATCTTTACGCTGGTAAGAGTTCAGGAAAAGAAAAAGGTGGGGTTTCTGTGAAAAAGCAGAAGGGTGCCAATAAGGATGGTGCTAATAAGTGGGTCAATGTACTAAATAAATTTACTGGTAAGTCACAAGCAGACGATGATTGTAGAGATTTAATTGATGGTCTTCCTAGTCCTAGCCCAGTTAATGAGGACTCTTGTGATGTATGGGACATAGAACCTTTAAGGTGCGGTCCACAAGGTATTTCAAAAGATATGACATGTCTGCTTCATCTCTTCTGTGCCACGTATTCTCACCTGCTGCTAATTCTCGATGACATTGAGTTCTATGAAAAACAGGTAAAAGCTTTTTAGAAATTTTTTATGGTCCTCTTGAATTTGTGGATGATACTTATTTTAGCATTTCATGACTTGAACCAGGTTCCATTCACACTGGAGCAGCAACAAAGAATTGCATCAGTGCTCAATACACTAGTGTATAATGGCTTGTCTAATGGAATTGGTCGGCAGACTAGACCTCTTATGGAATCTGCAATCAGATGCTTGCACTTAATGTATGAAAGAGACTGCAGGCACCAGTTTTGTCCCCCAGTTTTGTGGCTTTCACCTGCTACAAAAAACCGGCCTCCAATTGCAGTAGCTGCCAGAACTCATGAAGTTTTTTCAGCTAATTTAAGAGCAGATGATGCTTTGACTAGTCGTAGCATGGGTTCTATTATCACTACTACTCCACATGTATTTCCTTTTGAAGAAAGGTAGGAACATAATTACTACAATGACTATTGCTGTTCTGCAAGCTTCACAACTAGAGTTCTATATGTTTGTGGGCCACCCTTTTCAGCTCTCAATTTTTTGTGGTTCTCAATTTTTTTTTACTGATTAGTCATTCTTTCTATTTCTGTTCCAATCTACTTTTCTTCATTATTACAGTCTCTCTCTCAGAAAAGACCTGCCAAATCCCTTGAAATCAACTTTTGTATTGCTGGACATGGAGTCTCTAAGTGCATGCACAGAAACGACAACAAGAAATCCACTAGTTTCTTCTTTTTTTGATAGGTTCCACTATTTTCTTATAGAGTAATGTGTCTCTGAAGACCAATTAAGTTTGACAGTCGTACTCCATCTAGTAGCATATGATTTTAATTTGTATGAGGTTGTGGATTGTAATATGTCGTAGCTTTTTTTTGGTGATAATATAATGTGTAATAGCTTTTGACAAACCAGTTTTCTCTTTGGATATCTCAAAATTTAAGAATATAAACATGAAATACAGCTTTTGGACACTTTGTAATTTGCTACCAAAGATTATGGTGAACCTTGCTAAAATGGATTCCCTGTTTGTGGAGCATATGTGCACGTGTTCTTATGTGTGAGTGTGTGTAGGTTTAATCATCTAGGAAGGAATCATTTTCTTTAATCTTATGTTTCGTGGTTGCAAGCACACATGTGGGGGTGCATGAACATGGGTGGGCTTTTGGGTTAGTGTGCCATGGCAAGCATGCAAACACATGAATATAGATATGGATGTGGGATCGAGGGTTGCATGAGTGTTGGTGGGTAGGTTTATGGGTGTTATGAGGGCACACGTGCATGCATGTAGGATGTATGGGCGTGTGTGTGTGTATTTGTGCATTTCCTATTTGCCAAGTCTTTACCTTCAAGGTCTTCCCCACCCAACCGGGTTTCCCTTCCCCCGGAGGAAGTGGATGCCAATTAGCTAGCTGTTTCATCACACCTTTTTGCTAACTATTAGCTTTTGAGGTTTGTGTTTTTCTTTCCTATTGATATTAAATATAAGAAACTAATCTATCCGTTACAATTATGTTCAAACTTAGAAGTATAACAAAAGATGCTACTTGACATGGTTTCCATCTTGGCAGAGTTGAGATGTTTAGAGAGTTCATCAAGATGGATAAAGCCTCCCGGAAAATGGCTGGTGAAGTTTCTGGACCTGGTTCACAATCGGTTGAGATAGTAGTTCGTCGGGATCGTATTGTTGAAGACGGATTTCAGCAATTAAATTCCCTGGGGTCAAGGTTGAAGTCATCCATCCATGTTTCATTTGTTAGTGAATGTGGCCTCCCGGAGGCTGGTCTGGACTATGGTGGATTGTCTAAGGAGTTTTTAACTGATATATCAAAAGCAGCCTTTTCCCCTGAGTAAGTTTGAAACTATGTATAAACTATTTTTGTCTTTCTTACATTGTTATCTGCTTTTCCAGAAGTTAGCTACCTTTTTCATTGTCTTAGGTATGGGCTATTCTCCCAAACCTCAACTTCAGACAGACTTTTAATTCCTAATGCATCTGCAAGATATCTAGAGAATGGTATCCAGTTGATTGAGTTCCTTGGAAGAGTTGTTGGTAAAGCTCTTTATGAAGGAATTTTACTAGATTACTCTTTTTCACATGTTTTTGTACAAAAGCTGCTGGGCCGATATAGCTTTCTTGATGAACTATCAACACTTGATCCAGAGCTCTACAGAAGTCTCATTTATGTGAAGGTAAAATCCCTTCTATTATAATATTTTATGTAAAAATGTAAATACATACACACAGATGTTCTTTTCTCTTCTCCTTCAAATCCTTGCAGAAGCATTGATAAATAATTTGTATGACTATGAGCATGAAACTTCATAGAATTAGTGCTTGGTGGCTAGGTTGAAATATACAACTGAGCCTTGTGCTTCAGTTGCATTCCTAACAAGGTACGAGGAAATCTATTCATAGAATAACAAAGCTGATGTGCTTTATGGTGCTAATTGTTAGGCAACCTAGAATTAACAAGATGTGTCAAGTAGGAATATTTTGAGGTGGATGAGTGTACTAGCTGTGGTAGATGATATATGAAGTTCACAACTTTCATGACAACTGAGGAAGGGAGCATTTGTTCGTGGCTATATGACTATTGATAGCGCAAATCAGAGTATGTGTATCAGCTGGCAAGAAGAGATGGATGATACAAAGATGACATTTTAAATTATAAAGAACTTCACCATCTACTGGAATGTGGTTTTCGCAATTCAAATTATTGAGACAAGAATTATTTTGTTCTCTCTATCTTTTTTTCCCCCCTGAAATAAGTTGAACAAGATTCTACATGTTTACTTGATGCGGCTAGCTCCTTCCCAAGCTATACGATAATTCTTTTAAATGTATCTTAGGACCAGACATTGTGAATCCCTTATTATATAAAATTTTTATTTATATATGGTAATGAGAGATGAGGAAATAGAGTGGAGGAATGGAGGATGAAGAATTTAATTATTAGAGAAGAGAGGTGAAGAGAAGATAAGAGAAGTCAAAAGAGAGGATAATTGAGAAAAAGAGAGAAAGAGAAGGGGTTGGGGTTGGGGGGGAGGCAACTATCTTCCAATATTCTTCTATGAGCCCCTCTATTTGTTAACATATTAAGACCTGGATTTCCACTTTTAATAGTGCCATGTCATCCACTGTGGATCACACATCAAACTATTAGAATCCTTCCTGCATCATGACCAGTAAAGCATTATTGATTGCTTGGTTGAGCCCACTGAAGGTGGGCAGTCTCTCATTTCGTAATTATTTGGATGTTCAATATGAGTGGGCTTGGGCTTGGGGATTTACACATTATACTTCCGTTCTTGAGTTTCTTAATTCTCTTAGTTTTTCAATTTGATTATTTGTAATTCTTTTTTATTCTTTGAGTTCATCATCATGAACATGAAGTAATGATCTTTTTCAATAAAATTCCAATCTTACTTTTTAAAATTAGATGTTTTCTGTCTTTTATGCCTGCAGCATTATGATGGTGATGTCAAGGAACTTGCCCTAGATTTCACAGTTACCGAAGAATCATTTGGCCAACGGCATGTTATAGAGCTTAAAGCTGGTGGCAAGGATGCCTCTGTGACAAATGAGAACAAGATGCAGTATGTTCATGCAATTGCAGATTATAAACTTAACCGACAGGTCTGTCATAGATACTGCATGATGTATGGAAACATATCTTCTTGACTATGAATTTACCTTGTTTTTAATAATTTGCAGATATTGCCCTTTTCAAATGCATTCTATAGAGGGTTGATTGATCTTATATCACCATCTTGGTTGAAGTTATTTAATGCAAGTGAATTCAATCAGGTATTTTGAATCTATATGTGCATTTAATACTTTTCTATCAGATGATCTTTAGCTGCTGGATATGGTTCTGTATGAATCAATATGAGATCACTTGCTTCATTTGTCATCCCATGTGCACTGCAATCCTAGGCTTAATGCAATAATTAAGTACGACAGTTAGGTGGATAATCTATTCCGGTCTGAAGTCTCAGATCTTTCTTTTTACTTTCTGAGGTTTACATAGTGTGCTGTTTAGTTTTGTTTGAAAATATTATCAATGGAATTTTGAGAAAGATTTTAGCCTTTGAATGAGCAAGTATTTGATGGATTTTTTATAAACAGAGATACCCTTAAACCCTGGTCAATGAGAAAGAAAATTACTGAGTTTTCTTGTTGAATTGCTTTCTATAAATTGGCAATTCAGTTCATATGACTTGATAATATCGTGGGATGACTTCATTAGTGTTTCCCAATTAATGATTCCTTATGTTTTCAAAATCTCTCCCCAAAACCTTTTTCTTCTTAAATGACTCTGGGTTTTGTTTAACAAACTTTTCAGAAGTTCATTTCATTGGTCAAATGCTGATCCTGCATAATTACCATATGCAGTTGCTTTCAGGTGGAAACCATGATATTGACGTTGATGATTTAAGAAATAACACACGATACTCTGGTGGTTACTCTCAAGGAAGCCGGACAATTAAAATCTTTTGGGAGGTATTTGACTTCAGAATGGAATTTGAATGAGCTGATTTTTCTTTTGTTTTTTTTTTAATGTTCACATTTTTCTTAGTCTTCCATGCTACCTATATTCCAGTTCATATTTGATGTTTCATGTACTTCCAACCCTGCATTAGCAACCTCCTCATGTCTGTGCACAAATAGTCATTTTTAAGGAACGAGAAAGAATTAGGTATATAGTTTTTTTTTTCTTTTTGCTCATTAGAGAAAGTACGGTATTAACAACTAGATTTTAACTTCTATGGTTGGCTAGTAAACACTAATTTTCTCTCCATTGTTGGATATGCTTGACTTTGATTCTAATAGATATGCAGGTCAGCGAAAAAGTAAAGATACAGTGGGAATTTATATGGAAAAAGGCTCTTTGGCTCTAAAATCAAACCTACCCCTTAAGCTATGAGGAAATGATGAATTTGATCATTATTCCAACACTCCCCCTTAATAAATGGGGCCCAACACATGAAACTCATGTTTTGGGCCCCATTTTTGAAGTTTTTTTTTTTGGTCGGCCCAAGCTATCTGATCTATAAGCTTATGCACACCAACTAGAATATATATTGGTCATCTTTGTTTGGATAATGTTTAATGAATTAAAACTTCTAAATTATGCTCGCCTGTATCGGAAAACTTATTCCTTTCTATAAAACTTGTAACAATGCATAATTAGTTCTTGTCTGCATGACCAGGCAGGAATTTTGCCATGCTATAATCCAATTATTGGATTTTAGATATCTCTCTTTTTTGAATTCCAGATTTGCTCATATCTCTAAATTTCTAGTTTACACAATGTCTCCATGCTGGTGTCATGTTCTTTTATTTCACTTCATGCTTTGAATTCCCTTCACCCTGCATTTAAGTTGATTCTTTTTGTATTCTTGTCTTAAATGTGGACCTTGGTTGGGGAATTCTATAATCTTTTTTATGTTTCCATTGAGTTTCTCCTGATTATCGTGTCACAGGTTATTCGAGAATTTGAACCAAAGGAACGTTGTATGCTTCTTAAATTTGTGACCAGTTGTTCTCGAGCTCCCTTACTTGGGTTCAAACACTTACTGCCAACCTTTACTATCCATAAGGTATAATATTGATCATTCATCTTCTGCATATAATTTTACAAATTTATTTTTTCTAAATGATTCTGTCACCCTATTCCTCTTTGGTGTCTGCATTGAACATAATTAGGCATCTGTGTATACCCTTTTTAAATCTTCAGGTGCTCAAGATTGCATTTGGCTTGCTTTTCACATTATTTGAACTGTGTTTTGGGTAGATGCATATTTAAGATTGATTACACTAGAAACCAGAAGGAGACTGAGATATTCTTTATTAAGGTCCGGAGTACCCAAGCACCTTAAGTTTCTGTGAGAATAATTGTGTATGCTAATGGGGTGGCAGGGTCATGTGTGTAAGTTAAAACTTCAACTATATTCATTGGAAACTATAAAAGCCTAAGATTAATATTCATAGAAAATGTGCAATAAATAGGAGCACTTTACTTTCCATTGATTAGTAAGGGGTCTGGCAATTAGTACCATGTCTAAAATAATAAGTAGCCTCTTGTTCATCCCATGCATATCCTATTTCTCTCTCTTTCTCCACAGCACATTCAATATCAGCTCCATTTTTCACTGGCAGCTCTATATTGAAACATATATTGAAGTAGGGGTGATTGGCACTAAACATATTTAACCTGATTAAAGCTTTAACTTACAATATTTTTTTTTTTTTGGTTTTTGTGTTTTTTTCTCATAAGTTTTTATATAACACTGTGGAGGTCAGATATGAGAAGTTTTTTAGCCCTTAATAGTGTACCATGTGAATTTTTTTGATAAGTAATAAAAATATATTAAAAAGAAGAGGGGTGTCACCTAAGTATACAGGAAGTATACATCAAGGACAAAAACAAATCAAGTGCTAGTGTACCATGTGAGTGTCTCGTGAAAATTCTGAAGATACATTCAAGAAGCATAATTGTTTGCTATGCCGACTTAGCCACTTAGGGCTTTTGAATGCAGAATTAGTCACTTAGCTCTTAGGAATTTTGAATGGGAGAGTAGGACTTGTAATTTACATCAGACATACCGATTCTATTCCATACAGTGAGAATACTTCATGATGTGTATGTCATGATAGGACCTTGCTCAAGCTGGACATTTTTTTCTTTGGAAAGAAAAGGAGAAGGGGGAGGGGGGACCATTCATTGTGCTGTACAGCTGTTGCTGATCACAGGCACTTAAGTTATGGTTCTGGTCAGCACTGTAGCAGTTATTTAGGGGTATCGTTTTTGCTAGTAGAGCTAGGGTTTTTTAGGATGTTTGACTTTCTATTTATTTTTATTTTAGCTAATGTTTATGGTTAGGATTAGATTTAGTTAAGGGCTGTGATTTAAAGTTACTAGGGTTTTAGGAATCAGTCCTCTTATACATAGAGTTTTATAACAGCTTTGTAAGACAAGAGGCAGTCCCTACTGTACTTCTTAGCTCCTGCAAAATAAGGGAAATGAGCAAATAATGGTAATTTCTAGAACTGTTGGATTCCTTTAGTTTGCCATAGTTTTGACCTTTGATCTCACTCCATCATGAAGTAATAAAGGGGTACTTCCCTTATAAGAGCTTCCGAACGACAGCAGCAGTACTGTGTTGTGGCTAGGTGATAGTTTCCCTTGTATAAAAGTTAGTTTTGGTGTATATGCTGGTGTTCCAGTTTTGCTAATAGGTGTTGTTACTTGTGCGTTGCACTCTATTCTTTTGTTGAAATAAAATGTTCTCATTCATCTATAATAAAAAAACGATAGCAGCGGAATGTAATCCAAAATTAGTTTATAGACTCAAACCTCAACCATTGTTAACCTCCTACCATAGTAAGAGCAAGGTGGAAGATGAGGTTGTAGATTCAAGACCTACCAAATGAGTAACTTAACCCACCCACTCACAACCCCCCCCCCCCCCCCCTTCCCAAAAAAAAAAAAAAAACCAACCGTAGTCTGACCAGAAGGAATTAAAAGGGTGTTGGGGAACTGGCAGCCCTTTCATGACAAATTTAACTACTCTAGATTTGAATAAAGGGGTACTTGCCCAACAGCTGCCTACTTATTTTGGTTGTAAAGTCACCTATCCACTGTTTTGAAAGACTTCAGGTGGTTAATTAATGTTTTGTCTACCATGGCATGCCTTTGTAGGCAGCTATTATGTTTTAGGTAATTTGTTGGTTTTACATTCTATTTAAATATTTGTAGGTTGTAATTCAAGGTACAAACATGATTGTCTTGTTTCTGTGACTCTTCTTACCCTTTGGTATTTTGTTTGATTGGGTTGACTTGCTTCATCCCCACAACCCTCCCCAAAAAACAAGTAAATGAAAAAAAGAGAAATGTAAAAAAAAATAATAATAAAATAAAATCTAAGAATTGTCATCATCAACAACAACAAAGCCTTAGTCTCAAAATTTTGCTATAAGTTATTGATCCCTAGTAGACTAATTGGGGTCAGTCACATCATCACATGTATATTCCTAAAAAAGAAGACTAAGAAACAATAATCAAAAGAATGAGAAAGGAAAACTATCTCAATCTAATCGATCAAGAACTGCCCGGTATAGGATGTTATATAGGTTTTTTTTTAATAAATTATATGATCTTATATAGGTTGCATGTGATGTCCCTCTTTGGGCAACAATTGGAGGCCAGGATGTTATATAGGTTTATTTTTAATAAATTATATGATCTTATATAGGTTGCATGTGATGTCCCTCTTTGGGCAACAATTGGAGGCCAGGATGTGGACCGGCTTCCATCAGCTTCGACCTGCTACAATACCCTCAAGGTACTATTGATAAGGCCAAAGTTGCCTGTTTTAATTTATTAGCATACATAGCAAAGCATTAATATAATTTTTTTTTACTCCTTACTTTTATCTCATCCAACCACTAAATCATGTGCATGATTCTTTTTCCATTTGAGCCTTGCAGCTTCCAACATACAAACGTCCAAGCACTTTAAGAGCAAAACTTCTCTATGCAATCAGTTCCAATGCAGGATTTGAACTTTCTTAGGGATCTGATTCAGGTCATTTTTATTTGCCTCTAGTTATATAGTGAAACTAAACTGGATTTGGTTGCCATTGATTTTTAGGATTTTAAATGCCAAACAAAAAATTATCTTCAATTGGTTTATTTCGGATGCAAGTGTAATTTTTTCATCTTATCCATGCCTGATCTCTAACTTCAAACTTGAGGACCATTGGGGTTTACAATATATATAAATATATATATATATATTTTTTAAAAAAGCAATTTTGTGCATAAACAATATAAATATATATATAATTGTTTTAGGTTTTTTTGTTTTTTTGTTTTTCTTAAAGAATGCTTATATGTTATGAAGCACGTGTGCGTTTCCGGATTCGGGTGCAGGTGCGGGTGCGGGACTCGGCAATTTTTGAAAAAGTAGGGTGCAGGTGCGGCGATTAAAAAATTATTAAAAATATTTTTATTTTTATTTTCTATATATTTTTACTATTAAAATATTATTAAAAAACACATTATATGTCCTTGGTTCACAAAACAAAGAAAGAATAAGGCAAGAAACACAAAACAAAAAAGAAAACAAAAAAGAAAACACAAAAGAAGCAACAAATATTCAAAATAAAATTGAGAAATGACATATTTAGGATGTTTGGGCCTTATTCAAAGCCGATTTCGGCCGTCGGCCGATATGATCCGATTTGGCTGATATGACCCGATTCTGGCTGAATCAACCCGATTCAGCGGGAATCGGCGCGAATCCCCAAAAAAAAAAAAAAAAACTCAAACACGGCACCGATGCGCGGGCAGCGGCGTCGCTCGCGCATCGCCGCGTCAGACGCGGGTGCGGCGCCCATTTTTCCGCGTCCGTGCATCATAGCTTATATGTCACAGCTTGCATTCAATAGAATCAAGGATTTCTATGGCATGTTCTTTTCAACAACTTAGCCTGACTAAGTAGAGATAATATACTCAAAACCCAACATAGCAATTTATTTGTGAGGATTAACACATAAAACTGTTTACTAAAGGGCAAGTACCAAGTGCGCTGCATCTGTAGCTAAGGAGTTTACTTACCTCACACCTCTAGGAGTAAAGAACTTAGAAACTAAAACTAGCATAAGACCTACGTAACCTTCATAACGTCTACATATAATGTGTATACGATCACAAGAGTGCAATTGTTTGAGAGAGCTTATTTTCATTGGCTTATTGGGCTTAAAAAATAAGCTGGGAAAAAGTACAGTTGTACCTAGAATGTTATGCATAAGCTAAATAAGTTAAATAAAACAGATTAATTTCATTCTACCACTCATTCAGACAAAAGTGTTGTCAGCATAGCTTTACTAGATGAGGGAGATTCCCTGCGAAAGTAGATCGCTAGCCAAGACCTTATTAGCGGCTTCAGAGGGATGGAATCCATCCCAAAACACATAATCTGTCGCATTGGAGCATGTCCCTGGTGACCTGGCATTGCAAAGCAGTGAGGTCTCTACTGTACCTGTTCCGCAGCAAGCTCTTCTTGATTCAAAAAACCCTGTGATCAGAGTAGGCAAATCAGTACTAGTTTTTTCTTCATTGAGAAAGCGAAAGATTCCTAGTGAAAATTGAAGTTTTCTTTAATGCATAATAAGTTAATTGTGACCAAACAATGAAATTCAAGAAACTGATATATTGGAATGTTATATCACATGATATCTGCATGGTAGAACCTAATGGAAATTTGAGAATTTTCTGCCTATTCACTAGTCAATTTAGATGATTTATATGCCACTTCAACTTGCTACTCTTTTCAGAGTGTATTACTATTACCATTGTCAGCAGGCTTTGTAACCATATCTAACAGAGGCTGGTAGATATCAAACACCACGAGCTTGAGACCGGGAAGTTTTTTCTGCAAACTTTGAGATGTGCTGTTTATCTTTTTGTTGAATGAAATGGCGTCTTTGTTCAATCTTTCCACACACTGATTGCTTCCTAAGCCAAAAAGCGTGATGGCTGCAGGCAAACACCCAGTTGGCGGTAGGCCTGTCACACCAATCCTCCTTGCCCCCAGTCCATAGAGGTTCTGTCATAATACTGCTCATGTTAGAAAAAAAAAGGAATTTGTTCTGGAGAAACCAAGGAGAAGAATTACTACTAGTTTCTCTTCTACATCAAATTTCTTTGAGGTTCCATGTATATTTCAACATTTATCATTATGGAATATTATTATATCTTTTACTGTTAAAAGTGATTTTTTGTATAATATAGTTAAGGCCTAATTTCTTGTTAATGGAACATAAACTTTTCTGGGTCCTGACTTTTGAAGCATGAACCTCCAAGAATTTGGAGCCTCTGCATCAGCCTGTAATTTGGTTCGAGCCTCAAAAACTACTTATGGAAAATATTGCATGCCATCACCAGAGACATGATATTATTGAAACTTCCACTGATTCTATTATTCTTGTACATTTGTTTGGTGTTTTGTTAGATTTTTAATTATCCATTAAGGACAAAACTTAGGCACAGTTGCTTAGGTAGTGTGCTAGGTTACCAAAGTAAATGCAATCATGTGAATTCAAGCATACTACATACACAATTGTATTGTAATGATATATCATGAGTACAATATGATATTTATAATGAATGAAGGGACCTGAATGAAGGTAGAGTAAGATCTGATGAGGATGTCTGAGAATTGATCAGGCGAGTATGCTCTATAAAGGAGGGGATTGATATAGTAGTTCTGAATGAAATCACTGCTTCCTGCACTCAGGAGGTGGATTGCACCAGAAAATATGGATTTGGCTTTGGCTGATCCAACCATGTTCACAACTTTGGTCTGGTATTCCTGGTAGTAATTCAACTGCTGGCTCAATGAAATGGCACGCTACAAAACCAAAAGCCACCAAAGAAAGTCATTTTAGCGCTTGTGTGTGTGTGCAGCAAGATACCCCAAAAAAGGTGTGCAGAGAGAGATTTGGTATCAGTGTTTACATATAGCTGGGCTGTACTGTCATAATAACCAGAAGAAGCTGAGGCAAAATTGGCGCCGGTCAAGAGGTTCTTGCCAGTGGCTTCCTGGCTAAGGTAAGCAGGTGGATATGAAGTGAAACCAAGGAACTCAGCTGTGCATCAAATAAATCAAGCAAAGACATAAGGCTCATTAGAGAAGAAAAAGAAGAAGAGGAGGATTTGAACTGTTGATGTATCTTACCAGTAAAATCTGTGGCAAGCTTTCCATTGCAAAATCTTCCAGTGGGACTGTGATTAACAAAGTCTCTGCCATAAGGAGGAAAGTTTGCCTTGACCAGTGTATAAAGGTTGTTATTGTTTCCCACATCAACCACAGAGTCCCCAAATATGTTTAGTGCAGGAACAAGAGGATCCCCATGAGCTACTGAGAAAACCACTACAACAAGAAATGAACCCAAGAGACAACTTGCAAACCTCATTTTTTTTTTTTTCTTTCCCTTGTTACAAAAATGAGAATCACTAAAGAGTAAGAGAGACTGAGAGGGTAAGAAAAGAAGAAAAAAAATTTAGACCATGAAAGTGTAGAGGAGGCTGGTGGAGGAGAATTTAAGGAGGGTAAGTCATGTGAGTAAATGGTCAAAGTGACATAATTGTCTGAGACAGCACGTTTGGCACCTATGTAGAGTCAGAGCATTCACGGTGAGCTCAACAAATCTCCTATTTTTCCTTTAAATTTTAGTTAGCCAAACCCTCTTTCTTTCTCTGTTTTTTTATCCAATAAACTCATCAGCCCCTCAGCAAAATATTTGCAAAGTTACAGAAATAATTTCTCTTCAAAATTTTTTATTCCTCAACCAGCAGCACTCTTTTTCTATAGTACATTAAGATATTAAAAAAAAAAAAACGAAAAAAAAGGAGTTTGTTGGATTGTATTTAAAAAGTAGGTAGTTTAAAATAGAAAAATGACTTTCTAGCAAACTTTTGCTAAAAATTTACTGAGGGAAATGTTAATTCTCTAATGAGTTTTTCTTCTCTGTTGGACCCTTTCTATCAAAAGTGTCATCATTTTGTTAATTTTGGCGAGAATGTAGGAGGTGATCAAGGACTTTCACACTTTAGAGAGTTTAAGAAAAAGTGACTTATTGCTTTCGGTCGCACCTCACGTTATGCACAATACCCTCAATAATGAAGTGCCTTGAAGAAACTGTTCCCAAAACCTTTTTTCCTTTCTCAAAAAAATACGAGGCATTATTGTTTATCTTTCTATGAACTGTACAAAGCAGCATTAACTATCTCTCTCTGTACAAAGACGACCTTTTTGTGGATGTATATACGTGTGGCCAACTGGCATGTTTGTTATGTGACATTGTCAAATTCTCTTTATGAAATTTACTAAATAGCAGGCAAGAATCATTTATGACAAACCAACCTCTTTATCAAACGTACCATATAGCAATGAACAACCTTAAATGAAGAACCGTCTGAAATGTGTAGTAAATAGGCCTATCTTTAGGTGCCCTTTCTAGCCCTATCCCTACTTCAAGGCTCACAACTTACAAAGTCGGACCAACTTACCCATCTCTTTCTTTACTCAGTATCTTTGCCTACTTGGGTTAAAAGGGGTTACTTGTCCCTTTCCATTCTACCTCACACTTGGTTGGGGCTTTGGGATCTTTCTTTCATTCTAGAAATGTTTAGCTAATGCAGACATGGGAACACTAGGCATTATGTCACCCTACTAAGGTAAGCTTTGATTAATTCGTGCGAGTGACACTTCTTTATTTTCAGTTTCATTAGTTGAGCTTTAAATTATGATGTACTCCTTCAATCCTTCTATCTCTTAACATAATATTTGAGCCACCACCTGAGAAGGTGGTTTGATGGTAAAAAGTTCTCATGAGCGTTGTTTTGTGAGTCCAAAGTTGTGAGTCGAGTAGTGGTATGCTCCATCTAGTACTCAGGTGGTCCCATGCCCTGTATAATAGGGTTTAAATAAAACGAAATAATAAACACATTTACGAATTCTTTTTTCTTTTTCTTTTTTTCTAAGCAAAAAAAGTATTAAGAGCCTATAACATCCATATCATAAGGCAAAGTCGCCTTTTTTATTGTTTTTTCTGCATTTTTAATTTGCAAAAAGCATGTAAATCTTTTTGGTTATGCTCTTTTCACGAGCACAATGAACAAAAGATTCACAGGGTATAGTAATGGACAATTTCTTTTAGTTTTACCAACAGCTCCATGTGCACTTTATTGCATTTCCAGTTTCCACTTCAACTTTTGAAATTTGACCTCGTCATACCCAGAATGTAACTTTCATCATGCATGGGTTCCCACTTCCCGACATATAGAAACATTTTTAACACCATTCTTAAGTTGCGTAACTTTCAATGATGAATCCCAACACGCTTTTTTCTAGGGCTCTACTGTTTGTCATTACCCAGCATCCTGAATGATAAGGCTTCTTAGCAGATCCAAGTAACATAACATAAATGAGAACAGAACTGTATGAATACTCAGCAACATGATGTTAATAATAACTGTAAACTGTAACATATATAATTATTACAGGAATAATATACTAATATCCTTTTAACATTTCCCAATAACATATATAATTTTGCAATTAACAATCATTCAACCTTGATTTAAGCAACAATGAAGAGGTATCTTTCTTTCTCCTCTCTTTGTGACACCAACACTTTTTTTATTGTTATTATTATTACAGGAATTTTCTTCTCTTTCAAAGATCAATATGAATCAAATTTCCGAACTTAGTTGAACAGACAAAAGCTCACTAGTTCATTCGTTTCAATGTTTTTTTTTTTTTTTTTTACTTTGTAAACATTTCTAAAGAAAAACCCTTTGACTCGCTTCTGACCGCTAAAACACCTGTCAAATTACTGAATTAGTTGCCAAATAATCCAAGGAAATTCACCACTAGCACATCCATCTCAGGTTTTCAATTGCATCAGAGGAGCAAAGCTCATCTTTTCCATAGTCCCATACATTAAAGATATAAAAGCTAGTTAAACATCAAAGGGAACAGCTGGAGAACCCCAGCATTTTTCATTTGAAACACATACTACACTAATCTATAAAATACAAAAATGAAAATAAAAGGGGCAATGGTAAAACATTACACAGAAACATGCTCTCTCTTCTCCATCACTAGAACCAGGTTTGGAGGTCTTCTGTCCCTCCCTGGCAATCTTTAGAAGTCTGGCATCAATCCCACTCTGATTGAACAGTTGAGCTAAAATCGCAGGATGGTTTTAATCAGTGCATCAAAAGCTGGAAGTTATTGTCATTGGTTACCACCACATAATCGTATCCAAGATTGTTGGCACGATCATGAAATTCATCCATCTCACTACTTGCAATCTGCACGCCAACCAATACATTCGCACCAGTTTCACCCTGTTTTTTTGGAGGAAAAAAGGATAGATATCAGGTTCGATCAATTAAAAAACAATCCTAGGTGAAATCCTCCATATTAGAATATTAACAATGAACAGAGAGTTTTTGATACCAACCTGCCCCCGGTAATGGAACAAACTTATATTCCAACGAGGACTAAAAGCATCCAAGAACTTCATCAGAGCACCAGGCCTCTCTGGGAAGATAAACCGACAAAGAATCTCATTTTGAACAGTTGATCTGCCTCCCATCTGAAAGAGATCCATAATGAAGTGAACTTAGTGCCATAATCCACCACTACAAGCACATACTCATAGGAGAGAGTGACCCATTACAGACTCTTCGTAAGTAGAGATAATGAGTGTAATACCCAGTTCAAAGCATAGCATTTCGTTATATTATTAATAATTATTTGATGTTAAAACAAATTAAATTATATAATAATTGTTGAGGACAATCTCACGTTTTGTTTTAAGCTCCTGCAAGTCTGATTGAATTCACACATTTGTTTTATTAGATTAGTGTAGTTGGTATATGTAACTACTTGGCTGATTTTTTATGGAGTTTCAATTGGTGTGAGATTTTTCTTCATGGGCCGAATTGGAGTGTTATTTTAGAGGGGAAAATTAGACACTAGAGATTCTTAACTAAGTTTATTTTAGTAATTGTACTTAAACCCTTTTTCTTCTCTTTTTTTTTTCAGGAAACATTCAACAAAATTTTATTCAAGAGCCGGTAAATCAGCTAACAAAACAATAAAAATGTCAAGAGGAACAGACTCCATCCAGACTAAAAGCGGAAAAGAAAACCTAGCTCTCCTAGCTAAGGTATGTTCTACATCATTGCCTTGCCTATAAGTATGAGAGAATGACCAAACTCCTTAGGAGTTTACAAAGGACATAGCGTCTTTTACTACAGTTGATTGTAATATATCACCATTCCAAAGAGAGTTGATGACAGTTTTAAAGCCTCCTCCGAAGATGGAATTGCCAAGGCCAACTTCTTGTACAAACATTACTGCTCGCCTAGCAGCTAGAAGTTCCACAGTTTCCACCAAAGAGGGGTTTGGTATTTTCTCCGATAAAGATGCCAAGACCTCACCCCTAGTAATTGTGTTTAAACCCTAGTTAGTCATTGTCGTTATATATATTTGCTAGGTCTTATTAAGTCAACCGCGTAGAAGGAAATCTTCTTATTTTTCCTGAGTGTAACAACTGTGTTTTGCAATTCCTTAAGTGCTAAGCTTCAAGAGGGCGAGACCACAAAGGTATTCCTTTATTTGTTGAAGTTGATTCAATCTAACAACAAGTGTTAATATTGATGGATTTGATACTTTACTAGGGTGGATGATTGATAGGAGCAGATCATAATAGGTTCACGTCCAAAATATTAAATCAAATGATACATTGAATTTGCTAGTTCTACTATTTTTGCCTATCATCACAACTTCTTATGAGTTTCAATATGAATGTTTAGCATGTAGTAAGGGAAGGCCTGATTGAATATTACGGAATAGTACAAATGGTTTATATTTATAAGTATGTTAGGTTTGATACAAATCATACAGAAGCTTTATATAGCTAATGCAAGGATTATCATGGTGGCTGGTTTATCTATTAAGAGGATTTTCAATTAGTAGATGAATATGTAACAGGGATATGCACTTAATAAGTTATCTAATTCTGTATTAGGTTCTAATGACATTGCTCTGGATAGTTGAGGCCAAACATGTTTTGGTGATTCGAGGTAAGTAGACTTCGGAACATGATTCCTCTCAAGATATTGTATTATATGTGTGTGTGTGTGTGTGTGTGTGTGTGTGTGTGTTTCAAAGAAGCTTTGCAAAATAGTGAACCTTTTTATGTAAAAGTTTTTTCTATAAGTATTGGAAATATGCAAAATAGTGATATATTGGAAATATGCTTTAATGTTTATACTGATCTGTTATCATACTATTGACATATATTTAAAGGTTTAAATATATTGCTCAATATTATATGTATTTTTGCTTGAGAGCATCATGTGGTGTGGTCTCTTATTGAGCTTCTAGCTCACCCCCCTTCTCCACCCCTTTCATATTAGAGCAGTGGAATCTCTTTTGGTGGATGATCATTGAAGCCATAGATCGAAGACTTCATTGGGAGCTGGGTTAGTTATTTGACTATGCTATTATGTTTTCTTAGGATAGGGAACTCAGTATTCGTGAAACTATTTGAGATTGTATTAGGAGACTTTATTGTTAAAGTTCAGTTTGATGGATTTTATTAGAGAGTTTGATGGTTTGATTTCTTATTTGTGGATATTCAGTCAAGGTCTGTTCCATTATTTGAATTTTAGTACTTTGACAAGTTGAGTATCTAAATCCTGTTTATGGGTTTGGGTCGTGACAATAAGGTTCTTGATTGTCTGTTAATTTATTCTTCTTTCTTTCTTTCTTTTTTCCAAAAAAAATGATAAACACAACTCAGCATGACCTTAGAGCCTTCACCCCTTACTTTTAGGAAGAGGAGATTCCACTTGGTCCAAATATCATTAGCCAAAACCTTAGTTAACATATTTCCACCATTCCAAACAAGTAGAAATTAGAACTTTTCCAACATAAACAGACTCCCAAGGTTTTACTCTCTCTCTCTCTCTCTCTTCAGGAATTTGAGAAAAAGGAGATCAAAAAGTGGAGCTTTCTTTCTTTTTTTCTTCTTTTTTTTATAAGTAATCAAAGTTTTATTGCATAATAAGAACATTATATTCACAATGGTGAACACTCTGTGCTTGAAACAAATACAAGTAACTCAAAAAGAGATACGAACAGAAAGTAGAAAATCATAAATGGGAATACATTGTGTAAAGAAGGAAAGAAAGACAGACTAAAAGGGAACTAGCCTGGAGAGTTGGTATCTTCATAATTAGAACCCATCTAATGCAACATTTTATGAGGCTCCAGTAAAAAAATCATTTCTTTTGGTCTATATAAGATGTCTTCATTACAGCATCAATATTTTTAACACCATAAGAACCCATGCATAATGTTTCTTTTTTGATAATACAATTGTGAGATATGAACCCCGGTTCTCCTTGTAAAGAAGACCAGTCAATATAACTAAGCTTCCAAGGCTTTTTTGGGAAGCCATGCCTAATGTATAAAATAAAATAGAGAAATCAAATCATAAGAAAAAAATTAAAATTCATCAAGAAAATATTTACCAAATATCGTAGGTGATCTTTAACCAAGTCACTTTTTGTAAGATTGAAAGTCTTAAGTTGAGAAGATTCCATCCGCTCTTGAAATTCTTCAAGTTCAGAAACCTTGTGAACGCCAACACTGCACACAAAATCGAAAATAAAAATCAGATTTTTTTTTTGCTTCCCACGTTATTTCTAATAACCAAATCATCTCTCACATATGCCCTAAAAAAAAAAAACTTTGTAAATTGGTGATGACATTTAAACCATACAGAAGAAAATGTTCCCAAATTCCAAAAGATGGATTCCAGTAAAAGTTTGTTTTCATTGAAATAAATGTCAACAGAAAGATTTAGCATTTGTTTGTAATTAATACAGATTGACAAGGGGTTTACCTGTACAGAACAATAGCTTCTTTGTCAGAGTTACACCTATATTTGAATTCAGTGATATTCAGTGGTCCTACCTGCCAATTCATATGTTCATTACATACCATGGAAAAGAAAGCTGTTCTGTAAGAAAAGTTCATCAAAGCTTCATTGACATACCAGTTCACAAAATCTTTTGAAGCTTCCAGGCTCCTCTGGCATAACAGTTGTAAGCACAGCTTCTTGTTGCCTACCAACATTAGCCAGTTCAGTCACCACCCTCAGTTTATCGAAATTCATGTTTGCTCCACTAGTTATTGCTACAACATTTTCCCCCTCAAGACCATAATACTTGCAGTATGCTTCAGCTCCAGCAAGAGCAAGAGCACCTGCCGGTTCTAAAATGCTCCTTTTCTCCTCAAACATGTCCTGCAACATGAATATAATAATATTGCAACTCTCATATACCATTTTAAAGATATAAGCTCTCCAATGAAATACAGTTGAATCAGACAGAAATTCAACTTTCAACACAGTTTACCACACTGCCTCACGCAGTAACACCCATCAATGCATAATCATTATTAAAACAGAGAAGCTTGCAAACAAACTTTAAAACAAGATAGTAATCTCACCTTTATTGAGGCACAGATAGCATCACGGCTTACAAGTACTACACCATCTACCAATTCCTTACATAAGCGGAAAGTTTCTTCACCAACCTCTTTAACAGCTACACCATCTGCAAAACCTCCAACCTTGTCCAATATCACTCTTTGACCATGATGTAAGGACAGTGCCATTGCATTTGCATCAGAAGGCTCCACCCCAATAATCTTTACCTGAATAAAATATACCAAAAAAAGTGTCCATTATGAATTAGTCATGTCATAAGAAACAAGTCAACCACACACAAAATCAATCAAAAAGGGAAGAAACAAGAAAATATCTGTTAAGATTTTTTTTCATATGGGTAAGTTACACAAGCACCCATAGGTATTGAACATAAGACGTATTCCCCCCCCCCCCCCCACCCCCCAAAACAAAAACAAAAAAACCCCACCCATCCCATTATTGAGGGATGAGAAAGTGCCATTTGAGCTAGAGCTCATTGACAAATTTTGTGTTACATTATGAACAATAACTACAAGAAGGTTAAGTCCTTACAGGAGGTAAGAACTGAAGAAGGCATGCGTGGTATCAGTGGAGAAAAGTTTGATATTGGTTAAAAAAAGATAGGGCTAGAACTGTCGCAATAGTCAGATTGCTTCCAACTCCCCCAACTTAGGCAAAGGGGTCATCACTTTTGATGATAAGACAAAACTATGAAAAGATTTATATAGTGGAAAAGAATTAACCTTAATTAATTTCAATTTTCAATTGATGTGATCACATAGGTTCCCTTGACCATTAAATTCATGGAGTAAGATATAAAAAGCATGTAGGGCCAAATCACATTACTCTTTCAGATTACTATACGTCATGCAGATCAGTTTGGGCATATTTATCTAAAGAAAAATACAGATCAGGTTGGACTCAACATAAAGTACAAAGATGTCCAACAAGCTTTAGATGTATTCACATCGAGTACAGAAAGTTGTAACGGCATAGCCTTTAAGGCTTTTTATACACAGCCCAGTCTACTTCTGATTGTAAGATGCATGCAGATGGTGTCTTGCCTTAAGCACTTTACAAGATCTAAATGATGCTTCCAGGCATAACACAGTAACATAAAGGGTAAAAACTCAGATATCAGTACATTAGAATATTAGATTCCCCGATTAAATTTTGAGAAGTAAATTCCCCAATTAAATTCAAACACATGATTGCACTGCATTCAATTGTCCTTGGAAAGATAACATTGTTTGTACTTTATTAGTCAATGCAACCATGTGTTTGAATTTAATTGGAGAACCTAATGCACTGCACTTAAGGAACTGTGCCAAAATTTCACCCTAAATATTAATTGCTTAGAAAATCATTAGGAAATCTTGAAAACATATCAAACAAATTTAAACCCAAAACTACATGAATTATAAAAAAAAAAAAAAAAAAAAAAAAAATCAACATACCTCTGGAGCAACCCTCTTTACATAAGCAGCAATACCAGCTATAAGCCCACCACCACCCACAGGCACAAATATTGCTTTCAACGGGCCTTTCATTTGACGCATAATTTCCATCCCAACAGTTCCCTGCCCCATGATGACATCCGGGTGATCAAAAGGAGGTATGAAGGTACGGCCTTCCTCAATGGCCCTTTTTTTGGCATATGTTTGTGCCTCATCATAGGCATCCCCCACAAGAACAACTGTGGCGCCCAGCTTCTTAACAGATTGCCACTGCAAAATGAAGAAATCCATAGTTCAATTAAGAAGCCATATTTTTCGATACAACCATAAATTTGACATTATACAAGATGTACCTTGATCTCTGGTGTAGTAACAGGCATAGCAATCACGGCATCGCAGCCAAGTTTCTTAGCAGCTAATGCAACACCTTGTGCATGATTTCCAGCTGATGAGCAAATGACCCCTCTATCCAACTGTTCTTTTTTAAGTTTTGCCATCATATTATAAGCTCCGCGCAGCTTGAACGAGAAAACCTGCAAACCACAGCAACAAAACCATGAGTATTCAATTAACCTGAATTTGCTATTCAAACACAAATAAACCCATACCACCAAAAAAAAGTGATAAAAGTTTTTAAAAAATAACGAGTAGTAACTGCATTTGACCATATAGACAATGGAACTTCTGCAAGGAAAAAGGAAAGGAATGAATGTATCATATAAATCACTTAGAGATTAGAAGTCATACACAACAGTCCAGTAAATTATAGTCAAAACCTACTCGAATTTAAACTCGGTTTGTTTCAGCATAATAAATTATCTGGAAAATGTTTTCCATATTTTTTGTTGCTTGGTAACTAAAAATGTTTTCTATAGTCAACGAAAACAAGCCTTAAAAAGCCAAAAACTCTTTCCTGTTTAGTAATAGCGGAAAACATTTTACCAAAACAAATCACTTCCCAACTGGAATTTTTGCATATATTCCGAATTTGGGGTCTGTTTTTCCCATTTGAAGCTTTGGCCCAAAATATAGAAAATGTTTTCCTATTTAAATTCTGCATTTGATATAATTTTTTGAAATTACAAGAAATTCTAATGATTTCCCTTGCAAACCAATCATTTTCATGGTCACAAAGTAATATCAATGAATTCTTCGAAATTCGGCAAAAGTTTTCAAAAATGAAAGAAAAAGAAAATACTTACAGGCTGTAAATCTTCTCTCTTGAGCCAAACCTTGACGCCGAGACGCTCGGAGAGCTTGGTAGCGAACTGCAATGGCGATTCGATTGCCACGTCATAGACCTTAGATGAAAGTATGTTGGTGAGGTAACCCATTGCTTCGAGAATGTCTTCACCGCCGCCGTCTGTAACGGTGCGCTCCGGTACGGCTCCGAGGAAACCCGCCGGGTATTGCAGCGACTCGGGCGAGACTTTCATTCGAGGCGGCGGAGGAGGAGCTGACGTGGACACCTGTAACGGATTTTCTCGGGAAGTTACGGCGGTTGAGGAGATCTCAGCCGTCGGTTTTGACAGAGTGGCAGCGATTGTCAAACGGTTTTTGTTTTTGGTGGTGGCGGCGGCGGTGGTGGTAGTGTGGGTCCCGGCGAAGGTTGGCGGAGCCAAGTCGAAGTGTTTGGGGCGGAGGAGAGAGGAATGGTATGGGGTGAGACGGAATGTGGAGGCGTCCATGGTTTCTAGAGTGAGAAATGGTCAGAGAGAGAGAGAGAGAGGCGTCTTAAGTTTTGAATCTTTTGTTTTTGGGTTTTGTGTATTTATTTTATTGTGTACCGAGGAGCCAGAGTTGTTTGGAGTGGGGGTTTTTGTTGGCGCGTAAGGTAAGTAAGATCTTTTTGTAATTTTTTTTTTTTTTTTTTTTTTAAATAGAAATCCTCTTATATCTCTCACATTGGCAAAATTTGCCAAACAGTATGTTACTTTAGTCTTCGTTTGGGTAGTACTGAAAAGCACCGCGTCTATGTTTCAGGTTTTTTTTTTTTTTTTTTTGAGAAGAGAAGAGAAGAACGTTTCATGTGCACTGTAACTCCCGTGCAGAAAGAGAAAGCAAAATTATGCTTTTTTTAGTGGGTCCTGTGTATTATTCACGGGACCCGCAAGTACTTTATTAAAAAAAAACTTTAAAACTAGGTCTCACAGTACTATTCACAAATTTAAAAATTATTTTGTTACAGTATTTTCAGTTTTCAGTTTTCAACAAAATAAATGGTATCCAAACAGATTCTAATAGTCAACTTTTAAGAAAATAGCACTCAAACGAAATAATTTAATTATGTAGCATATTTTTTGGAACTCAAGTTTTGGGCTAGAACTCGAGTTTGTCTTGAGTTCCAAAAATGTGCTATATAACTAAATAACTTTATTTGGATTTTATTATCTTAAAATTTTTCTTAAATTGTGTTATTTAGCAATTTTTTTTCCTCACATTGTCTATATATAATTGTGAAAAATGTATCTACATTTAAATTTATACTAACACAATTGTTTTGATGGAAAATTTTATTGATATGTTCGAATGGCAGGATTCGATCACATGAATTTGGATTTGGGTGATTAAAATCTAAATATTTTGTTTGGATAGTTTAAATAGGGTTAAGGATTTGGTTGTCAAGGGTTTTAAACCTTAAAATCTTTAAATTTGTAATAACTTATAAACTTGGGCAAATTACAATACACCCACTTGTTGTTTGACCGAAATTTAAACTGCCTACTCATGATTCGAAATTTGACACTTTACCCATCTGAGATTAGCTCTGTTAGAGTTCTATAACCCACCTTTGTTAAAAATATGGCTAAACATGTAATTTTGTTTCACTTTTATGCCTCTCTCCTTAAAAAACTCAAAAAGCATAAAAATACATGATCAAATAAGATCAAAAAGATCCCAGCGGAACACTCTCATCATTGAATTTCAAATCACATGTAAGCAACTTAAATTTCAGTTAAACCTCAGGTGGATAAAGTGTTAAATTTCAAATCACGGGTAGGCAACTTAAATTTCAGTCAAACTACAGGTGGATAAGTTGTAATTTGTCCTATAAACTCATAGAATTTTAAAAACTCATAATATATACTTCAATATTTATAGATTTAGAATTAAGGTATTTCAAATCTATTTAAAGTTCTAATCAAAATTCAAGTATCCAAATGCAACTTATATGATATAATCTTTCACGTTTTCTTGTGTTTTGGTAATTTATAAAAAAAATAAATTAGTTAAAAGAAATTTATATTTTTGTTGAGAAGTGGGAACCCATGCATAATGAAAGTTACATTCTTGGTATGACAAGGTCAAAATTCAAAAATGGAACTGTTGGTAAAACTAAAAACTGTTCATTACAATTTACTGTTACCTTGTGAATCTTTTATTCATTGTGCTCGTGAAAAGAACATAAACAGAAAGATTTACATGCTGATGCCACCAGATATGCTCTTTAAAAAAAGATGTTTTGTGTTTTATTTTTGCAAGGTAAAAATGCAGAAAAAACCAAAAAAAAAAGGTGACTCTGCCTTTGTGGTAGGAATGTTATAGGCTCTTAATACATCTTTCTATAAAAAGAAAAAAATAGATTTGTAGGTGTGTATTCACTCTCCCGTTTCATTTAACCCTATCATGTAGTTTGGGATCACTCGAGCACTAAATAGGGCTTACTATTACTCGACTCACAGCCTTGGACTTCACAAGGCGACGCCCTGCGAGGACTCCCATCAAGCCATAGAGATAGAAGGAGTACATCATAACTAAAGTTCAACTAATGAAACCGAAAATAAAGAAGTCACTCGCAACCAAATTTTTTGGAAAACAACTTTATCTCAAGTTAAACTAAATAAGAGAAGTTAAAAGATAATTTTTCTACTTATTTTAAGATTGCCATCAAATATAATAAAATAATATATTTAAAAAAATACCTTTGAAAAATGTTAATGTCGAAATAAATGGTGCGTTAGTTTTTTTTTTTTTTTTTGGTGCGGATTCTGTCCATTGTCCTGTGATATTGGACTCGCTACGATCATGACATGTGTCCAAAAATGGACACTTGTTATGATCGCAGTGGGTCCAGTGCATTAGAGACACCGGATAGAAGCTGCGTTCATTTTTTTTTACGCGTCCTAAGAATGAAAGAAGAAAGTGAATAGTGATTATTGTGTGTGAAGAGAAAAAAAAATAAAAATCAACAAAAAAGTAATATTTTATTGAAATGGAGTTTTAAAATAGATAATATAAGTGTTTTTCTAAAGTGATTATATAAAGTAAAAAAAAAATACATTCTCCTACTAAAATAGACAACAATAAAAATTGCAAGAGCAGATGCCAATGCTAATTTGCATGTTTTAGACTGTTATTTTGAAGGCCCAATGAAAAGATATCTTTATACGTGCACGTGGTGGAATTGAGTTACTCACGCGTTGCTCTTGTTTTAGTGCACGAGTGGGATTGGAAGTGGTGTTTGGTTTTTTTGACTTCGTAAAATCTACTACTAACTTCGAACAGTCTTTCTCAAAAAAAAAAAAAAAACTTCGAACAGTCGAATACTTGTAAATTTGGTCAGAGAAAGTGGCTTGTCACTTGGGAGTTGGGTCATTGGCAAATTTTGTCATTCCACGAGTACAAGTACAGTGATACTACTACTTGCTTTTGCAAATTAATTAGTCTAGATACACCCTAAAGTTACTATGATTAAAATTGAAACTAGGGTGCGTTTTGTAGCGTCTGCGGCTGCGTTTGTGGAGATTGCATTTTTTTTTTGGCTGGTCCATGGCACTGTTTATGGACCAGCCAAGTAATAAAAATACAAACACGTAAATAGTAATTTGTAGTAATAAAAAATAATGCAAACGCGTAAATAGTAATTTGTAGTAATAAAAAATATTTTTGCTACAGTATTTTCAACAATAAATTTTCAGTTTTCAACAAAATAAGTGGTATTCAAACGTACAATAAGGGTAGTCCGGGTGTATAAAAAAAAAAAGTCTAGATGCATCGTAAAGTTACAATGGTCATACTAAAAAGTATTAGTGGTATATAATAAAGTAATATAGTTGATCAATAATAATGAGAATAAATTTAATAAGGACGGGTGTAAAATTAATAAGGACATGCTATATCAGCATTTTACTTAAAATCACCGCACACTCTTGGTGCGTTGGTCACTGCACAAGTATAAGTGCTTGTAGGGTGTGGGGGGCAAGGACCGGGGTTCAAGTCTCTAGGAAAGAGCTTCACACACATATACACTTAGATTAGGTTAGAATAGAAATTCTATCTTATATCAAAAAAAAAAAAAAAAAAAAACATTTTACTTAAAACTCATTGTAAAATCAATACATCCTAATACACCTAATAATATCTTTAAAAAAAAAACCTATCTCATGTCATTATTGTTAAAAGATTAAAAATTCAGCATCATCGTTAAAAGATTAAAAATTTCAGCAGGTAGATTTAGATAATCAAAGTACCTAACAAAATCGAACCCACCCTTCTCTTTTGCCATAACTCAAATTCAAGATTCCTAGTAGCAAGAACTTGCTACCAATCATAATTAGATTGTTGGGATTACTTGATTATAACACACCCCCACATAACGAATAAATCTCATGCGCAAAATTTTGACCATTTAAAGGGAAACATAAAAAATAAAGAAAATACCAAAGCTTGAAAATTCAGCCTAGGCCAAGCCTAACGGCCCCAACAGATTTTTTAGACTTCGGCGGCTTTGATGGAGGCCTCTGACGGTATTTACTGAATTTTTAGTTTGCTGCGTCTAATTTTTTATTGTTCCAATAGGTATTAGAGGGTGTGATTGTGTGAGATTGGTTCTAATATTTTTTTTACACAAATCTGATGTGGCACAAAATTAGTGGACGAGTAAAAGTAGCCTTTTACACCACATCTTTATCAAATTTACACTCCAATAATAATTTGTCACTTTTGGGTTGTAGAGGCTATTATTTCCTTGAGGGTGAGGCATGATTTGAGCTTTAGTCCAGTATTTTAATAAATTGCTCTTTATCATTACTATTTGTCAAATCTTTTTTAATGGCCTATCTAATTCACCCATTAAAATGGGATTTTTTTCTTCTTCTTCGATATTCATGTACTCTTATAGACTTATAGTTAATTTTTTGACTTGTTAGAACTCTATCCTAATCTACCCTAAAGTGCTCCCCCTAGAACTAGAATTCATAAGGGGGGAAATGGAAGTTGAATATATAGGAAGAGGAGAAGAGTTTGTACAATAAAGTTAAGGAAACGGCATTTCTAAGTTAGACTACCACCTCAATTTATGGACCAACCATAATTTGCAATTTATTTATTCTTTTTTTTAAGATCCATGTGTGACTAATTTAGGAATGTAATTAAATTATTGTGAATTTTTGTTATGTCCCTATAAAGAGTTAAGTTTATATAATAGTTTTTTATAGTATATTTGGATGAAAGAAGGGATGGCAATGGGACAAGATGGAATCGGAACATGAGTGCTCCATCACTGCCTTATCCCCTCTTTGGGGTAGGAAAAACCTACGAGGTGTAAGAGTAGAGCAAGTTGGGTTTAAAGCTAATGTATTTTACTAATTTTAATGAGATTTTTCAACATTGACAAGATAAAGACAAAGCAAAATGGGAAATGGCAACCGTTGAGTAATAAGTGAGAATGATAGACAAGTGTTTTGGAGATAGTAATAAAATGTGTATAAAATCTAATTTCTATAGATGCAAGTAGGCAAAGAGAAGAGAAAAGAGAAGTTTATATTACTCTTGTTCACTTGTCTGGTTGGAATGAAGAGAAGAAAACGGTCATATATTGTAATTTATAAGCGTTATTCTTAATTCTTGTTAGCATTGAATTAATTTTAAGGGTAAAATGTAACTTAAGTCTATTCCGTCTCTTTCTTCCCAAATTGGATGGAAACAAAAAAGTGCAAAGCAAAATTGTAGGCTTAAGGAATATGTTTTCTTCTTGGCTTTCCCTTTTTTCCTTCAACCAACCCAAAACCCTTACATTACTTTCCACCTTTCTCTCAATCACACAAAGTACCATAGCTATTATACCATCAAATTCTAAAAATCCTATCCGTATACTACAAAATGATTACTTGCATGTTATAAATAATTTAGACAAACACTAATTGAGTATCGATTTAAATTAAATTAGGCTGAAATACAATTTTGGCACACCTCCTCCTTGCTTGCAAGTGTTCGGGGATTTCACTTTGGCAATCAAAGTAAAGAGAGAAAGAGATTATGGATTTGGGGATTTTTGGGGGTTAGAGAGAGGGAGAGAGCTCGTTCCTTTTTTTAGGGTTCTAATTGGGTTCTAATTTTGGCTTATATAATAAAGGCAATTTTCTAACGGAAAGAGCAGAGGTGGGTAACGGGGGTCTAATGGAGGCCACCTCAGGTGGGTTAAGTGATAACTTTTAAACCACGGGTGGGCACTGTTAAAACGGGCCAAACCACAGGTGGGTAAAGTGCAATTTCTCCTAAATATTAATAATAACCAAAAGAGACAATTGTTTGATATTTAATACATGATATATTTAGTCCTAAACAATTTGCATAGTATACCTCAAAAATTATAAGATTAATAATGCACAATACGCCAAAATATTTTATGATTAATAAGTACTTTCGGTACAAATAAGTCAATACATATTGTTTAATATGATATAGACGGTAACGAGTCAAAATTTTTTTTTATTTTTTTATATAGACGGTAAGAAATATGATGTTTTAAGGGCTTCTTTAGTGAAATTGGGATTATAATAATAATTTTTTTTTTTTTTTTAACTTGGGTTTTTTTTATCATGAGAGGGTATCTCATGAAACTGTCTTATGAAAGCAAAACACGCCAAATGTATCTTTCCACCACTCCTTAACGGAGCAACACACTCCCCAATCACATTGCCTGTGTGAACAAACCAACTAGCCAATCATCCTATCCTTACCTCCTAAATACTTTTTCCTTTGAATAATTTTCATTTGGTTCTTTGTAGTTGGTATATATTTGTTCTTTTATGATTCAATTAGATGTCATGGAAGAGGTCAGTTTATACTTCAAACATACTAAACCTAACCACCTTCAAAGCACCATTGCTGATGATTGTAGGTCTTTGCTAAAAGTGTTCAAGCATATCCATTTCCATCATTCCTATAGCTATAGTGAAGACTAACCCCTTTATCTTGTTTTGTTAAAGACGTTTCTACCATGAAATAAATACAGTGATCGATTTTTCTTCTCAAAAAAAAAAAAAAAAAATTTACAATGGTTAAACTTGAGCACTGAAGAGTAATAAGTAATGTCAGTTACAAATTTTATTATTATTATTATTATGGCTAAAAGGGTAATAAAAAGGAATTATCCCTTTGAGTTGACACCTAGATGAATGTTAGAGGTTTGGGGGTGGGGGGGAGATAGGGGGGCACTCCAGTCCGGAATATCCTGGGTGGGCTCAGCAAGAGGGGCAGGCTCAGGGCTAGGGTATATATATATATAAATATATATATATTTATATATATAAAGAAGAGAATCATTAGGCTAATCCCGTTGGGTGCTGAAAGAGCAATATTACATGTACAGCAATTTTTATAATATTTGAGTTAACAATTTTTTATTTGTTTTCGTTTAAGCCTACCATAACACCACTTTATTATTTAACATTTGTCACATCTGATAATTGCGATATATTTAGTGAATTTCTTTTGTAACTATAGGCTTATTGTTGTTGAAATTACCTAATAGAAAAGGTTAGGCTAGTAGGACCACTCTCTCTTTTTTTTTTCTTTTTTCTTTTTTTTGATGAAAAGACTGCAAAAACTTTTATTAATCACGAAAACTCTCATTTGATAAACTTATTTATCAAAAAAAAAAAAAAAAAGGACCACTTTCATTTGCCAAAAGACATGATTATTGTGGGGTTAAAGAGTCTAGCCACCTCGGCCCACTTTATACTAAGCTCAAGGTCCATGCCGAGGAGGAAAATATGTCCGAAGACGAATGAAGGTAGTCCTAATTACCAATAAGCATCGCCGAGGACAATCATGTCATCGGCAAACCGAGATCATAGAAGGGAAGAGCAGCACGCCATCAAGGGCAGTTTTGTAGAGCGTCCCAAGAAAAAGGACAAGTACCGCGGGTCAACCATGGGAGCCTGGAGGAGGAGCAATTCAAGTAGAAGTTGTCACCTCCACATTAAATGCCCACAACTAACGTTCTGGCCGCATTAATGGGGAAATGACCCCTGAACAGTGCTGTTTTGGTTGCTGCAACTCATAGAAGGTTTGGGACGGCGGCTGATAGGACAAGCGCTCAAGTAGTGACCTGCATGACCAACAAATGGAGGGCCAAGATCATTCGAAAGAGGGTATATAATGTAAAAAACTCCTCCAGAAATGGGGATCAGAGATTGGAAGTAGAAAACACTGTAGCAACCTATATCATCTTTGTAACCTCTGTAACCAAGCACAGAGGAGATAATAGGAACAAAATAGCTCCTCGGACCGGTGTCCAGGATAGATTTCCGCACTCCAGGCCCATTTTCTTGTTACTTGGTCTTCCCATGATCATGTTTATTTGTTGTTATCCTCCCCAAGGCTTAGTTCTTAGACTCATTCTCTATAAATTTATTGTATTGGGCTAGTTGGGCCTGAGTCCGCTTTTCCAATAGCAAAATTGCTCAGACCCGGTCCCTACAATTATTAAATTATATACATGGTAAAATCCACAGGAAAAGACTAAAATGATGATAATGTGACCCCACCATTAGTATCAAACAAAGGTAAAATATGTTCTCACGTCTCACGCCAAAACAATGATCTCTATGATTTGGAATTTAAAATTCTATTGTGCCTCCAAATTCGGTTTGAAAAATTCTTATCCAAATACAATAGTGAGTAGTGAGTATTAGTGTGGTCTTTAGGCATAAACCATTTAGTAAGGGGAAAATATTAAAACCAAAACAAAGCAAGAAATCATAAATATGGCGCATATTTCATATGATACTGTTCTTTATCATTAGGCTAAGATATTATTTAATCTTTTTGTGTAAGTAGATTTTAAAGTCTCAAATATCTTATTCAATAATAAAATATCACTGTTTAAATTAACTAAAATCCACAACAAAATAAGAAAATAAAGTAAAACTGAAAACTTATTGATTATTATTGACCAGTCTAGACTCTAGATGCCTTATCCTCACATAGTCACAACTCACATGTCTTAAATTTTTTTTTTTTTGATGGGAAATACTAAAAACTTTATTAAACCAAAGAAGAAAAGGTTACATCTTGACTTAATTTGGTTGCCACATATTAGAGGACAATAATTTTGACATGTGGAAACTATTTGGAAGATGGACAGAATATATTCAAAAGAAAAAGAAAAAGAAAAGGAAAAAAGAAGAATATATATATATATCTAAAAACTGAAGCGTAGTATTTATTGTTGCTAGGTTCTTGTGATACCCAATTCCAAAAAGATAAATAAATAAAAAGGAGATTTTTTTTTTAAAGGGAAACTTAATAATTCTGATATTGGGGTTAGCAATATTTATATCCTAGTTGTAGCATGTAAACCCTAGCCACCCTAAGGATTTTGCTTTCTACGCCTAAAGATTTCTAAGAGGAGCTGCTGCAACTCCCTCCCCCTCATTTAAGTTTTGACGTTGCTCTCTCTCTCTCTCTCTCTCTCCCCCCTTGGGCTGTTCGTATTTAGCCAGTACCTCTGATTACTTTTTGGTCTAACTACTTGATCCATCAAAATCTGCTAGAATTGAGAAAGGTCGCATCTAAAGCCTTGGTTTGCCCAAGTCCAGGTAATCACCCAAGCCTTTTTTCCATTCTAAGCCTTTCTTGACTAATATACACACCGAATTTTATTTATGCATTTTGAGGGGATAAATTTGGAGTATAACATGTTAATTTTTATGGGGTTTGATATATTGTGTTATTTTTAGATCAATTTGTTGGATTGAGAAGTCTACAGGTTCAAGCATGTATGGATTGGGAATGGACTAGTTGGACTCTAGGTTGCTTAGTGAAATTAGTTACTCTTGAATTGAGGTTTCTAGAGAGGAATAAATTAAGTTTAGGTAAATAGGCTTAAATTGGATTAAGTAGTTTTGTCTAAGTCTATGAATTAATTTGTGTATTGGATTGTAATAGGTTGAACTCCTAATTTTGGTGTCCTTTTGGTATGGCTTTTGGAGATAAGTAACATTTCTCCTAATTGATTTTATTTTGCTTATATCACTATAATTTAGCTACTGAATATTGGTTCACAAATGTTACAATTTTATTTCAATTGTTTTAGCTACATTGATTTAAAGTAAAGAATAAAGAATTCTGATAAATATATTTGATAATTGAATATATGATTTTATATATGTATTTGACTGAGATATATTTTTGTTTGAACTATGATTTGATATATATGATTTTGGACAATCTAACTATGTTTTGACTTTGATACCCAGTCAATGGGAATTATTCATTGGTATCGAAATTAATTCTATCTGAGGCATCACGTGACTATCGTGTTTCTAGACCCAGTTAATAGGGGATATACATTAGCTCAGAACTAGTTTCATCTAAATCTGATGCCTAGTAATGGGGATATAGCGTGACCATAGTCGTAAATGATTGTTAAGAATGTGAACTTTGTCTGAGTATTTGAACTATTTTGCACCCTTGAAACTGCAAGTGTGTTTTCGGAACCTATTGTAAATTACAACTTTTGATATATGGAAAACTGATTATTTTCTAATCCATCTATGATATATTTGTAAGATTAAAATATTTGATCTATATACAGCTTATTATTTTACATATCTATTTTCTTGATAGAACTTATTAGGACTTTGGTTATTTATTGAGTTGTCAACTCACCCCCTTTTCCCCTCCAGCTTTAGATTGTGAATAATAACAAGTTTTGGGAGTTTTGTTGTTGTGTTGTGAGCAGGGAAAGAAGCTTAGTGATTTTGGGATTAGATGGTCTTGTAATAATCTTATATATATTGGCGAATTGGCATTGTGTACATGAGGTTTGGATTTTGTTCCTTTCGAATTATTGGAGATCTATTCATAAATAAATTGTTGAGGTATTTTGGATTTATTTGATGTAATTTTGAGGATAAATTTTAGTTGCTAAGAAGGCCTTGCACACTTGTAAGCTGCTTACTTTATAAGCATGCGGCCATTGTCACATGCCTATCTTTATAGTTGGGCTTGGGGCATGACAGCTCCAATTGAGCCACATCAGCATCCACGTCATTATTCTTTTTATTTCCAATTTTCCTATATTTTTTTTTACATTAAATCAAATTTTTAGATATTTATACTTTCTCCAACAATTCTCTCTCCATTCCCCTCTCATCTCCTCACTACCCTCTACCTTAATATCACTCTTTTTATTTCCCTTTCTTTATTTTGTCACTTGTTATTCACACCCTCTTACTATAAATTTGTCATTCTATCTTTCATTTTATGCATAGTTTTCTATCACAAAAAAAATATATATATAAATATATATCTCTCTCTCACTTAATTTTTTTGGTCGATTTTTATTTTTTTATTTTTCTTGCATATTTACTTTAGGTTGATAAATTTTTGTGTTCTTTAGAACTCTACTTTAGGTTGGTGCAATTTAGCTTTGTGTTTTAAGTTGTTTTTCTTTTTTTTTTCTTCTCTTTGATTGTTAAATATTACCCTATTGCATTATAAATGATTAAAGATAGTATATAAGAATATAATATTATTAAATTATATATCCTAATTTGGATAATTTGGTGTTTATTGTTATGGAGTATCTTTTATTTTTTATTATTTTTCTTCTCATCTTATTTTATTCAACATTTAAATTCAGTCACATCCTCCATATCATTAAATTATCTATATTTTCTCTCAGGCTTGCCATTTTCCTTCAATTTGGGAGATGATCAACAGGGAATCTCCAAAGACGCTCAAGTCATAGGCGTCGAACTCTAGGGCCACTTACAGGTCGACTATGCACGCTTCATATTCTGTGACGTTGTTGGTGCAATCAAAATTTAGCTTGACTGAAACAAGGATTTGTTGGCCCTTAAGGGAAACTAAGACTGCTCCCACTCCATTTCCAGTAGAATTGGCAGCTCCATCGAAATAAAGCTTCCAACGCCACGGTTCCACATTATCTAGTTCTAGCTCTAGTGCCATGACATCCTCATCGAGGAAGAGGGATTTTGAAAGCTCTAGATCATTCAGCGGCTGGTCCGCTAGGTAATTGGCTATGGCCTGGCCCTTGATGGCCTTTCTTGTCACAAACACAATGTCGAACTCGGAGAGCAACATTTGCTAATGGGAAATCTTCCTTGTAAGAGCTGGCTTTTCAAAGATGTACTTAATGGGATCCATGCGGGAAATGAGCCGCGTGGTGTAATAAAGCATATCCTGCCGCAACTTACGTGATGCCCACGCTAGGGTGCAACACGTCTTTTCAGCCACTTGGCCTAACATGCAGCCCATGGAGGTTTCTTGTACCACCAAGTAGAGGATCAACAGATATCCTGGCGTCGGGGGAACCAAAATAAGAGGGTTCAACAAATACTACTTAATCTTGTCAAAGGCCGCTTAGCATTCATCTGTCCATTCTATCTTTGTGTCTTTCTTCAAGAGCTTGAACAGTGGATCACATATGGCGGTTAACTACGCTATGAAGCGAGTTATGTAATTGACTTTTCCTAAGAAGCTACGAATCTGTTTCTTAGTTTGCGGTGTCGGCATGTCTCGGATGGCTTAGACTTTTGCTGTGTCCACTTCGATTCCTCTTTGGCTGACTATGAAGCCAAGTAGTTTCCTTGAACTAGCTCCAAAGACGCATTTGTTAGGGTTTAGTCTCAACCTGTACTTGATAAGGCCCTTGAACAGCTTTCTCAAATCTACCAAATGATCCCTGGCAGTGCGAGATTTGGCAATCATGTCGTCCATATAGACTTCGATCTCTTTGTGCATCATATCATGGAACAAGGTTACCATGGCTCTCTGATAAGTAGCACCAGCATTCTTTAAGCCGAATGGCATGACATCATATGCATAGGTTCCCCAATGAGTGGTGAATGTCGTCTTAGCTTTGTCTTCCTCGGCCATTTTGATCTGATTATAGCCTGAGAATTCATCCATGAAGGGGAAGAACTTGTCGGTAGCGGTATTATCAATCAGGGTATCGATATGTGGCAATGGAAAGTTATCCTTTGGGCTGGCCCGGTTCAAATCCCTGTAGTTGACGCACATGCGTACTTTCCCATCTTTTTTAGGCACAGGAACAATGTTGGCAACCCAATCTGAATAGGCTATCGTGGTAAGGAAACCGACTTTCAACTACTTTTCTACTTCCTCCTTGATCTTCAAAATGATCTTAGATTTCATCCTTTTAAGGGCTTGCTGCACTAGAGGGCATTCTGGTTTAACTGGAATTCTGTGCATGACAATCTCAGTATCCAACCCTGGCATATCTTGGTAGGACCAAGCGAAAATCTCTCTGAATTCCATGAGTGGCGCTATAAGCTCATGTTTCAAGTCCTTAGGAAAGTTTACCCCAATCTTGACGGGTTTTTCATTCTCGCCTTCATTGGTAAGGTTAACCACTTCTGTCTCTTCTATGTTGGGCTTAGACCCTTCGCTCTCTTTGTTTAGAGCTTCCAAAATATCATGAGGAAAATTCGGAATTTCCTTCAATCCTTCAATATCATGCTCCAACTATATTTTCTCATTCACGTCATCAATATCCTCGTTATGGCAACAGGACGATGTACCCGCTTGGGAATCAGAATAGATCCTATAGAACGGAACATATACAGGGAAACATAAGACAATTTGCACACACATATTCATAGAAAAGAAAATAAAGAGATAAATGCAAGGATTTCCTAAATAATACATTGGATAATTTTCATTAATAGGTTATAGACAGGGAGATAACAAAGTTCATGCTTGATAATGATAAAAAGGGAAACACTCTTTTTTTTTTTTTGGAAAATTAACTGGGGAAATGTAAATAAGGAATGCAAAAAATAGGAAATAAACATGCAAAACAAACTAGATATGCTATTCCAACTCTTTTAGGCAATTGGAGGACCCAACCACACGATGATAAAACACTCCTTACTCAGCTAGTGCAACCACAAAGCAGGGCTTGATGGTCCAATGGCCTACTGTCTCGCCTAGCACACAGGGGCAGATAGTATAAGTCAGATCATCCCTTGGGGATATGATGGCATGCACTGAGAATTCTTTAGGGCATAAGCGGATGAGACAAGCTAGGTCTAATTCCTCGTTGCATGATTCCTGTGCCATTTCTAATCTGATGACCTCAGCCGGAGCCAAAAAAGTGACCTCGATGTGGGGAATGGACATCCCTTGGCCAGTGCACTTCCTTTTCTTTCCTTTGGAAGCCTGAAAAAGTTCTTCATTGGAGGGGTTGTACCTCAGACCGAAACCTCCTTTGTTGTCCGGGAGTTCAATTAAAGCAGCCTTCCCATGTCCTACAGCACCGAGGCCTTGGCCTAACTGATAGCCAAATTTGAGCATCTCTTTGGCAGCCATTAAAGTAGTGGAGGGTCATGCTGACTCGAGTTCTGAAGCTCTGGAAATCATGGAGACTAGCTCAAAACTGTGAAAAGTTGCCTCCGGAAAGGCATTAGCACCAATGCAGGGGACAAAAGTCTCCTTGAAGATAGTCAGGGGTTCTTCAGCCATAATAGTGATCAACAGATCCTTGGATGGGAACTTGAGCCTCCGGTGAAGGGTAGAAGCAACAGCAGCTGCAGCGTGTAGCCAAGGTCTCCCTAGGAGCATATTATATGGGGAATCCACTTTGATGACTTGGAAGTTGACCATGAAAATCATGGGGCCAATTCCAATTACTAATTCAATCTCACCTTGCACCTCCTGGAGAGTGCCATCAAAGGCTATAATGATCATGGTTGTAGGGCAAATAAGAGAGGTATCCACATAAAAAACGCTCTATGGTAGACATCGAGCAAACATTCAAGGCTGATCCATTGTCAATTAGTACTCTGGAGATGATCATATCTTCACACTTTACCATAATGTGCATGGGCAAAATATGCTCTCTGCCTTCTGGTGGTAGCTCATCATCTGTAAAGGAAATCTGGTTGGTGGCCAACACCGTCGAGACCATACCCTCAAAGGAAGATTCTGTGACACCTGTAGGGACACATGTCTCTTTCAAGACTTTCAAGAGAGCCTTACGGTGGACATCAAATGATAGCAATAGCGCCAAGATGGAAATCTGGGCTGGCGACTTATTTAGCTACTAAATCACACTGTACTCTGAGCTTCTGATAATTTTCAAGAATTCCTCGGCTTCTTCGGTTGTGACCCTATTCTTGACGGGTTCGGCTGTACCCTTGCCAATCTCTTTCCTTCTTTTTCCTAGCTCCTCGGGAGTATAGTAGCGGCCACTCCTAGTAAGCTCAGATAGACCTGAAGAGATATTGGAGCAGGCCTCCTCTTTTCCGGTTCCAGTGGAGATCAAGGACACGTCATATTTCCATGGGACATGATGGCTATCTTCATAAGGGAATGGCTTTGGCATGCGAATGATAACGCCCTCCTGAGTTTACAAATTGGGCGCTATGGAGAACATTTTCAGATTAATGACCACCAGACTTGGAAGAATGGCTTCAAGGGCTTTTGAGCTGGATACCCCAAAGATTCCTGAGGCAAGCTTCGGCAGAATAAGAGGATCGAATCCTCGGATAGCGGGAACAATAGCGGTTCCCTCCTGAACTGATGATGAAGTTGGCCCTACGATCACAGGTAATGCAAGAACCAGAGGAGTGAATCCCTTGATGGTTGGCAGGTCTTTCCCTTTTACTAAATCTGATAACTCTGAATCCGCAGGTGATTCTATGATCTCCTCAATGACTACTGAAGAGGGAGGCACTGAAGTAACCTTACCAAGGTGTATTTGTAGATATTCGTCCTAATCCTTCCTCGACCCAACTGATATAACATTACAGTTGGTTCCTGATTGGGTAGCTAGAGAACATAGGCTGGCTGCCATGCAATCATCTCTTCGCACAATATCCATTTCAATCCAGATAATACTGCGGTCAGCTAGACTCTGAACCTGTGCTCGAAGCACTTTACAATCAAATAGGGCATGTCTATCTTCATTGTCACAGAATGAGCAGATTCCCCAATCAAATCTTGGGGTTCCTATACCCTTAAGATCAAGGTGGGCCTCTTGGACCAAGGCTCGGAGCATGGCCTTCCATGGAAATGACGGTTAGGAGAAATCCGGAACCCTTTCTTCCACTGTGATGATGGCATTCACATTCCTTTCCTCACGGGGAGGCAAAGGATTGATGATGATATTCGGAGCGGCTGCATTATCGAACTGTATCAACTTGTTATCTATGAGATCCTGGACACGGTCCCTCAAATGATAACATTCTTCCAAAGTATGCCCATCGGCCCCAAAATGGTGTTCACACTTCTTGGACGGATCAAAACTAGGTGATAGAGGCCTTCTTTGGGCTTGGAAAACATCGGGGTCACTAACTTCCTTTCCAGCAGATAAGCGTAGAGATCTGCCATGGGCATGGGTAACGGAGTGTACTTTCAGTTTTCCCTCCTCAGGGGACAAAGTGGGTCTGGCCTCCCTCTCTGATTAAAGGTTCGGTTAGGTGCTTGAGTAGACTGAACTTGTTGCTGATAAGGTCTAGCAGCTGGGTGGCATAAGTAGAAGTAATACCCCTAGGCCTTTCTGATGTATTGTCAATCATATGCACATCAGCTTCCTTAGTTTTGCGGCCGGTCATTTTCTTGACTTATTGTTCAACCATGGAACTCAAAGGCTCAGGGTCCATGATCTTCTTGCTCCTAATACCCTCATCAATACACTCCCCAATAGGGATGAGGCTAGCAAAATGAGTGACTTGGGTGCTGATCATCTTTTCATAGTAAGGAGGCTTAAGGTTGTCAATGAACCATTTGATCATCTCATTTTCCATCATGGCGGGTTGCACTTGTGCGGCTAGCTTACGCCACCTCTAGGCATATTCTCGGAATGACTCCCCACTCTTCTTCTTCGTTCTCATAAGGACCGTGCGGTCGGGAGGTATCTCGGTGTTGAACCTGTAGTATTCCAAGAAAGAGTTGGCCATTTCCCTCTAGCTAGAGGTTTTTTCCAATCTCGCATACTAGGTGGCTGCGGGGTCAGTCAAACTATTAGGGAAAATCTTGCAAAGCAAAGGGTGATTATCCCCATAAGGAGCCATCTTCCTACAGAACATGCGCAAATGCGCGCAAGGATCTCCTATACCATCATACTTGACGAACTTTGGTGCCTTGAACTTGGGAGACATAATGACCTGAGGGAAGTTGGTCAAACTGTCTAGATCAACACTTCTATAGGCGCTGGAGCCCTCTATGATACGAAGCTTCTCAGTTAGAGTTTCCACTTTTCTCTTGACTTAGCCATACCTAGATTCAGGATCCTTGTCCTTAGAAGGATTTGTTTCTTGGTCATTGCCCTAAGGCGGTATATTGTAGCCCTGATCCTATCTTGGTGGGCGCTGATTTTCATTCTTGGTTCGGGGACCTCCTTGACTATGGCCAGAGGAGTTCTGTCCTCCTTTTACAACTAGTTGTTGCATCATATGCATCAATTTTGACATTTTCTCTTTCATCTGAGCGAACTCAGCAAGACTCACTTCGGGAGTCGAAGGCCCACTGGTAGACATCTCTCTTGCACGAGACCTAGTGATGATGGGATCACGATGTGATGGTAGCTTGACAATGTGGAAACACAACACCAAAATCAAATTAGTTTATGTCCTTGTTATTTAACATGCACCTACCATTTTCAGAAAAAATTCAGCTTTTGCACCCTTGATGGGGTATTTATCATGGTGAGTTTCTATAATGATGCAAGATTAATGCACTAAATTGGCAAGTAACCGAAACTTTCATGACATGCTCAACAATGTGGGAAGGACCTTTCTTTTGATTACATGCTTGTACAATATTTGCTTTTACAATGCTGGGTTCATCGGCTCCAACAGTGGGCCTTTTACAATGCAATTACGAGGAAAAGCTCGGCTTCTGACAATGTGGACTTCTCGAGGAAGCTCTTGGACACTTGGATCTCTTGGTAACTTGGATCTCTTAGGGGAGCCCTTGGATTCTTGACATCTTGGACCTTTGGCAATCTTGACATCTTGGGAATTTGGATCTCTTGGCAATTTGGATCTTGGACCCTCTTGACCATTTTAACATCTTGTGATCTCTTTGATGATGTAAGCTTATGGGAAATCTTTTTGGATCTTTTCTAGGAAAGCCCTTGAACTCTTGATGCTTTGGAATTCTTGACAGTTTCGGCAGCATTTCCTCCTGGGGAGTTTCGGTTACTTGCCATAGATTTTATCTTTGCACAATTAGGTGACAGGACCATTTAATGTATGCAAGAATGTCCTTGTAGGGTTGTAAACCCTTAGGGATAGGGTATGATCTAGCATGTATGATCTTGGTGGAGGAAGGTATTTGTCTACCTTTGGCAATGTGGCAGGAATTTTGGCCAAATTTTAAGGGATTACAAAAAAAAGTGAAGTCGCCACCAATCATTGGGTTTTTCTAAGGTGTGATTGGTCACCTATTTCTAGTTGATTTTATTGTCGATCCTAGGCTAAGAAAAAAGGTATTTTTTCCTAATTTAATGTGGATGGTAAAAAATCTTGATTCTTGAGTCCGGAAGTTTGGTTACGTGTGGGGAAGGTGTTAGGCACCCCACAACACCTGTCCAAGGACAGTCATTTGTTTTGATGAAACCTTAATTTTTTGAGATTGACAGTAAAAAACATGATTTTGGCATTGGCTTTCGAAGCTTTGCATGCATGGGGGACTCTGAGGTTTGGTGTTTGAATGGGTGTGGTCCCAATCTATGCTTTCCTAAGGCATTCGGGCTAAGTACCAGATTTCCACGGTGAAAATCTTGTGGCACGTCACCTTACTTTCGCGGTGGAAATTAGGCATCGCTTTGCCTTAGGTAACATGGACTGTGACAATCACACCAGAAGGGGCGAGCAGGTATATATATACATACATCATGCACAATGCAAGCACACAGAGCAGGAAAGTAAATGCCTACATCCCTAGAGCATGGCCCAAAATATAGGTGCAAGAAAGTAAACAAGGGTCACCATACTTTAGAGATGAGGACGAATGGTACATGACATGATATACCTAATACAAACCATCTAAGAGAGAAGGGAATAAGGAAGGAAGGGGTTTTAAAAGAGTACATAACCAAATGGGAGAGGCTAGACCCCTAAAACTACTGAAAATTACCGCTTGGCTTATTTCTACATGCTTGCATCCTCGCCCTTTTTGCTTGCGCCTGGGAGACCGTGCCTTAGTTCCATGCGTCCTCGCTCCATGTGTGTACATGCAAAGGTAAGAACAAGAAACCAGCAGAAAAGCAAAGGAAAGAAAGAGATGTGTAGGGCATGTGAAAGAGGCATAAAGCAGATAAGCATGATAGACATGGCAAGCAAAGAAACAAGAAACCAAGCAAACAAGCAAACAAGCGAGAAGGCAAACAAGCAAGAAAGCAAACAAAAGGTGGTGTCCACGGGGGACAAATATAGGTTTGGATCAAATGTCCATAACTTCATTGTGTTAAAGCATGGACGACACACTAGCAAGCAAGACTCATGCATGAACATGTAAGCAAGCGTGCAAAGATGCATGGAAAGCCAACGGGTGGCATAAACAAGCATGGTAAGCATAACATCGCACGGAGCGGTAAAGGGGAAAAGTATGCACGAAGCAACTGGCATCATGGTGATGCATCCCAAGTGGTTACATCCAAACAAGGCCTTATGGGCGTCGGATGGAACCACACAACCACGAACCCGCTAAGGGCGTCAAGCGTGGCAAAGCCTAGAACTAGAGAGGCTAACACAAGCATAAAGCATAGAGGCAAACAAGCATAGACATGCAAATAGGGGTGATCCAAACCCTTTTATGTGGGCCTTGGTGTATGGACGATGACAAAGACCATAAGGTCTAGATCGGGTCCTAACCATTAGGCCAAAACACAAGAAAATGCAATGAAAAGGAACAAAAGGGCTACAATAGCATATGGCATGACAAACAAGGTCTAGGCCTAAGCACATAAACAAGGTGTGAAGCACACAAGCACACAGATGATGGCGTAAAGTATGTAGAGAACATCGACCTAAGCATGCAAACACACCAATATACACATATAAGCATGGAAATATGTATGTAGGCATGTAAAAGCCTAGCACATAGACATGGAAGAACATGGATCCAAGCATATAAGCATGTGAAGACAAGGATCTGACCATATAGCATGAAAATAAACACATAGATACATAGATCCAAGCAAGGCCTAACCAACAACATCATACAAGCATGTGAGCATGTAACCCTAACAAATAAAACCAACCTCTTGCAGCCCACAAGAATTTATCACGCTATTAAACCTTGCCATCTGTTGTTTGGGTCTAGGAGCACCACCTTCTTTTTCAGAGTCCAATCGAATCTCATTGAAATCACCAATAACCACCCAAGGCAAAGGAGACACAGTAGAGAGAGAATGGAGAAGCTGCCATGACTCCACCCTCTTAGAAGTCTCTGGATTACCATAAAACCCTGTCAAACGCCATCTAGCAGAAATGTCACCCCCATCAATAATACAATCAATATGGGACACCGAGGAACCCAATACTTCCACCTTAATCCCAGACTGCCAAAATAAAGCCAACCCCCCACTTGAGCCATTACTCGGAACAATATGACTATCCTGAAACCCACATCTTCCTCTGACCACCTTCAACCACTCAAAATCGGACTTTGTTTCCATTAAGAAAACGAAAATGGGCTTTTCTATCCTAATGACCTTCTGCAAGGTACTAACTGTCTGAGGGTTCCCAAGCCCTCGACAGTTCCAGCTTAATAGACTCATTTGGCTCGGCGGGGTTGCTTAGCAACCTCCGCCGCTCCTAAGTGTGTAGCAAAAAGAGAGCCCAAAGCTTTAGCTTCCTCCTCCAATTTCAACTTATTCTCTTTCCCAATCATCTCATTCTCCACCTTATTTCCCATGACATTTTTCCTTTTAGAACCCACTTCAATCTCACTCATAATTTGATCCTCATTCCCCACGGGTCTGGTTGTCAATCTAGTCCAGCTTCCCTTCCTCACTTCTCTGTTTTGAGCCAAACTGTGACTCTCCTTTCCATCATTAACCATTGCCCCTTCATCCCTGTCTTTTGGCTTCTTCAAGCCTTTATTCTTGTTTTTTGGTTCGAACCAACCTATTTTGAAACCCATGTCTTCCACTCCCGAAACCTTGCCACTGTAGTCATTCAATCCTTCCTCCACTAAGGCCTGTACCGGTGTGTCACCCTGTGCCTCTCCCTCCACCAAAACCGCCTTATCCGACCCTTGAATCTCCTTTAATATTTCAGTAACTACCTGGTTTGCTACAACCCCCTCATTCCGAATTCCTTTATCAATATCCTCAATCATTGCCTCAAAATCCGACCCATCTGCAAGGGTTTTTGTGACACCCAACTCTAGTTCACCTCTACCCAGACCTAACCCCTCCGTAGTGAACTCTGTTCCACAGCTTCGCACCAACTCCACTACACCTGTCTCCATCGTACCAGTCAGCAAAGGTTGAACCTCTACATTCTTCCTTTGATCCCTTAACTCCTGTTGCCTCCCTTTAGACAAAGTTTGAGGCCCCCTAGACTCATACCCCTTAACCTCAACATATTGACGGACCGGACTAAACTGAGAAGCTCTAATCCAGTGGCCATATTGTTGCTGCTCCACAGGAAGGGAACCTTTGCTCTTCAACCAGATTTCGCAATCTTTGTCGTCATGTGATAACATCCCACACCAAAAACATAGATTAGGCAGCCTTTCGTATTGGAAAGCCACCCACCCTTCCTCCTTTTCGTCGAAACTGATCTTTCTCTCTCGGCAAAGCGGTTTGGTAACATCCACCCTAATCCGAACCCTCATAAAGGTACCACCTTTCAACTCCGTCAGATCATTCGACTTAATTACAGGACCCACAGTCGCCCCAATAAACTCAGCCGTCTCCGGAGTCATGAACTTGAAAGGCAGATCATGAATCTGAACCCAAAACGAACAGAACCTAAACTCCAACTCCTTTACTGACTTGCTGCCATCAAACCTCTGTAAAATCACTAAATGCCTATCAAAAGACCAAGGCTCACCCTGAAGAACTTTCTCGGCATCAACTTCCAGATCAAACTCAAACAATAACACATTATTCCCTGCATTAGTAACACCGAAACTCTCCCTTGTTCTCCACAGCGGTCGAAACGTTCTCGCCACTGCTTCTATATTCAGATTCCGCTTGGTGAGAAACTTTGCAGCCAAAACATGGTCTGTCTTAGAAAATTTCTTCGGCAAACTCAGCTTCTCCCCTTCCTTCGCTGATAACGACAGCCCATCACACTTCCTTGTCAACTCCTCCATGATCTGAACAGAGGACCTGCTGCTAAGGCTAAACGGAAAACACACTAGAGCCCTACTAGCACTGAAGGTGCTATAGGGAGCGCCGTCTTTCTCAGGGAGAAAGGTAACGTTTTTACTACAGACTAGGGTTTAAGAGAAAACCCCAGACCGAGAACGGGTCGATATCTCACATGTCTTAAATTGATATATTTAACGTCAATCATAATTATTAAGACCTAACTTTTCAAATCAAAAAAAAAAAAAGAAGACCTAACTTTTGGTCACGTGCCCCTTGAAAGTGTGGACCGTATAAAACTCCAAAAAAGGAACTTAGTTTTATTCATTACAAAATAGAGGAATGTGTGTAAAATTGTCTCCGACACAGCTCTACTGCACATATTGAGGGATTCCCCTGCGATCTTCGAGATCTAAAAACAAATAAACCATATTAAAAAGGCCAAACACTACAAAACGACTGTTTTTGTTTGGAAGTGGGGGAGTTGTTGAAATTCAGGACAAACAGCTGCGGGTAGTAATTGTATTAGATGTATTTATCATGGGGCAAAATATATTGGGTCATGTTATTGAGTGCGCTTAGATAATTGTTAATAAATTAAGGGTCACGCTAATGAGTGCCTTTAGAGTATTGGTTAATAATCTATTTTAGGAAAGTTTTGACACCACTTTTATGGAAAATGAAAAAAGCTGTCAAAACATTAACTTTTTTTTTTCTTTTTCCATAAAAACTTTCTTTAAATGGATTATTAACGAATGCCCTTAGGGCATTCGTTAGCATTTCCCATAAATTATATTAGAAAAATTTTGACACTATTTTCATGGAAAATATAAAAAGTTGTCAAAAAAATTAATTATTTTATCATTTTCCTAGCTATAAAATGTTTCTAAAAATAATTTATAAACTAATGCATTTAAGACATTCGTTAACATTTTTCAAATATATATTATAGTATGAAATATTATGTAAAAATATAGTTCAACATACAAATGAAGTATTTTATAAACTACTTTCTCAAAAAAAAAAAGTATTTTAGCAGATTTAGTCCCCACAAAAAGGCGCTTTTGAGGGCAGTGCCCATCTCCAGTATTTTCCGCTTTGGGGCGAGTTCGGGATTTTCACCTCTTTGAGGCTTGACACCCTACCGAAGTGCAAGGCACGCCTCTACCACTACCTTTTTGTAGGGGAGGATTTTATTCCAGCCCCTGCAAGCTTATTGTCCTCTTTGGGGAGCCAAGCCCGCAAGGTTTTGTTTTTCAAGCGACGTGGGAGGGAGTCAAGCCCGCAAGGTTTTGTTTTTCAAGCGACGTGGGAGGTACGGATCTTCAGCCTTTGGCCTTTACACCGCAGTCCCACATCGGCAAGATATGCGTCCCACTCATGGTTTATAAGCCCTTGGGCAAGTTGATACCTCTCTAAGCCATAAGAAATCGCGGGAGAATTTTCCTTTAAAATTCTTAAGATAATTAGGATAATTGGTGTACTCAATTCTACCAACTTTTGTTGTAAGCCAATATTTAACAGATATTTTGGGTGTTAGTTATGGGAGACTTTGTTCTTAATTCTAGTTAATTGAATTTCCTTTAGTGCAAAAAAAAAAAAAAAAAAAAAAAAAGGAAGAAAAAGAAAAAATAAGAGAGTTTTCTTTCTAACTTATTTTATTAAATTTTCTAGAGACAATTATAAAAGAAGAGGCCAAGAGTCTTGTATTTTTTTTTTTTTCAAATTTGAAGAGTTTTATAATTTAATGACATTACATGGTATTTTCAACGTAGAAATTTAAGATTTGAATATCTTTCCTCACTTACAAAATATTAAATAAAATTATTTTTTGCCAAAAAAATTATCAAAGAAGCAGTGCTTATTAAAATGTTAGAAGTAATGCTGCTTATAGACTCAGATCACAGATTCACAATCATGTAGAGCGCTGTGATATATAAGCAACGTAAGCCATTCCTACCCGGCCCAATTTTAAATTATTGAATGTGGCAGGCCCAAATAAATCCAAAAAACAAAAAAGAATGTGATAAGCCCAAACTGTTGTATTCTGTTTAAAAATGACACTAGCTAAACAAAGCCCAATAGCCCTTTACACAGACCGGGCCTTGTGACCATACATTACAGACCTGAAGCCCATACAGAGACCAAAAAAAAAAGGAATTTTATATAATTTAAAATATATAAAGGAAACAATATATATATATATATATATATATAAAAAGTACATTAAAAAGTATTTTTTCTTCAGAGCAAAAAAAAAAAAGAAAAAAAAAAGACTTGAAGTCTTGCACTTAAAAAAAAATTTAGTTACAGTTAATTTGGGAGATATGATAAAAAAAAAATTCCAAAACTTTGTTATGGTAAAAGCTTTCCAAGTGAAGGAACCACTGGTTAGGATTGTTAGAATGGCTGTTTCTGTAGAGCCAATCTTGGAAATCTTTACCAAAAATTAAGATTGTGTGCAAGATAAACCACTTCTCAACCAGAGGGTTTTTTTTTTTGCTACAGCACAATCCCTGAGAACATGTAAAGTTGATTCTTATTGATTGGAAGCCAATTAAGCCAACACTTCCAAAGGAAAGAATTTGATTTTAGGGAGTGTATCCAAATCCCAAATCCAACTACCAATAACAATAGATACCCATTATAATTATATATTTAATAGTTCCATATAAAAACACAATCTTAATAAATACTATCTATTAATAGGGTAATTCTTACATGCTCCGGGAGCAATGCTCCTTCTTCTCACATGAGGGGTGGGCCCCATGGTGGGACCCACATGTGGGGCCCACCCCTCATGTGAGAGGAGGGAGTATTGCTCCCGGAGCACCTAAGTTTTTTCCCTATTAATAAATATAAAATATCATAATTATTAATTTTCTTACTTAATATTTTCTATACAAACACAACTAAAATAAATGTCTATTAATAACTATCATAATTATCAAGTTTCATATTCATATATAAAATAAAAGAGAGAAAAAATAAATTTTGAGATAAAATCATATTTTATCAAACTTTCCTCGGACTAATTATATTTTAGGACCAAGATTATGAAGTCTTTCTTTTTTGGGCCCTATGCAATTGCCTAATTTGTCTATCAATTGGACGGTGGATATTAATAATCATATCATGTGTATTCCATGTAATGTAAAGAAAGGACCTCATTATCAATTTTAAAGCAGTTAAATTAAACCCAAATGGAATTTGATTCCTAACAGTTTTAGGAAGGCAAAAAGAGAATTGGCATAAAGGATTTTGAGCAGTCAAAAAGCAACAGACCACTATCCCTTCAAACAAAGGAAAACCAAGGAAACACAAAGGTAAAGAATATAAAGTCAGCTCTATAATGATATATCAAATATGCACTCTTTGATCACCAGGTCTGATCAAGCAAGCAAACAAAAATCTCAACTTTAATTCATTTTTTTGCATAGAGTTTTTGGGTTATCATCAAGCAACCTTAACTCTATTGCTGAAACAAAATTGTTATTCTCTAAGATGGGGACAACATCAAAGGCAGAGGTCATGAAGCCAGCACTCCTCAAAGTTGGTATTCCTTTAGCTTTATCTGTAGCTGGTTTTGTTTGTGCTAGGATCATGGCAAGGAAAAGTAGTACCGTTATAAAAGATTATTCATTGCAAACTCAGGTTAGTTCTCCCAGAACCAATGTTTGTGATGTGTTTAATGATGAAGATAGCTTTCATAGCTTTCCTTCCACCATGGAAGATGAAGAGCCAATGGTCAATGACACTAGTCTTGCAAATATGGTAGATGATTTAGAAATTGGGGTCAAGCCAAAATTTGAAGAGATTTTAGGATTTAGAAGCCAAGTAGAAGATCTTGAAAGGAGAGCATGGGAGCTAGAGAAGCAGTTTGTGAGTTATTGTGATTTAAAAGAGCAAGAGTCTTTGCTTATGGAGCTTAAGAACATGGTGTTATTGGAGATTGCTCATGTTGAGTTCTTGGATAGGGAAATTTCATCCGCGGAGGCTGAGAATGAAAGACTTCGAAATTTGGTAGTACAATATGTGGGAGTTCTAGAGCAATTAGAACATTGGAAATCAAAAAATGGGTTGCTTCAAAGGAAGGTAAAGAGGCTTTTGAGAAGAACCAAGCAGCAATCACGTGTTATAAGAGAGCAAAATATGAAGATTGAAGATACAGAAGCAGAAATTTTGAGAAATTGTGATGAGATAGAAACAAGGTCTAATGTCATCAGGAAATTGGAAGAAGAAGTTAGAGAGCTGCACAAAATTATGGACCAAATGCAGGAGGAAAAGAATGAACTTTTGAATAAGCTTGAGTTGGCAGAAAATTCAGCTTCATCAATCTCCAAGGTTTGAGCATCCTTTGTACATTCGAATGCTTATGCTTATATTTACAACATCCTTTGATATATTAAAATGACACAATTCCATTTAGAAGTAGATAGCAATTTTGATAAGTCACTGGAAGATTAAGTAAACAGAGGCAACAAACATATATGTAGCTAGGATGGGAAGGGGAATTTGAACCCAAGTTCTTCATTGGAAAACTGAATAATTCCACTGAGCCACATGGCTCTTGGCAATTGGCATGAACCGTTTAGTTGTGGTTATGAAAGTGGGGTTGAATGTGACAACAAAGTTGTGAGTTTCTATCTTTTTTATTCTTGCTACTGATGGTCTAACTATAATGAGTTCTCATTTTGTAGATTGAAGGAGAAGTTATAGCCATGGAAGCTTACAATAAGCTTGTAAATGAACTGGAACAGCTCCAGAAGGATCGAGCAGCTGAGGTTGGGGAATTGATTTTCCTAAGATGGATCAATGCATGCTTAAGGCATCAGTTAATGAGAAATCATGAACAACAGCAACAACAGAATCATGACAAGAAAAGTGACTCTGACCCATGTTTTGAAGGTGGCCAAGAAATTGGAAATTATAGCTTAGAGCATGAATTAGATAACTCTCATTTGGAGCACAATGAGCCTTGCTTTGGTGTAGTTGAGACTGTTGAGGAGAGTAGTGAACATGCTTGTTCCAAAAGGGGAAAGTTACTTCAAAGGCTTAGAAGATGGGTGGAAGGCAGTGATAAGGCAAGAGGGAAATTAGATGATAAAAGAAGGCAAGAAATTAAGTGCTTTGCTAGGCATTCTGCTTCTGATGGGGCAGAGGAACAACTTCATGCAAGAAGGTCTTGTTCTAGTGCATGATCAGGGATTATAATATTTCTTTCATATACAAACTTTATATTCATAGCAATAATAAATATTTGCTTGGAAAAGGAGAACTTATTTTCCAAGGGTTAGAAATAATTACAAAAGCAAAAAAAAAAAAGAGCAAAGAATTTAAACTTCAAGACTGTACATAATCTCAGCAAGTGTAGAAGATCCGCATGGCTTTAGTTTATTCTCTATAGCGTGATGGGTCCAAAAGATGACTTTATGTAATTTTCACATAGTGAATTAGTGAATATATACCTTAAATTCAGAAATAATATTTTGGCTATAATGGTCTATGGTTGATCTAGATAGTTCTCACTTTTTCTAATATCATTAAATAATTTTAGGTAAACTTTCTCGAAAGTGTTAAAAGAGAACTATGATAAATCAAATCTCTTAAATTTTAAATTTGATCTTGATATGTTTGGGTAAAAAAGTTGCTGAAAGTAAATAAAAAATGACCTTAGGTTTGGTATATTCATTACAATTTTTCTAAACTATATTTTCTTTGAATCACAACTTCATTTCAGTCCATTTTGGTTTACTTCAATCCATTTTGGTCCATTTTAGTCTATTGGTCCACTTCGGTCCATTTTAATCCAATAGGTCCATTCAGTGTTACGCTCCTATCAATCCACGTTAGCGTAGCATTTTGGTTCACTTTAGTCCATTTTGATCTAATTCGGTTTACTTTGGTCTATTTCGGTCCAATTTGATCAAATTCGGTTCATTTGGTCCATTTTGGTTCACTTTGGCCTATTTCGTCCAATTCAGTTCATTTGGTCCATTTCGGTTCACGTTAGTATACGTACTTAAGAATGTAAAAAGACATGTTTGAATTGAAAGTACTTATTCCAAATTTATTAAAAAATATAGATCTCAAACTTGTTTATATACGTATTAAACCTTTCTTTGATTTTGACTTTGAGTGAAAAATGTAAGGGTTTGTATGTAGATGTGTGTGCGTGTGCAAAAAATGCAAGTTGATAACCATATTATTTGGTAAGAGAGAGTTTACATTACACTTTACAAGAAAAGGCCGGGACTGTGTTTGAAAGGGAAGCACGTTAATATTTAATTGATTCTGGGCTTCATGTATGTATGTTGACCATCTTCTAAAAAAAAATATATAAATATATATATATTTATATGTTGACCAAATTCAATGCGTTGAGTTAATACTTATTGATTTTAGACTATTTGGAAGGAAAGCATGATTGGCATAGTTAATACTTCATTGATTTTAGACTTCCATGAATAACACAAATTCATTGTCGCATAGGAAAGCATGATGGGCAAGTTAATAATTTGGTGATACTATATATTAAATGCGTTGAGTTCAAGTTACACCTGGGGTAATTCTAAACAATATTACACCAATCAATATTTTTTAATTGAATGTGAATTTTGACAAATCAATCGTTGGATTACATTATCTTTATATATTCTCCATGCTTGCAAAATTTTAAGGTGATAAAAAATCAATAGTCATGTTATCTATCAATTGTATAAATTCAAGTTTTTATAATTTAAAATAATGCATAAAATATAAGTTTATGGATCAAATGGTAAATAATATCTGATTGGTATGAAAATTGGCATGCATGTTTAGAACATATAGAACATGTAATCTAATGGTAGAGTTTTCAAAATATAAATTCATTAACAAGTTATTGGGTGTTGTAACATTACTTTAGAGTTACACTAGGTGTAACCCATACTAAATTGGCTCCCATATATGTTGATACAATTTTTTGTTTGAGAAGAATATGTTGATACAAATTAATTGCCAAATCAAACGTATATAATTTACGGTTTATATTCACCAAAAGCCTTATAATAAATTATAACTCAATTGGTAATTTCTAGTCCTTTTGACTTCTTCTTTTTTTTTTTTTTTTTGAAAACTCACATTTTTATAAGTCATTATTCTTTATTTATTTATTTATATATATAAATACACACGCCAAAAAAATATAAATAATAATAATAATAATAATAATAATAATAATAATAATAATAATAATATATAATTGAGCTTAAAATTTATACCCTTTTAAAAAAAGTTTAAAATTTATAAAGATTTCCTATAAAACCTTATCCTTCATTTGTATACCATAAGAGTCTTGTTATATTTCAACCAAAAAAAAAAGTCTTGTTACATTATATTTTTTTTAGGTGGTAGAATAGATGCCAAGATCCTTATAGCTCATAAGTTCAATAGCATTCTTATTTATATATAAATATATATATATATATATATATATTTATAGGAGTTCAATAGCATTCTTGAATTGAGATAAATGAAACTTTTGCCGTTGAGAAAAAAAAAAAAAAAGAAAAAAAGAAAAGAAAGATGTGCATATGAGGCTATGAGATTTATTAAAAAAAAAAAAAGCCTAACGGGAAGGAAGAAAAACGAGGACGGTTGTGTACTTGTGTTATGTGGATGAAATCGATGACGTTATCCTCTCCCATTTCCCAAACAAAACAAAAGCCATTGATTTCAAGTTTCAAGTTTCCAGTTTCAAGCTTCAACAACAGGAACAGCCTCTCTTCTCTTAACGGTCACTCACTCCAACCAAACCCAAAATGCCAATCTCACTCTCTCTCTCACTCTTCCTTTGTCATCAGCACACCCCATCTCTCCTTCATAACCCTCTCACTCACTACAACAACTTTCCCAGTACAAGTACTCTCTCTCTCTCTCTCACTATATATATTGTGGGTTTTGTTTTGTCAAGAATGATAAGCTAAACCAGTTTTGAGCTTTCCACAGGGACAGGTAAGAGGAGACCCTCTAACTCTAACAGAAGAAATCCAAATGGGTTGCCATTTCTCTGCTCATTCTCTTCCTTCAAGTCCAATGATACTGCACAGCCAGCCAACGATGGAAGAAGGGCATTGCTTGCTTCTCTCCTCACAACTGGTTAGTCCATGTGTATCATTTCTATATAAATTTCGTAAAAGAGTCTCCTTTACTTTGTATTTTTGTAATTTGATCATTTGGGTCATTAAAGTTATGTTTTTTTTTGGGCTAGTGCTGACAAATTATTATGCCTGATTAAAAAATTTTGGTTCAACACCATTATCTATGATGTTTTTCTATTTTTCCTTTTGATGAACAATATGTCTTGAGACGCAACTTTAATGGTAGTCAACAAAGTGGCGTTAGTAGTGGCTAGAATTAATAAGAACTTGTCAAACTAAGCAGTTGTGAAAATGTTAGAGAAAAATATTACGTCTATAGCATTACTGTTTCATGAATGTGCAATTTTCTATGTTCACTTGGATGATTAACATTTATTATGACTCAGCTGCTAGCGTTTGTGCCTGTGATGTGGCTGAGGCTGTAAGCACAAGTAGAAGAGCTGTAAGTTTTTATTTTTGGTTCAGATTTTTGCATAAGTTATTTTTGAGGTGATTGTTTTTGCTAATAGATTAAATAAGGGGAAAAAAGAGTCTTTACAGTTGTAAAATCATGTAGCCTTTTTGTTTGCTGCAGCTAAGAGGAGCAAAAGTACCTGAAAGTGAATTTACAACCCTCCCCAATGGTCTGAAGTTAGTAATTCAGTCATTGCTTATTTACAAATTTCTTGTTTATATTATTTTGCTTTCTTATTTTCCTATGCTTTAAATCTACTATAATTTCCTTAAATATGATGCCTTGAACTCTAGTAAGTTTCTTGTAACTGCATTTTTCATTTGATAACATGTTACATTAGATGGTTGTACCCAAAAAGGAATTTTCCATCTAACTAATTTATATAAAAAAATTTCTTCTTTGATTAGTTTCTACTTTCCAGCATGAGATTGTGTCAGAATTTTTCCTATACTTTGTCTCTTAATATATGGAATAGAACAGTTTAAGTTGTAGCTTCATTACCCCTAAGTTGAAAGTATTGTTTAGTTGGTTAATTTCATTCATAGAAGTCGCATTTCAGTTCTCACATGCAAATTTATGCTGAAATTCTTATGTATATATCCTTCAGGTATTATGATTTGAAGGTTGGGGGTGGAGCTAAGGCTGAAAAGGGATCCCGGGTTGCAGTATGGTTGTAACCTGCTTAAATTTCAATATTGAACTTTTATGGGTTACACTGCTTCCTAGAGTATACCAATGCCTACCCATATCATATGCTGAAAATGACTAATTAGTGTTTAATGTATGAAAACTATACCTGTTAAAATCTGATAATTACTTCATTGATAACTCATAGAATCTATCTCAATTATATTATTTGATGCCTGTCAATGCCTGAGTTCAGTACTGACTTCTAAACTATAAGAACCTGCTTTCTAGATTTGTGAGAGATGTTAATATTATGAGTGATTAATATGTGAAAAATAGAAATCTTGTAATTGCTGTATAATTTGTATTTATGCACCATATTAATGTAGAAAATTTGTAATGTCAATATTTTTAATAATTTGACCATGTTTGCCTTTTCAGCCAGGTAACTAATGGATTTGTTGTATCATGCTTATGCAAGGGAATTCTAACCTTAAATTCTGATAACTTTAATTCTTTGATAGGTTTAATTGAAGAAATAGATAGAAAGTTAAGGAAATTTGTAACTTTGGTTTCCATATGATTGTTTATGTTCTAAAGGGAAAATAATTTTAAATTCTTTTTGTCATTTTTTTGGGGGGAAATTTCAAGAGGTTCAAAAGCCATCTATCTGGATTAGATGGGCTAATTTCATCACTTTTGGTTGTGAAGCTGTCGAAGTAAAATTACCTAATGAAAGCTATAGCAAACTATATATGGATTCTAGGTATTGGATAAGGTTCATTGCTCTGACCTAGAATATGATTAATCCAGCATGGGATACATGAGCTCCTAGTAAATTACCAAATAGATTGGTAAGTCAGGCATTCCTGCACATCAAGTGAAACCACAAATGCATATCTTTTTGAATGGTTAAATATTTAGATTGCATTGATATGATGTGGAATTACTAATTAGTATATATTGTATAACAATGAACCTTCTCTAGTTTCACAATTGCGTGCATATGTAGTCAACACTATAATCTTGCATATTATCTGGTAACTAATAACATTCAAATATTATAAATTTGCTTATGTATTGTAGGTTCACTACGTTGCTAAATGGAAGGGTGTCACTTTTATGACTAGTAGACAAGGACTTGGTGTTGGAGGAGGAACGGTAAGATAAGAATGATGCCTTTTTCACAAATATACTATGTATTCCAATAATAATAGCTATTCCTCAAGTATCAAGCCTTCTGCACTGCAAATAATTAGGCCATGGGAGAGACGCTCCATATCAGCTTCCTTTAGGTTTGAACACTGTGGAAACTGTGAATGACATGTAAACTGATAAGGATAATAAGTGAAGAAACAATTACATCTAACTAGACTGCAATGTATTGATGCAATCTAAAGAGCCGCCCATTGCACCAGTAAATATCTCCTGTGCCCGCTCTATGGAGCAGGCCTCTCACATTATGTGGGTCCCATGAACCTGTGGGGCTCACAGATTGTGAGAGGCCTGCTCCATGGAGCTGGCACAGTAGATACCTCCTCTCCCATTGCACATGTTAAACATCTATTATAAAACCAGCACCCTATTTTGTTGAGCTTGTATAGAGTGGAAACTTTTTGAGAGTTTTTTAAAGACCAGAAAGTACACCTTCAATCTCTGTTATATGCATTCATACAACTCTAGTACTTCAAGTGAATTGCTAATGTTGGGAAATTTGACCCCTGTTGTTACTTATCATTTGAATTAACCAAGTTATTCAATTATGCCAATTTTCAATTCAGAAACAATCAATGTAAGCAAGTAATGGCAACTTAGAAAATGTGTCACCAATCGCACAAAATCACTCACAAGGAAATGGCCATATGGTGACAAAATGAAAAACCCAAGGAAAACTATCCAAGGGAAAAACCACTAAGGGGGAAATTTTTTAAAATAAAGCAAATCCACTATAGCAAGAGAAATGTGACAATCATAAGAAAACCTTTTCCTAGACTCTATTGACCTGTAGACAACTTACAGAGAAAACCTTTCACTACTCGTGAACATCTTAACTCTTCAACTACACATATTGCTTCCACGGATGATGCACGTGCGACGACAACCAGAACCTCAAATTGACAAGATCCTCCTGGAGATTTGTACTCCCCAATAGCACTAGGATGAAAGCTCTGTTGTTTCAATAGATGTCCAACACTCATTTTGGAGATCTTGGTGTATGGAACAATAAACCTTTCAAGGATATTCAATGAGAGCGGCAGGAAGACTCTAGGAATATTCAGATCTAGTTTTTCTTGACTCTCTGGCATTCTTACTCTTCTCTTAATTAGGATTACAAAACCATGTTTATACATGTATAGGGTTTGGGTTTAATTGGCTACAAAATGCCTAGGTCAGTGGCTTTTGCAGAACTCGCTCAACCGAAGTGTCTGGTGAGGGACAGGTGACCTCTCAATTTGAATCTCACTCGACCTAGATGACTGGTGAGGGACTAGTGAACCTCTCTATTGTACTCTCACTCAACCCAGATGAATTAGCGAGTGTCTGGTGAGTGGTAGGCAAGCCTTTGAACTTCTTCTTTCAGCCCTTCAACCTTGATTACTCAATTGCTTACAACTCAAATGAAATTAATACATGGAAATCAATGCGGTTACAATTTAAACTTTGACACGGAATTAGCCAACACTAAAATGACCATAAAAACTAATAAACTTGAATTTTCCCATTGCTTGGGGCTGACCACCGTTCATCAGCCAATTCTCTATTCAATCTTTTTCCAAACAATTGAGTGAAAATTTATTTCACCTTTCATATAAATTTTTATAATGGTTTATGTCTCCTAACCTTTGTTTGTAAACTAGGCCACATGCACCAAGCAATCGTACGACTACACTAAACCAGGGGTTGATATTTAACATGTTAGTTTATGAACTGTACAATTTGTAGGATGGAGTCCTTTTGATTCTAATCAGTATCTTAAAAATACTATGGAAAAAATTGTCTAGCAACAGAATCTATGCAATCTGCACCCAAACGTACTACACTGTCATCATGAAGTGTTTTTATGTCTGTTGTTTCTGTTTGTGTACATGCATCTCGTAATATTAGTACAAATATTCACATCTTACCAAGCGTTTCCAATGCAAGCTCAATGTTCTAAACTCCCAGGTCTGTACCCTGTTTCAATGCTCTTGTGCATGAAAAACTTTTGCTTCTTGTTTAATATTGATATACTTGAATTGCTGCAGCCATATGGATTTGATGTAGGCGAGTCAGAGAGGGGAAATGTCCTTAGAGGATTGGATCTAGGTGTACAAGGCATGAAGGTTGGAGGCCAGGTGAGACCAGTTTTGGAACAGAAACTTCCTTGTTATATCTTTGAAACTGTTATAGTAGTACCTTACAATTTCCAAAAGTATATAAGTAATTCCTTTCTGGAAGTGTGTCACTATTTCAAACTGACTGACTACAAAGAGGATATACTTGGTAGTCTTAGGATCATTTTTCCCCTTTTCCTTTTTGATCCCATGTGATTGTATAAATAAGAATTTTATGATTGAGACTTTGAGATCAAAATTCTTAGCAATTGGTGGCATGTACATTTCTTACAAATTTGAAGTTCTTTATGAGAAGGAGAAAGCAGGTGAAGGTTTCATGCTCACATGCCTACATTTTGATCTTTATGAGAAGGGGAAAGGGCATTATTGTAGTTGGTCGCAGTTATAGCCTTTGTCAAGTGTTTGATTATTTAGTTTTATGCAGCGATTACTTATTGTTCCTCCTGAGCTAGCTTATGGAAGCAAAGGAGTACAGGAAATCCCTCCCAATGCAACAATAGAGGTAACTTGTTTTTATCTCTTTCCCAAGATTTCTTACATGAAGATTAAGAGCAAAGTTAAGTTTTAGCTTGTACTCAAATGGTCCATTGTATTTTGAATATATATGAGATATGGGCATCGTGTTTGATGGGGTCTTCAATTGGCTGTTGTAGCAGTTAGCATATGATTAGCTTTGCCATGGTTAGATCATCAGTCAAGAGATCACATCATTTTTTTTCTTTCTCAAAATGAAACAGTAACTTTCTTTATGCCTAAGCTTAAAATGTTAGAGCGTGGAGCTAAAGCGGTATAGTGGCTAAGAATGTCTATATCCATAGGTTATTATTTCTTAATTGCGTCAATTTGTGGAGTTGAAAATCTTCTAATTATTTGTTCCACTTTTAGCTATAATAAACTAAATTCTTTTGAATCTTTTCTGCAATAAATAATAAGATTACTATGGTTTAAGAGATGCTATGTGGTTTTCTGTGCTTCAAGCATGGCCTTTGATGCTTATTACTTACCAGCTAACATTTTGGTGAGAAATGACTTGTCTGGGCTGCAAAGCTTGACTTCCCATCTTTCATATAAGAACATAATTTCCAATAACACACCATGCCCTGTCAGAATTAATCTATCACCATAGATGTTATTAATCAATTTACTTTTACATTCCTTTCACCTTTTCTTCACCTTTCTAATATGGACTCTTCTCTACATGCATCTTTACTGTTTTCTATCTTCATTGGACTGCAGTTGGATGTTGAACTACTGGCCATCAAACAAAGCCCATTTGGGTAAGTATTGGGTTATGAGAACAAAAAATATTGACCTTTGAGTGTCCTATATTCCAATTCCCTGGCAGTTAATTTCTGTTATTAATTTGTTGTGCAGGTCTCCTGTAAAAATTGTTGAAGGTTGATGCTGTTATGCCCTCCTGATGCTGTCATGTTGGTAATGATTTGTTCATATGGGATTGAAGGATGAAAACTTGTGGGAGAAAAGGATTTCTTCCTTGTATAGGCCTTTTTACTGTGAACCACAGACCTTCAGTTTCATTTGTTCCTGGACCAAAAAAAAAAAAAAAAAAAAGACTACATAAATTGATAATGTATGTAATTGTTCTTGTAAGTACTGTTGACCTTTAATAAATATCCTTCAACTTTTCAGTTTCTCAAAATTTATCTCAAGTTCCCCTGCTTTTCTAAATGTTCTACTCTGAATTTATTTGTAAATCCTAACACGAAATTGTTACCTGATGGAAAGACATGGAAAATAAGGATACCAGAGCGGAGAAAATGGAAAAGAACTCATCTTGATTGTGCTTTCTTATGTTCCCGATCAGATAGATAGTATGATTTGTTTTTCCATGCAGGTGTTATGATCCTAGTGTCCCACATTGATTAAATATAAGGTTAATCATGTGTTTATAAGCTCTTGGACACCCTCTCCTTGCAAGCCGGTTTTTAAGGGTGAGTTCTACCCATGGGTTTGTAACAGCAGGACAGTCAACAAATTGGATTTCTTATTTTGTAACATTCTCTTGTTCATTTGTTTTAGTATGAGATTTCTTGGACCGCTTGGTCATTGCATATTATTATGAAAATAGATTATGTCTTTAAGTTTTCTTGTAGTCTATTGGTATGGCTCCCACTTGTCTCACGACTGATACACGTGATCATTTACTAAAGGGAAGAACACTGAGAAGTAGTAGTGCAGGGGCCACTATGTTGTGGAATTCTATCTTGCAATTCTTTAATTAACTGTAATTTTCTCAATCCAAATTTTCAATATTTTCATGATTTTTTGCTCAACAACATGAAAAGACAAGGAAAATCTCCCAACTCTTTAACTTGGTATTAAGGCAATTTCTGTTAAAAGCTCTCTCAAGTACAGCTAGAAATGCGTCCCTCTGGACACCATGGAAGAGGAATCCATCCACCTCTCCAATAAATGCCAAAAGTTTCATGGTTTTTTATATAGATTCTTGTGCCCAATTTATTCCTTTGCTATAGGCCTATAGCCTTATATTTACTCCCTCTTCTTTCCTGCATGTAAGATGATCTTTTCATCTCTTCTTCTTTGCACACGCAAAATGGTCATCAAGCCAAACACAACACCACACTGCCTTTGTAGCTGTATCTTCTTGCTTCTTTTCCTTAGTCTTCAATGTTCTTAAAAGGCCTGTCCAAATTGTGGCTCCGTTGAAGTCCCATATCCTCTAAGCATAAACCCCAACTGCGGTGACCCAGACTACTCTCTTCGTTGTGATCCCCACTCTAACAAAGTTTATTTTGATGCCCTCAGTGGAAGGTCTTATCTTGCACTCAACATAATGGCTTAAGCTTCATCTCAACGCATGGTGGTGCAACCATCGGCTTGGCTGCCTGATAGATGTGTTACTCAAGACATGCTAGTGAGTGAGGGCCTCTGGTTGAATCAATCTCTCCCTTTCAACGTCACTTCATCCAACACAATCTTCCTCTTAACTGTTCACCGCGGCTTTTAGTCTCTCCTCTCAATTGCACTCCTTCTAGTCTTTGTCACCGTTACTTGAATAGCTCGGGACAAGTTGACACAAAGATAACACTTCAATGTGCAAATGATATTGACCCTTGTTGCACCTTTGTTGCTGGTGGTATGCCTTCAGCATACATGATACAGCTTCACAATTTAGGTTGTAGAACCTTCAGAAGCATCATTCATTTGGATCCTGAGAAGCCTGCTGTTCAATGGGAAGAGGGATTGGAAATTCAATGGACTCCTCCACCAGAACCAGTTTGTAAGACTCAACTTGATTTCTCAAGGGCTTCCTAGTGTTTACCTTCTGGTCTAAATGGCCGCCTCCATTGCCTTTGCAACAAGGGATACCACTGGGACCATGGTGTTGGAACGTGCTTGAGAAAGAAGAGAAACACTAAAGCTAGCCTCAGCTTAAAGGTTTCCATGGGGGTGATCTCCTTTTTCTCTATAGCAGTAGCAATGACTGCTATTGCAGTAAGAAGATCCTGGAAACTCTCCAACCAGCAGGCAAGGCCGCAAGGGTGGCCAAGGCAAGAGAGGACATGTTGACATCAAGCAATGGTGGGAAATCTTCAAGGAGGTTTCACCTAAAAGAGATGAAGAAAGCTACAAATAACTTCTCCAAAGAAAGGGTTTTAGGGAGTGGTGGTTTTGGTGAGGTCTACAAAGGTGAGCTTCAAGATGGGACTACTGTGGCTGTTAAATCAGCTAGAGTGGGTAGCATCAAAATTCAAAAGCACAGAACAAGTTCTCAATGAAGTTTGTATACTTTCTCAAGTCAATCACAAGAACCTAGTCAAACTCTTGGGTTGTTGCGTGGAAGGTGAGCAGCCGTTGATGATCTATGAGTACATCTCAAATGGGACCCTTCATGTTGGAATGGGACCCTGCATGCATATATTGGAATCAAATCAAATTGGGGCTTAACATGATTGTTGCTTTGGAGAATAGCAAATTAACTTTTGGATTTGGAGAAGGCAATTGCATAAATAGCTTGAATTGGGAAATTGGGATTGTCTTTAAAAAGGAAAGCATTAGCTTAAAGTTTATAGTTTTCATTTGCGTGTGAATCATGATGGCAATCAATATCAAATTTTTGGATGAGAATTGTATAATGTTTGTTGCACCATATTTTCGCCCACAAACTTAAAGTAGAATACTAATTTAGTAATTTACAGAGCTTTCTTTAACAATTCATTTATTGTGGAGTGTATCAATTTTTTTTTTTTTTTTTAATTTTATTTACCTTGACTACAAATAATAAAAATGCGTACATATGATTACAAGTATCAAGTATATTTGGACCAATCAGTTTTTGGTGTAGATGGGAAATGAACCTCATATCTCTTATACAACAATTAGAGACTTTACCAGTTGAGCTAACTGGAACCCACAAGTATAAGTATTTTTTATTATACATATGTAGGGATGGCAATTAAAGTTCGACCCGCGGTACCCAGCCCGGTCCGACCCTAATGGGCCGGATTTTACCTGGTCCGATAAATAATAGGGTCGGATATGAATTTTAAAAAAAAAACCCAAAACGGGTCCGGGTTTTATGCATACCCGGCCTGAACCCGACCCGTATACATATATAATATTTATAATAAAAAAACCCTAGATATAAATACTATCATTCTCCTCTCAGATTTCATTTTCCAAACCCTAACCCTCACCCTCACCTCTCAGCCGCTCCCCTATTTCTCTCTCTCACTCTCTCACAGATACTCTCACACACTGCCGCCAGCCACTTACAAACCCTAACCCTCACCTCTCAGCCGCCGCTCTCTCTCTCTCACAAAGACTCTCACACACTGCCACCGGTCACCTACTTTTGCTGATCTTCGAACAAACCACAATACAAATCCAAATCCTTGCTGCCGTCGTCATCTCTCATTGCCATCGTCGTGGTTGTCATCCTCGATTCATTACTGGCGTTACACCATCATCTTCATCGTAAATCTCACAGCGAGACTGAAATGGTGCCATCGCAATATAGAGCCTCTCAACGATCCCATCACTTCGTTGCTTCAACACCTAAATTCTCTAGAACCGTTCTTGAAATCATCTATATCCATTGTTTTGTCCTCTCTTTTTTTTTTAAAAAAAAAAATTGTAAATTGTATCTGAAATGAAACAATATCATATTGAATATTGAAAATAGTTTCTGTTTGTGATTTGTATTTCTTTTTTTTTTATGGGTGTGATTTGTATTTCTGTTTATGTTTGTGATCGAAACAGTTTGTGGTTGTGATTTCTGCAGTTGTAATTTTTTTTTTTTTTAAGATTGGATCGGATTGGGCTTCTGAATAGAAGCCAGAAGTGGCTGAACGGGGCCCGTGGGGCCCATGGGTCTGGGCCCCAAAAAAAAATCCGATTAATAATCAGACCGGGTCCGAGTCGCAGGTCTAGGCTCGCGGGTCGGGTCCAGGTATCAAAAACCCCAGCCAACCCGACCCGTTGTCATTCCTATACATATGAATATATCAATTGTTCAAAAAAAAAAGCTAAAGATCAATAAAGCAATATATGTCTTTATATTTGTTTTTATTGTGAATAGAATTGCATATTTAGTAATAGAAACAACCCCCAAAAAATGCATATTCAATGCAAAACAACTTGTATTTAATATATTTATTAAATAACATTAACATAAATTTTATAATGTGAAAAAGGCACTTTCCTATTTTAATTTTAATTTTTGGGTAATTCACAATTTAATTTTTATTTTTGAGTAATTCATAATTGCCCCCTTCTGTCTTTGAAATTAAACAATAACCTGCCTGCATTTTTCTTTTATAAATATTCTAATTTTTCAATACCCTCATTTTTCGTTTGACTACGCTCTTTGCTCTTTCCACGCTCTACGCTGCTCTTTCCATTTTCTCTCTCACCCAGGTATTTCAAATCCTTTTTACCCTTTTGAGTATGAAAATTGCTTAAATCCCTAGCGTTTTTTTTTTTTTTTTCCTTCCGTAGAACCATATCTCCAGGATTGAAACGTTTCAGTTTTACCCTCTGATTATGGTATCTCGTCATCCTCCCTTGATATAAAGCCATTCTTTGAGCTGCATCATCTCTGACCTCAGGTAAGTAATCCAGAGCTAACTTGAGGCCCTCGTCATTGCTGCGTTCGTCATAACATGTTCTTTTGAGACTTGACACTCCAACTTCCACAGAAATTACTACTTCAATTCCAAATGCCAGCTTGAAGGGTGTCTTGCCTGTTGGTGTCCTCATTGTCGTTCTGTAGGCCCATAACACTCATGGAAGCTCGTTAGGCCATGCTCCTTTTGCCCCCTTAAGTCGGGTTTTGATTAGCTTAAGCAAAGTCCGATTTATAACTTCAGTCTGGCCGTTTGCTTGTGGGTGTCCAGGGGAGGAATAGTGATTCCTTATCCCCAGTTCCTTGCAAAAATCCCTAAACTTGTGGCTGTCAAACTGTCGTCCATTGTTAGAGATGATAACCCGTGGAATCCCGAACCGACAAACTAGGTTTTTCCATACAAAGTGTTGTATTTTGGCCTCCGTTATAACTGCTAAAGGCTCTGCTTCCACCTACTTCGTGAAATAGTCAATAGCGACGACTAAAAATTTTACCTGCTTCTTACCAGGAGGTAGGGGGCCTAGTATATCAATTCCCCATGTGGAGAATGGCCATGGTGATGTGATGTTGGTCAAGTGCTCTGCTGGGACATGCTGCACGTTTCCAAACCGTTGGCACTTGTCGCATCTCTGAACGACCTGAGCTGTATCTTTTTGCATGGGCATGGACAACTTGCCCAACGAGTGACCGTGGTCCAGAGTGATTTTCGCAGACACCTTCGTGGATCTCTTTTAGTACATACGCAGTATCTTCTGGGTCGAGGCACTTTAAGTAGGGCTGTGAAAATCCCCTCTTGTAGAGCTCGTCATTCAAGATTGTGAACCTGGACGACCTTACTTTGACTTTTCTGGCTTCTAAGGGATCTGCAGGGAGGTTGCCATCCTTGATGTACGTGATTATTGGGTCCATCCAGCTCCCTCCAGATTGGATGTAATGTCAAACCCCTTAATGCTTGGGAGGTGCTGCACTTCCATGTACAATCTAGGTCGTCCTTCGTTGGTAGCTGACGATGCTAGCCTAGCAACTTCATTCGCTTCCGAGTTTTCCTCCCTTGGTACCTAAGTGATCTTGACATCATCAAAGTTAGAAACTAACTGATTAGTCAGCGTTAAGTACCTTTTCATTCTGTCTTCTTTGGCCTCGTACTAGTTGGTTATCTGCCCCACCACAAGTTTTGAATCAGAATTCAGCTTCAAGTTTCTTACACCCAAGGCTTTTGCAATTCTCAAGCCCGTCAAGACAGCTTCGTACTCTGCTTCGTTATTCGTTGCTGGGAACTGAAGCTGGACTCCGTATTTGAGGATGTCTTTCTCAGGGGATAAGAGGATCACTCCTACTCCTCCGATGCCTGCTGCTGCCGGCCTATTTGTATACACCGCCCAGTAATCTGACTCTGGATCTTGATCAGCAATAGTGAACTCGGGGACAAAGTCAGCCAATGCTTGGGCCTTGATCGCCATCCTAGGCCTATAATCGACGTCAAATTAACTCAATTCTACAACCCATTGGACCATTCTTCCTGCTGCATCCGGCCTACCCATGGCCTTTTGTGGAGGTTGGTCTATCATGACTAGTATCGTGTGTGCCTGGAAATAGGGACGAGGTTTCCTTGACGCGACAATCAGTGTAAAGGCTAGCTTTTCTATTTTTGGGCATTTTGCTTTTATGCCCTGGAAAGTCTGACTTGTGTAATAGACCGGCTTCTAGATCCTCAGTTCTTCACGGATCAATGCCGAACTCACGGCCGTTTGGGAGACAACCAAATATAGGAATAGATCTTCTCCTTCAACGGATGGACTCAAAAGCGGTGGCTTGGATAAGTAATTCTTGAGGGCCTGGAAAGCTTCTTCTCCTCCGTCCACTAGAAGGCCTGTTTCAACGTTTTAAAAAGTATGATGCATTTATCCGTGACTCTAAAGACGAACCTGTTCAAAGCTGCTACTCGTCTCGTCAGCCTCTGTACTTCCTTCACACTTCTTGGGGAGGTCATGTCTAATATGGCTTTGACTTTCCCTGGGTTGGCCTCTATACCCCGTTGCGAAACCATGAACCCCAGGAACTTGCCTGACAAGACTCCAAACACGCACTTTGCCGGGTTCAATCTCATCTGATACTTCCTCAACGTGTCAAAAGTTTCTCTGAGGTCGTCCAGATGTAATTTTGCTTTTCTGCTTTTCACGAGCATGTCGTCCACATACACTTCCATATTCCGTCCAATCTGCTTGCTGAACATTTGATTCACCAGCCTCTAATAGGTCACCCTTGCATTCTTCAGACATATGACCCTGTAATAGTACAGCCCCTGGCTAGTGATTCTTCAGACCAAAAGGCATGACCCTATAACAGTACAGCCCCTGGCTAGTGACAAGGGTTGTTTTCTCCTGGTCCTCTTTGCTCATGCGAATTTGGTTGTAACCTGAAAATCCATCCATAGAGGTTAGTAGCTCGTGACTAGCTGTTGAATCTACTAGTTGGTCGATCCTAGGAAGTGGAAAGCTGTCTTTTGGGCAAGCACGATTGAGATCTGTGAAATCAACGCACATACGCCATTTCCCGTTGGACTTCTTCACCACGACAATGTTGGCGAGCCATTTAGGGTAGTAGACTTCCGTGATGAACCCGACAGTTAAAAGTTTCTCTACCTCTTCCACAACAGCTTTATTCCTTTCAGGAGCAAAAACTCGTCGCTTCTGTTGGACGGGCTTTCTAGTGGGGTTGACATTCAACCGGTGTTCTATAACTTTGTTGTCTATACCTGGTATATCCTTATGGGTCCAGGCGAAGATATCCATATTCTGCTTTAGGAACTCCACGATCTTGTCCTTCAGGGTTAAGTCAAGTCCTGCTCCAATCTTCGTGACCTTGGTAGTGTCTCCTTCTACTAGGTTCACATCTTCCAACTCTTGGACAGGCTTCTTTGGCTCTTCTTCTACCACCCAGGTATGGTTTTCTCTGGAGGCTAACACCGCCTGGTAACACTCTCGAGCCAGGAGCTGATCCCCACGTATTTCTCCTATCCCATGCGGGGTTGGAAGCTTCACTTTGAGGCAATAGGTTGATCTGAAAGGAAAAGAGAGAAGAAGCAAGCTCGAGCTATGGCTATAAGGCAAGCCAAGGCAAGGCGTGCTGCAATAGCTAACACCAATTAGAATTTGTTGGCCAAATGGGGAGCTGCTCAAACTAGAGAGAGATTCTATGACATATGCCCCGAGCAGTATGCTACATGAGTCTAGTGGCGTTTCTAAACCCTTATTACAACAAAATTTTTTGTTGCATTGTAATAAACTCTCTCACAACGAAAATTTTCATTGCCCACATAAAGTTTATGGCAATAAACTATTGCAACAAAAATTTTGTTGCAATAGAGTTTTGTTGCAATAAATTCGTTGTAATAAAATATTTTATTGCAACAAAAAAATATTGTTGCTATAATTTATTGCAACAAAATTTTTGTTGGGATAGGTTACCGTACCAGTAATTTTTGTTGCAATAAAGTATCGAATTGAGAAATATGACAAGAGGAAGCCACAAATTGAGAAAACATGATAGATTTATTTTTAATTTTTTTACAGTGGTTTAGTAAGAGGGAGAAAGTACTAAAATTCCTAACAATAAAAAATTGTCTAAAATGAAAAATTTTAGTGGGATTGTAATTTGGCTATGTGTTGTCTTTCAACAGACAATGGAGTTCAACCGAACTTAATCTATTTTTTAAGTCCTAAGAGTAGATTTCTTTCTCTCTTTGACCTAGAAGACGAAACTCTATCAATGCCACCACTATCTTATCCATTAGCTAAATTTGGTCCAACACTTGTTTCAATTTTTTTATTGGGTTATGATTCCTCCAGAGTCATGGGACTGTATGAGGCTCTTGGATTACAAGTCCGTTAACATCCATACCCAATGTTGAGATATTCCAATAGTTCTTTTTTGAATCTATTTGTACTTTTAAGTAATTTGAGGAATAACACTTTTATTCAAAATCCTATTGGACATGAGTAGAGTTTGGTATAAGTTTGGGTTGATTGATTTTCCTTTTTTTTTTAAGTGATTAATTTTCAATGCTAAAATGCAACCATAACTTCGTTTCAAGAAAACTTATTGCAAGCCAAACTTTTTTTGTGCAATTATATGAAGGTATGCTCAGCATTAGTTGTTGATCCAAAATCAAGGATAAAATTTTATGTGTTGCATTTGACCATTTGATGTATGCCTTTGTTGATGAAATGGTAGTGTCATCAACTTATTTATTTTAGTACATCCAAATCTGCCAAGAATTTGAAGCTTGTTATTCAACATCTAAATCCTTTGCCTCAAACATTTGATAGTGTTGCCAAATTACTTTTGAGAGTTCTTTAATACATGGTTGTATTGCTCGTAGCTGTACTAGTAGCAGCAGAAACAGCAGTTGTAGTGGAAGTGATGGTTGTAATTGTTGTAGTTCCTGTGTAGTATAGCTATTTCTATGTCATCCTCAAGGACCAAGACTCCTAATGGTATAGTTTTTAGGGAGATTGATGAAATTCTCATTGCTTATGTTGCTGATGCAATCTGGGAAGCACGGGTGCGGCATTTTGGTCGCCACACTCATGTCGAACACGTCGGGACGTGGCATGTGGCCTGGACGTGGCTAAATACATATCACAAGCGATTTTTTTTATGCGGCCCAATACGCCAGGACACTGCCCGATACGCCAAGACACGGGAAGCTTATTAAAAAAATAAATAAATAAATAATTTTATACAAACGCTGCGTTTTGTGGGGCAGAATTTTTTCTTAGAGTCTGTTTGGATACCGCTTATTTTGCTAAAAACTAAAAACAATAAAAAAATAATAAAAAAGTTACTGTTCACCAAATGGTTACTGTAGATATGCCTATTTGCACTGTTCATGTCCCATGATCAGTAAAATAGGCGTTGGTTTAAAAAAAAAAAAAAAGGGCCTGAAACGCGTTTTGATGCAAAACGTGGACGCAATAATCGGTACCCAAACGGTACCTTATTCTTTCTGTTTTCTCTACTTCATGTTGATTCTCTTCGTTTTCTCTGGGTGCTCCTCCATCTTCTGTTTCTTCCTTTCTTTTCTGCCTTAGATCTATTTCTCTCTTTGTGACTATTTCGCACTGTTTCCTTGTCTTTTACATTTTGGTTGCACGTGATGACACAAACAAAGACAAGACTTAAAGTGGGAACATGTGGAGGAGTTTAAAAAAAAAAAAAAAAAAAAAAAAAACAAAACAAAACTTAAAAGGTAGAATGAATGAGTGGATGAGAATAAGAGAAGGATTATAAAAAAAAAAAAAAAAAAAAAAAAACCGTTGGTAGAATAGCTGAGTTAAAAAAAGGGCATAAATAATGTTAGAGATATAACAAATTTTATCATCCTAATTTTTAGAAATTAATGTCACCAGTCATAAATAAATAAATAAAATTATTTATTTATTTTGTTATTATCATTTAGCATTCACAATTATTATTACATCAATTTACAAAATGTTATGTATGCGTACCCTGGAGGTGTAGTAGGCCCAACCTCAACCGGGCTCACAACCTACTTGTAATCTGGGTATAGGATTTCCTACTTTGGGTCGTTCTCGGCACAGAGACTCTGCCAAGCTGATCTTTCACTCCCTCCCTTTCCTCTCCTTTTTTCGATCCCCCTATTCCATACCCAACTTGTCGTATTTATAGCCTCAGATTAGTGGGAAGATCATGATTACTGCCACAGTTAGTGCAATTGGGGGTCCAATATGGTTAATTGTAAGTGGGTTCAGGTGGGAGTGGCTTTGGAAATGGCTCCCACTTCGTGAGATATTCTCGGCAGTGATGCTTCCCGGACCTGCCGGGCAAACGCATACAACCGGTGAGGACATGCCGAGCACAATTATACGGCGTGGTTACAAGAGGACCGGCGTCAGCTTCTCGTCCGTTTAGCCCTTCTCGGAATACTCCAAGCATGGTCACGCATCTTTCACGAATGAGGGCTGGTATTCTGGGCCTGGTAAAAGTCGAGGCACTGGCCCATACCCTTGACCTATGCCCTAAGGCCCAAATGGGCCTGGGTACCAGGGGGCCGTACATTATGTTATATTGTTGATACCCATTTTCGACAAAGGATCTAACAGCAGAAGAAGCCCAACAATAAGGAAGATGAGAAGAAAACGAGGGGCAAAACAGTAAAGAAATAAGGAAACAAGCCAATGGGCTAAAGTGGTAGGATTGATAGCCGGCAGGCCCAAGAAAATAACAAGAGGTAAAGAAGAAATAAATGGGCTGAGGATACCCAAGGAATGAAGTAGTAAGCCCTTAGGAATAATGAGAGGTAAAAAAGAAATAAATGGGTCGAGGAAGCTTAATGGGCTGACATAATAGGAATAATGGCCAATAAGCTCATAAAAGTAATAAGAGGTAAAGACGTAGTAAAAAGGTCGAGAAAGTCCAAGGAATTAGGCAACAAACCCATAGAAGTAAAAATAGGTAAAGAAGGAGTAAGTGGACTGAGGAAGCTTAAGGAATAAAGTGGTAAACTAAACGGGCTGACATGGCAGGAATGATGGCCAATAAGCCCATAAAACTGATGAGAGGTAAAGATGTGGTAAATGGGTCAAGGAAGCCCTAAGTAGAAAATTAATGGATCAATGGGCTGATACGGTAGGAACATCAGCCAGCAAGCCCACGGGGTAATAAGAGGTAAAGGAAAGACAAAGCTGTAGCAAACACAATAAAGCAGTATGACAAGATTAATGACCAAAATGCCCACGACCATGAAGAAGAGAGACAAGACGAAGGCCCAGCAGGCTATGAGGACAAAGGCCTTTGCCTGGACAACACCCAGCCTAGGAAGGGATAAAAGGAAGAAAACATGAGCCCAAAAGCCCACACATCCTTCACGCCATAAAGGATAAACATAAGCTAGAACGTATAGCAGAACCAGATAACGCAAGAGCGGAGAAATTGTGTGAAGGCCAGAAAGGAACAAACGCAAATGGAGTGGAGCATGCACAATGGACTGTCAAGATTAATGCCCTAAAATCCTATTGTATGCTATGTATGACATTATATTATATGTAATAAAGTTGTTTTATTATAATCTAAAATAATGGTAACATGAATATTTGGACATTATCATATAGTCCTTGAGATATATAGTATGTGATTTAGTCATAGAAGACATAAATCACAAGTTTTTTGTAAACTTATAATCTTAGTTCGTAGTCAGTGATGAAATTGAGCATTTCATCTACAAAGACTATAACATGTCAATTAAGATGATTTGTCTTGATCATGGAAGTGAAGACTTCTAATTGATATGTTAATATGTTTTAAGTGTATAAGACATATTGAACTAGATCGCTGTGAGATTTATTATTTTATTAACAATTGTCAAATGAATAATAAATCTCACGACTTTTATTTACATAAACACTTAATCCTGAGGGAATAGTAAACCCGATCATGAAATGTAGGTTGCTTTAATATATCAAGAGTGAGATCTAAACAAATGGTCAAAATCTCAGTATGTTGGGCAACCACACATAATGTTGAAGGAACACATATTCTCAAAATGAAATTCATAGTCTCCTTATAGAGATATAAAATATTTTCTTGAGATAAATTTAATGGGTTTGGTTTTTCAAAGTGTTAGGCCTAACCACTTTAGTAAAGAGTTACTAAAGTTTATATTTTATGAAATTAGATTTCATAAAATATATATGAATAACTTAAAGGATTAAACCGGGTATTCAAGGATCAAGATGTAGTAATCTTCAAATTGACAGTTATATATTATGATTTTGTATTACTACGAATATTTTCATGAAATGGTTAAATGTTTAATGGTGGTATTAAATATAATTAATGGTAACTTTATCTTTGTCAAGAGTTAACAGATAAGTCCAAAGCCCATTGGAGCTAGGGTTTTATTTGTCCATTTTGGTCCCACTTTAAGCCACACACTAAGGCCCAATTAAGCTGGCCTAAAAGGCTAACCCATTTAGATAATCAGTTATTTATTTAATAAGAGTTATTAAATAAAGTAACTGTCAAGTGTAGAAATATACGTAGTATTAAAAAGAGAAAGATTTAGAGAGTTTTTCTCAAGACACTTGGTTATTCTCTTAAACAAGTACGTTTATAACTGATTGAGAGACCACACATCTTGGGCACATTGTGGAATTGGAGTGAAGATTGAAAGTCTTCCCAAGTAAGATTGAAAGTCTTCCCAAGTTCAATCTTCATTTGTTTTGAATTTCGTTGCATTAAGGTACACCTTCTTGTTTTTTGTTTCTAAAATTCAGATCTTGCATGTTATCTCACATGAATGAAGTAAATCTGTTTATATTCCGCTGCATGTTTTTTGTATGAGAAACTGTTTTTTCCATGTGTTTTCCCAACATGGACCAGGACACCACCTACTTGTACCCAGCCAATACATGGGAAGTGGGCCATGGGTCAAGGTATTCAGAGAGTGGTAGGGAGAAAATGGGGGTCTATTCTGGGGTTCCCACCTAAGCTTCTTTGGGGAAATGTCTTGCTGGGACGGCATTTTACCCAAAAGAGGTACGTAGGGGCTGAGACCACTTGATGCATGCCATAGAGGTAGGTGATGAGGTAGCCTAATCCTTATCCATAAGGGTAAAGCAAGAACAGAGAAAGGTAAAAAACAAGACAAGTAATTTTATCTAAAAATGGATAGTAGTGCAACCAACACACTCTGGGCAGAGGTAATGGCTGGACAGTCAGCATATTAGTAGGCAGTCCTTGAGAGATGCCCACAAGAAGCTAAAAATGGTTAAGGGACAAAAGAGGTAAATTCCATGATGGCAGATGGTATAAAAGGGGGTAGCCATGAACAGTAAGGGAGAGGGAAGAACGCAAGAGGTAGAAAAGAAAGAATAGAGGGAAAAGAAAACACAGAGAGACAAAAGATAAGAAAGAAAGATTAAAAGAAAACCAGAGAGGAAAAATAAAGCAGTAGGAAGAGAGGCATGCATCAATAGACCACATTTTCTCTCCTCTTGACTGACCCACTCTCTGAAGATTGAGAACAAACCCCTCAAGCCGTTTCTTTAGAGCGTGTAACTTCTATGGCAAGAGCCTTTTCCTGAGATTACCCATGTTGGAGATTGGTTCCCTTCTTGGGTTTGCTTCTGCTGAAAACCTTAGTCTATAATCCAGTAGACAAGTTGTTCTGTTGATTATATTTATTGGATGATATTCTTACTGTTTGGCTAGAAGTTACTAAGTTATTTACTCTTTCTGCTGTAGTGTTATTTCAACTTGCTGTACTATTCTGCCATAACTCTATTAATTTCCTTCACGATGTTAGTTTTATTTAATATGTTTTATTGTCATAAGTTATCCTGTTTTAGTATATTCCTACTGTAACACTTGTAACAGTTATTTCTGTTGTGACCACACTATACGTTTAGCCCACAACACTCATGTTAGGACGCATCTACATTGGGTAAGCCTGACTTATGTATAAGCTGGCTTGAAACGCAGTTCCAGTAAGGCCAGTCCCAACTCTCTTACCTCAGACTTACGAGCCATAACGCAGCAGAAGGGGTTGAGGCCCAACAGTGCAAAAAAGGCCCCCATATATATATATATATATATATATATATATATATGTGTGTGTGTGTGTGTGTGTGTGTTTAATAATTAATTAATAAACATATTCTACCGCACTCATGTCCTACTTTTTCAAAAATTACCTTGTTGCCGCGCCGTACCACACCCGCATCCGCACCCGTGCTTCCTAGGATGAAATACTCCTAAATCCTAATGGCATAATTTTGAGGGAGCTTGATGAAATTCTTATTGCTTATGTTGTTGAGAAATCCCCATTATTTAGTTCAAATTCAATTAAATTAAAGTAAAGAAGAACCTTGGAATTCATAAGGAATTAATGATCTTGACTACAAGTAAGGTGGTTCCACTGATAAGGGCTGCAGTAGCCGAAAAGGACAAGGGGATTGGAGATACTATTAAGTACACCTATAGGGCCTCCAAGATTTCTCTAGGGCAAGATGAGTTCCTCCTGAAGTGATGTCCTATAATTAGGCCTTGAAGTTTATTTCCAGATTGCAATGTCTTTCTTTCATTTTCAAAGTTAAAATCAATATAAAACAAGAGTTTGGTGTACAATTCACTGCTATTGCATTTTAGTTTTTCTCCTAGACCTTGTTTAAATGGTTAACAATGAGATTAACATTCTAATCTTTTTTTCTTGGTGACAAATTTCTTTTGTTCTTGTTTTAATTATAAAGTGTTTGTAAACTTCCACCTCATATGGTTCTATTGTGTGTAGGCTACAGGTTTCTTGTTATTAGTAAGTAGGGGTGTCAATTTTTGTCCATATCCATGAGTCCACCCATGACCCACCTAATTTGGATAAGTCTTAACTCAACTCATTTGAATATTTAGGTTAAATGAATAAAGACTCATTAAGTTATTTGATTATATAGGTCTTTATGGATAAATCCACTAATACCCATTAAAACCCATCTAAAATCTAAAATTTAAATAAACAACTAAAAACCTGAATTTCTAAACAAAAAACATTGGTGAAACTACACTAATAGTCCCTGAAGTTTACCCTATGAGCAAAATTAGTCCCTCAATTTTTAAATGAGTGCTATTGGTCCCTCAAGTTTTAATAATGAGCGGTATTAATCCTTCTGTTAATTTCTGTTAGTGTTATAACTTACGTGGCAAACGGAATAATGATCTAATATTTTTATAAATGATGTGGCATTTTTCAATAAAAAAATTACAAAAATTATTTTACCCATTGGAATCTTAGACCCATTAATGCCAAAATACTTGACCCGGTAATATTAAATTCAAGAACTGTAGTGGTAGCAATCGGTGGTCAAAAGGCAAGATGCTTCCGACGAAATGTAGTTGGTGTGGAGTTTTGGGTTGAGTCCAGCAGTGTTTGGGTTTGGGTTTTGTTGATTGTGGCTGATGGTGGAGGTTTGGTTACTTGTGAATTGGAGGACAGGGCTGATTGTTACTGACGTCACCATCAACGCCTTGCTGGAGCTGATGTCTCTTCCTCCGAAGCTATACTGAATCTTCAAGTGGTACTTCTATACAATCTGTGAAACTTTTAAACTTCAATTTCACTGACAATGTAACAATTCAAATTATGAAGGAAATTTTTTAAAAAAGAATATCAAACAATTATTTTCTTTGTTTAACGGAACTATGTGAATTAGAATTTGATTAAATAGAAAACGATGGCGGTGCTCGATTAGAGAGAGAAATTAATATTGAATGAAGACAAAGTGAACTTTGAAGATAACGAGCATTGAATTTGACCCATTGCTCAAACCCTATCTACCTAGAATTTGATTAAAAATAGAAAAATCTTGTCGTTGACCACCATTGCTCCCACTTCAGTTCTTGAATTTAGTATTACCCGCTACTTGCCGGGTCAAGTATTTTGGTATTAATGGTTTTATGACGTGTAAAATATTTTTTGCAATTTTTTAATTAAAAAATGCCACATCATTAAAAAAATTAATAGATCACTATCTTGTTAGCCACATAAGCAACATTACTGCACACTTTTAAAACTTAAGGAACCAATAGCGCTCATTTGAAACTTGAGGGACCAATTACGCTTACAAGGTAAACATAAGGGACCAATAATGTAGTTTCGCCAAAAACATTCAGCAAGCTCTCTTGTCTTTCTCTCCTTAATGTCAAGATACATTTTTTCCCTCAAATTTTATGAGTAACCAAATAGCTCAGGACTTCAAATTAAGAGAGAGAGAAAGAGAGAGAGAGAGAGATGAAAGGTACTTGAAGAGCAAATTTGAGGTTGGCTTCGACGGCGGCATAAAGGTGAGTGAAGGCATCGTTAAAGGGTATATCTATTTGTCTCTCTCGCTCACTTTCCCTCTCAAAAACTTGTCCAAGGTCATATTAAAGTGCAACATGAACTAGGTTTCCAATCTTCACATCAGATTTCTCGGGTAAGTCACCCAATTCTTGGGTTGAGTTCTAAATTAAAATTTTTGAGAATTTTGGGTTGGGGTTTTCAGAGACCCAAAAAAAAAAAAAATATTCAGGTTTTTGTTATAATTTCTTGTGTAGATGAAGGGAGAGGCAGCTAAGTCAGGTCTGGTGATGAGTTTGTAGATTCTTGGAAACAAAAATTATCTACTACCCTTTATTTCTAATAAATATCTTTCATAAATTGCTCTTTCACTCTCTGTTGCTATATAATTCTTATATGGATTTTTCTTTTTTGAGTGTTTGATGATTTGCATCTATCATCTTTTACTTTTTGGGTTCTATTCAAATTGTCCCCTATATTTCTACCTTTTGTGGTTTTGGTTGATTTGAAATATATATCTGTAGACATTGTCATTTTGATTGTCTTATCTTTTAAGGTGAACCATGTCAATAACCGAGGGGATGGATGAATTTGAACAAACAGATTCAACATATTCTAGGGGCCATTCTACAACAAATTTACTTCACAAAATTGATTGGTCAACTAAGTATTGCTGTGGCCATCTTCCAAAATTGTTGATGTGGTGAGTGCTTAAATTCCTTGCTGAAGAACTCGCATTTTGGTATATATATACTAAAAATATGCTTTAATACTGAATATGGGCTAGAAACATTATAATGAAATTGGTCCTAATAAAATGATATGGGCCTTTATATGCATTGGTCCTTCTGAAGTGTGGAATGATTTTGAAATATTACCTTTATATGATGATGGCCATCGAAAAGTCAAGTGTAGAAAATGTACTAATATTTTAACGGTAGATAAGGATAATAGGGCTAGTAATTTACACCATCATGCTAAGAAATGTCATCAAGGAAATGATAGTGGGCCTAATCATCCTCCTTTTGATCAAGATTTGTATTGTGAAAAGATTGTGATGGAAAATATTAGGCATAATTATTCATTTTCATTTGCAGAGCATGAGATCAACAGAGAGAATCATATCCTTTTAAATCCTGATGTTAAGCCAATATTTAGGAATACAGCAAAGTTAGATCTTCTGAAAATCTATATGAGAGAAAAAGAAAATCTCAAACGTGCGAGTCAGTCCCGGGCAGGATTTGCTTAACATCAAATATGTGGAAATCTTCCACAATGGATGAGTACATAGTTCTCACTGTACACTACATTAATGCAAATTAGGAGTTGCAAATGAGGGTTTTAGTGTTTTTTGAGTAATTTTGGACATTCTAGGGGTATTTTGGTAATTTTGTATGTCCAAGGGTATATTGGTAATTTTGGAAGTGTAGGGAAGTATTTGGTCATTTTGGGTAATTAAGGGTATTTTGGTAATTTTGGAGGTCAAGAGGGTATTCAAGTAGTTTTAGAGGTATTTGGGTCATATTGGGTTAAATGGGTGGGTTACTAAATTACATGGGTTCGGCGGGTCATGGGTAATTAATTTATATATAAATAGGTCATAAATGGGTAATTTCACACCCAACCTAAAACCCGCCCAACCCGCCTATTTCCCACCCCCCCCCAGTAAGATTGATGTTTGTTAAATACTAATGTGAGTTTCTTTATGTACTTTTAAACTGTTCTTGTCTCATGTCTTGTGGATTACTTAATGATAAATATTATCCCTATAAATAACCTTGTATTTACTAAACCTGCGATGAAGAACAGCCTTGGAACCTGATGATTGTAAGTGAATGATCTTTCTTTTTCCAGCCAGATAGAAAGTTCCTTATGTTTTTTAAGTGCAAGAAATTTTGTAGATTTTGGGGGCCATTCTGCAACAAATTTACTTCACAAAATTGATTGGTCAACTAAGTATTGCTGTGGCCATCTTCCAAAATTGTTGATGCGGTGAGTGCTTGAATTCCTTGTTGAAGAACTCGCATTTTGGTATATATATACTACAAATATGCTTTAATACTGAATATGGGCTAGAAACATTAGAATTAGATTGGTCCTAATAAAATGATATGGGCCTTTATATGCACTGGTTCTTTTAGAGGCCCAAACCACTGGTTACCTATCACAAATTTAATTTTAGGCCCAAAATGTGCACTGGTCCTTTTAGAGGGCCCCCAGCCCTCCATGCACAGTTGTCCATTTAGAAAGGCCCTATGCCCGCGAATTCATGTAGTCACACGGCTAGCCCAGACTCTTGTAATTAAAACCTCAATTTCTTCCCTTTAGTTTCTTTAATAGAATGGATAATAATATATTCTTATTAACTTCAAGAAAAAAAAAATGCCTTCTTGCGTTACATCTTGTTACAATTAACCACCAGTGTAGCCAAGATTTTTAACTTGGAGGCTAAAATAAAAAATTTATAGGTTAGTTATAACCATATATCAATTTTAATATATCATGATATTTCGCCTGCAACATTTGCTTAATTTTCTATAATAAAAAAAAAATTATTGAAAGCACGTAGTACCTCTCATCAAAGTTATGCTTTGAATCTTCCTCAAAAAAAAAAAAAAAAAAAAAAAAAGTTATGCTTTGAATAAAATTCATCCCACTTGTTAGAAATAAAGTCTAATTGGAATGTGTAAAGTTTGGGCAATGAAAAGGTTATTTGGGATGTGGAAAGGCTGAAATGTGTAAAGCCTATAAGAGAGATGTATATCCATAATTGTACTCATTATTACAACCTTATCCCATAAACTCTACAAGCATTCTAAGGTCCTATATATATGTGAGATTGCTTTACTGTTATTGTACACATCTAAGAGATATCAAAAGAATTGTGAATGACCACTTGAATACAAGAGTTTATCAATATATATTTCTTATTTTCTTCTTACTTTTTTTTATCTATTTCTATCATTTCACAACACCACTATCATTTCTTATTTTACGCTAGCTGAGGGGTGTCAAATGGGTGGATTTGAATTTGGCATAAATGGATTAAGTACATAAAACCATTTATCCATTTAACTAATTAGAATTAAAATTTTAATATATATTTATATATAAATCTTGCTTAAATTCACAGTTTGCAAAAATAGGGCCGACTCAACACATTTTGGGGTCAAATACAAATGTAAAATGTATTATTTTTAGGGCTGTACAAAAAATTGCTCTGACCACACCTTAACCGATTTCAAAATGTGGTTATCGCAACGATAATTGCAGTGGAGGTGGCTAAACCATACTACACCACAACTACAAGTGCAGTGTGATTTGTGGTTTTGCTTTCAAAAAACTGCACCATACCACACCTATTAATAAATAATCTATATATCTATATATATAATAATAGGTGAAACTGAGAGAAACTCAAATTAGAATTCCAAATTAGAGTTCCAATTTTGCGCCATGTGTCTTAAATTATTTATTTTTAAAGAGTTTTATTTCTTAATTTTAGAATCAAATGTGGGACTACATTATAAATATTTATCCAAGTGAGTTATTAAGTACAAAAACTAAAGAGTCTAGAATAAATGAATTGTAAAAAAAAAATTAAAAAAAAATTGTTTCACAATAATAATAAAATAAAAAACAATTTACATTTTATACCTAATAATATCCTTACAAATTGTTTTAAAGAGTTAACAAAATATAAAAATGACTATCAATAGTATTTAAATTATATATATATATATAAGAATTATATTATGCATCTTATTATATATATTTAAGTGTATCCATGCATATGCATGTGGTTACAAGTTAGTTTATATTTAATATTTAATATATATTTAACATATATTTAATATATCTTTTTAATATATATGAAAACCAACCAAACCACCCCGTAAAGTACAGTGACCAATCTATTAAGTTGAGGTGTGATGCTAAAAGTATGGCCCAAAACTGCACCAAACTGCATAGTGAAAACTCCTAATTATTACTTAATATTTTATAAGTAATACATGAATGAGAAAAAATAATCCAATCTTTTCATATCGAAACAATCAGTATCATAATAAATATTATATTTTAATTGGTTACTATCTTTCTTGGCAATATTGGACTTTAGTTATTAAACAATGAATTTTAGTAGTGAATTTTTCTCTAAGACTATTAATTCTAATTTTAATTTTAATAGAGGGAGAAAGGAAGAATAAAATTTTTTGGAGATTGAAAATTTTTACACTCTTAAACTACTGCAAGCATAGTACAACATATTAATAAAATGTTGAACATTTTAAAAATGATTTTTATTTATTAAATTTTTGGGTTTAATTAAAATTTTTACATCATAAGACAGATAGACAATGCATTTTATTGGCCAATAGAAGATGTCTTTTTTTTTTAAATTCTAAGTGAGAGACCTTACTTTTATATTAATTACATATTATTTTTGTGCAATACTATAAAATAAATATATATAATATATTATATTCTAAGGCCCTTCTTCTATTTAGGGTCTTAGGCCATTGCCTAAATGATCTAATGGTTGAGCTACCTCGAAGCGAATTAGCCACATTAGAGCATCCACAGCAGCTGTGGCATAATTTATGCCATTTTGCCACACCAAAGACCTATTTTATTATTTTACCACATTATTTTACAATATCCCATTTATCAGATGTTTTATCATTCAATTCTATATATTAAAATAATATTTACTACACATTAAAATAATATATTATCTCCTCCCTATCATCACCATCATCAACAACAACCCACACCCGCAGATCAATCGCCACAACCCACAACCACCGGCCACCCCCACAGATCAAAAACCGATCACCAATATCAGCCACTGCTACCACCAAAAAAAAAAAAAAAAAAAAAAAAAACTCAAACAAACACTACACAGCCACAAATATCACACCCACAACCTGATCAACCTACCACCATTAACCAAAATCAGCCAACCAACAACAATCAAAACAACCAACCACCAAAAAAGAGAGAGAGAGAGATCGGCGAGATTGGAAAGCGATGACGTCGTGACGATGACGATGGCCCTTCTTGTCTTGGACGTCAGCGATGACAATGGCTTGTGCACCATGAGTGGCGAACTCGCGAGTCGTGGCCACCATGAGCAGCGAACTCGCGAGCCTCGTCCATGCCGCTTGAGCCTCTGATGATAATGGCCACCGTCAAACTGATCTTAAATTAAAGAAGAAAAGAAATATCACCAAATGTGAAGAGAAAAGAGGGAATCGGTGAGAGAGAACAGAGGTGAGAGAGAAGAGAAAAGAATAAAGTGAAGAGAGAGGAGAGAGAAAAGAGAATAAAAAATTATTAACCCATATACCATTCTTCGTCCGTACCGATGCAAATTTGCAACAGTACTGTTCACATGTGGCAAATTTTATGAGATTTGGCACATCTGATAAAAGGGATTTTTGGTGTTTGGTGTGCCAAATATTTGGCATTTGGCACATTTAGCACATCGCATAGTGATGCTCTTATGGAGAACCAAATCTATAAATTATATTCGGTATAAAGACAGACAAGTTGACTATTATTTTGGCTAGGTTGAAATTTTTTTTTTTTTTTTTTTTTTTTGAGAAGGTAAATTAAGTGGCTAAATGAGAATTTTTTTCTCTGGGGCTAATGTGTAAAAGTTAATATGTATTTTTCTTTTTTTCATAAAGTCGTAACAACCTTACCATAAAGACTATTCTCAAGGAAAAAAAAAAACCTTACCATAAAGACTGAAGAGGCCAAACATTGATTGAGACAACTTGTTGAAAACCGTAGCAATGAGAGTAAAGTCACTTAATCCCCAATCCTCGGACTCTAATTACCTCATACCACAAATTTTCAAAGATTTTGCATATAGTATAGTGCAAAGCTTGGCAAAGAGTGACATCGATATATAGAGTGGATTCTTTGAATGAAAAGCATTAGGTAAAGCATATCTTTTAATATTTCCCACCATTAACAAAAAGATCTGTGTGCGAGGTTGGTACTATATGTAATATAGTTCGAAATGCCCAAAACCCATAATACTTGTATTTTAGACAAAAAATGAAACCTAGAAAACTCATCCATTCACTTCATGTGCGTCATATCCCTTTATTAATGAAATAATGGCAAAAGGATTTTGGGTGGGGGAAAAGGAAAAAAGAAAGCTCACAAAAGGCAATGGAGCTTTCTTGCTTGTGGAACATGATGGTGAAAGCACAAAGTATGGTTTCTTGCGAAACAAAGCTAACCCTATTCGCCAGTTTAATTAGTCACCTAATGTTCTCTCCCGCTCACCAAGTCAAAAGCTTTGCTAACCAATCTGAAAACTTGAAGTTGCTGATGTTTGTGAGTACTGCATGAGTAGGCCTGTTCATGGCCAAGCTACACATGTACACGAAATTTGATCACTTTCACAAAGATACGTATACTTTTTTAACCAAAAAGTCTAGCAACGTAGCCCACATTTACATACATAATTTTTTATAACTTGTAGATGACAAAGTTGTGATTGAACATTGAAGTGTGAAAGTCATGTTGGACTAATCACCAATTACAGAGAGTGAAAAAAGTGTATATGTGTGAAACAAAGCTCTGTTTTTTAACCGACCATAATACAAATGCACACAAAAATTCCTTTGGGAATATACGATTTAGGAAGTAAAGAGTTTTATGATGTGGGTTTAACGTGGAAGGATGTGATCCTCATCATCACTAGTGTCCCCTCCATACATCTTTTTAAAAGACGTAACAAGTTTCTTACCTTATATCACGCTGGATACCTGTTATTATGTACATGGAATCGACCTTTCAACTATAGAGATTAAAGAATGAGATTATAGGCTATAAAGTACTATTAGATGTTTGAACACAAAGAAAAGTTGTTCTCTTGGAACGGGTGTTCCTACAAGAAAAGCAATCATATATTATATTAAAACGTGGTAAAGAGTCAACCTTTAATTATGAAGAAATTAGAATTCATGCAAAATGATTTGAGTGCGGAATACTTCAAGCTAATACTTAAAATAGGCAGTATAACATGGCTGCAAAAGAAAACATGTATATGAATTAAATCTGTATCAAGCATGACTGACATGATAGGGCAGCGGATGTACAGTAAGCCTTTGTTAGAGAAAGTGTTTATTGATGACAATAAAATGCTAGAGATTATCAACGGTCTTTTGATCAAGTTTTGCCCCTTTGTGTGGGGTTTAGATAGAAGGGTTCAAGTTGAATTAATCCCTTTTTTTATATTTGGGGAAAAAAAACTTAAAAATTATCTCATCTTTTAATGCAAAATTTTAAATAACTTGAAATCATGTGAGCTCCATTCCTTTTTTTTATAAATAGACAGTTGTCAAAAGTTTTGTAGCTCAACTAATATTTATTAGTATTTCTAATAAAAACATCTAAGGTTTAAATCTTCTCATCCCCAGCTATTGATGTATAAAAAATATAGGTTTTCATTTGAGAGAATTTATTTTAGTTGTTTATTGTACTTAAAAAAATAACTTAGACAAACGGTACAATTGTGCTTAAAAAATTGAATATATTAAAGGGAAAAACTTAAGTATGATTCCTCAAATGTTATACAAATGTAACAAAAACAAGACAATCTTTTTGAAGGACAACTAAATTTAAAATTTTTAATTTTATTGATAAATACAACACATTGTTAAATTTAATTATTTGATTGAAGAGTTTAATTGTTTGAGCATTTGGAGAATAGGGATCGATGGCTTGATTGCTTGAATCTTCTAATATGAGTTTCAAAAAATAAGTATTATTGGTGATCTGGCTCATGTTTTGGAGAAGGTATTTGGTATCAAATGATACCATGTCAACGATATCAATATTCAATAAGTGTGAGACGTCAGCAAAAAATAACTACCCTATTAACAAATGAAAGACGTGTTAATGAGTAGTTATTTTTACACATACTCTCTCATTTATTGGGTTTTTATACAAATAAAGTGGTATTATTTATTACAAAATGTTTTTTTTTAATGTTTTGTAATAGGGCAAGACTTAGGTTACTTAAATACTGTTCTTTAGGTTCCCCTCTTAAGATTCTGCCATGTAAATTTTTCCTCATGGGATTGAAGTGTATTTTTTAGTTAAGAAGCCATATGACTCAATTTTAAGTAGGGGACCTAAGGAACGGTATTGTACCTAAGTTTTATCTTTTGTAATAAACTATAATTTCATTGTCATGATGGTTGCATGGTTGTTCTTATACTTTCTACACGACGAACCATTGGTTGTCATGGGGTATGATATAGATGATAGAATGGTGATGCTGGCCTTGTTGCCAATCACTGTCCTTAGCCTTTTCCTTACAAATGCCAAGAAACTTAAAGTACACATGAATTTGATCTATACGTTTCACATTGTAAAATTAAAAAAAAAATATATATATATATATATATATCAACCAAGGGTAACATGATACAAATAGTATTACATCACTGTACGTTGCCATGTTGGTGTTGGAACTTGGGAAGTACCTCTATTTTGAGAAATTATAACATTCATATGGTGGACAAGTGATGTGGTCCACTATTTCACTAAAAAACTTTTACTTGTTTAAAATTGTTAGTTAGAAAATTTTTTTAAACAGAAATTAATTACTGACTCAACAATTTTAAACAAGTAAAATTTTTTTAGTAAAATGGTGGATAAGTGACATGATCCACTAGATAACTCTATAGTTTCTCCTTTAATCTAACCAAAATATTAGGAATAAAAAAAGAAATTGCCTGGTAGTTGAATTCTATAACGTTGTTCATATTTGGATTTTGGACTCTACGGCTACCATATATTTTTCTTTCACTGTTTCACAATCGGTGGACCCCATTTCGCGAAGCTGTCTTCGGTTTGGTGATCACACTCGCAAACACAGCGCGTGCATGGTGGCTTGAAGTAGCCGTAGCCAACCTCGCGCACTGTGCGGTGTGGCGAAGACTTGGCTAGTCGTGGTTGGTCAAGAAAGGCGTGCTTAGCTCGGTCCGTACATAAATTATTACTTCTACATTCCACTGTCCACACAACGGCTGAGGACTAAAAAGTCTCCTAATAACTACAAACTACACGTTCACCTTGACCTTGAGACATCCCTCCTTCAAGTTTCAAACTCTAGTTTGCAACTTTTTTTTTTCTTTTTTAATCTATATTGGAAAGACATTCCTTAGTTACCATTCAAATTTTTGTCTAGTTGGATCCCCCAATGAATAAAATATCATTTTCATTTAAAATATATTATTTTTAATTATTTAGATTAAATATTATTAGAGTTTTGTTAACCGACGCTTTAGGAGATTTGTTAATGAACTATTCTAAGAAATATTGAATATCACTCTCATAAGAAATATAAAAAGTTATCAAAAAAGTCAATTGTATTTTCTTTTTTCATAAAAAATTTTATGAAAATATTTTTAAAAGCATCTGTTAACTTTTCTCATATTATAAAAGTATATAAATTGTGAAGTTATTTATAATTTTAAATAAAATGATAATATTGAATCTTGAATGTAGAGTATTTCAAATTTAGATAAAATAAAAAGAATCTTGTTCCATGAATATGAATATATGCTTGCTTGGAGTTGGACCATCAATTTGTTGCATGGGTTATTTTGGTACTGACATTGTTTTTAAACTTAGTAAGGCATAAAGCTATTGAGCTTCTTTGACTATAATAGAACAATATATATTCTTAAGATCACACATGGTTTTAACAAATTCCTTTGGTTGTTAAAGCATTGTCTATACATAATTAAAAAAATGAATTCTTTTGTTCATACATTAAAATTTTATAATGGGATTAGGATAAATTTCCTTTTTAGTAATGACTAGTCTCATGTATGACTATTTGTGCGCTTAAAGATTCCCCCCCTTCCCCAAAAAATACCATCCTTTTAAAAATATGATAGAGTTAAAATTTTCGATCATTATAATTATGAATACAAAGTTAGACAATAAGTTAAATATATTGAATAACTTATTTTATTTTGACTGTTTTACTCTTTATATTTTTGTTTTATTTGAATTTGTCTCCTAACCATTCGGTCAAAGTACTTTTTTTAATCTTTAATTTACGTTTTTGGAAAAATATTTAAACTAAGGGCCATATTAATAGAAGTCTTTAGGACAATAGTTAATAAACAATTTTAAAAAAATTTTGACACCATTTTCATTGAAAATATAAAAAACTGTAAGAAAATTAATTGTTTTTTTCTTTCCCCATAAAAGGTTTTTAAGAAAATTTCCTAAACCAATATCCTTAGGCCATCAATTAATATTTTCCTTAAACTAAACAATAAGGACAGTTTTGAAAATAATGGAAAAAAAATGACACTAAAGAATTGTATTCCAATTAAAATTATCGATAAAATTAAAACTTCTATTTTTTTAATTTATTTTGAAACAAGACAACATGTGTGAATTTCCTAATTACTCATTTTTTCCCATCCATCATATAAAACTAAAATTTTCTTAATATAAGAAAATGGTGTCTCAATTTTTAACTAGACTATTTCACTATCTACGCATGAGGCACCCCCAAAACTCCAATTGACCAATAGTGTAGTGGATTGAATCTATAACTTCTGAATTTATGTCACGTTTTAAACCAATGAGTCAATTGCCTAAAAATCCAGTAAGGTTATATAAACCTCAAATTTATATTTATATATAATCATAATTTAAAAAAACTATAATGTGTGACCACAACCAATTTGTCATTCGGTGTAGTATTTCCATTCGAAAAATTCTAAAGACATAACAAATTTCACAACTTTTATAACAACTTGCTATATGACGAGCTGTGAATGGTAAAAGTTATATGGTGAATTCACACTTTCACCACTCATAACTTACTACATGATGAGTTGTGACAAAAATGGTAAGATTTAACGTGTTTCTACCTAACATTGCTCTTTCCATTCACTTTGGTGAAAGGCACGTGGAAGACTTGGAACAAACACCTATATCTAAGTCAACATGACTTTTGACTTTGAATACTGTAACTATCATTAGATCATCACCCTAATTATTTTTTGTATAGACACGTTGGAATCCAAATTCCTTATTCAAAAAAAAAACAAAAATGGTGTGCCGTAAATGGTAGTGATCAAATGGTGAATTCACACTTCCACCCTAATTATTTTTTGTATATGGCGAGTTGTGAATGGTAGAGGTCAAATGGTGAGTTCACACTTCCACCACTTATAACTCGCTACGTGACAAGTTGTAACAAAAATTGTGAAATTTAATGTGTTTCTACCTGACATTGCTCTTTCCATTCACTTTGGTGAAAGGCACGTGGAAGGCTTGGAACAAACACCTATATCCAAGTCAATATGACTTTGAATAATGTAACTATCATTAGATCCACACCCAAATTATTTTTTGTATAGACACGTTGGAATCCAAATCCCATATAAAAAAAAATAAAAAAAAATTATAATCCATTGAACTATGACTTCATTACTAAGGGTCCGTTTGGATACAACTTATTTTTGCTGAAACTGAAAACTGAAAACTGAAAACTGAAAACACTGTAGCAAAATAATTTTTTAATGTGTAAAAAGTTACTGTTTACTCTAATTTTTACTGTTCATAAGCCTAAAATCACTGTTCATGGACAGTGAACAGTACCAGAAGCGCGTCCAAGGAAAAAAAAAAAAAAAAAAAAAAACTGAAAACGTGAAAACGCAGCGTGGACGTGGATCCAAACCGGCACTAAGGGTCCGTTTGGATAGAACTTATTTTGCTGAAACTGAAAACTTATTGCTGAAAACACTGTAGCAAATAAGTGAAAAAACGCAGATGAAAGAACCAAACGCGGGCACTGTAGCGGAGCTGAAAGTACTGTAGCATATAAATACCAAATTTCAACACTTTTTTCCTTTCCTTCTCTATACGCTCCTCACCGTAGCAGAACCTTCAGAGAGTTCCACGCCCACCAGAGAAGACCTAGATCGGTCCGACGCCGGCGAAGAGCTCAGGTGAGAAATCCGATTACTACAGAAGAGAACCCCAGTCCGACGCCGGCGTATACTCTTCCTTCAGAACAGGGATCACACGACTCACAGCCATAGCCCACCTGACCCATTCCTTCTTCCCCACAAAGCTCGGCTCTTGAAACTTGTGAGCTTATGAATTACACAATACCAAAGATTGTTAGCTGAGTTATTATTTTTTGGGTATGTGTTTATGAATTACACAATCTCAGGTGTCAAGAAATAAATAGCACCTACAAGTTTGTTAGCTGATTTTTTTTTTTTTTTTTTCGTAACATCCAGAGGAAATTTTTGGGTCAGATTGGCCTAATCTGGGTCAGATGACATTTTTTTTATTTTATTTATTTATTTATTTATTGCTGTCCTTCGGATTGGGATCCATGGATAAATTAATTGAAGTTCCTTGAGTGCCTACTTTTATTATTTTGTTCCCAAGAAGCAGCCCTATGTACAAAATTTTACTCTCATACAGATTTGGCAGTTGCAATTCAGTCATGCTTTTAAAAATTTTGCAACTGTCAACTGGCATGACAAGTGTTTTTTATGACTACTACAAAATTAGCATTCTTCCTTTCCCTTTTGATTGCGAATGGCATCATAACTGAGCTGAATTGTCAGCTGGGGGTTTGCATGTGTTATTGCCTTACCAGAAAAATTATGAACTTGTTTGATATCAGTAGTTGATAATGAAATCCTCTATATTCTTTTCTAAATCTTGAACATGGACCTTAAAGTTGTCACACAAATACTTATGGTTGATAATGAAAGCTCTGTTTTAATTTCTGATGGTATATGTTTGGATGCAAGCGATTTATGGTTGAAAGTTTAAACCTTTTGCTGTTGATGTATAATTATACCAAGAAGAGGGTTTGGGTTTTGGATCTTCATTGTTTTTTTTTTTTTTTTTTAAATTATTTGCTGTAAATTTGTAACAAACGTAGGAGAAGAGAAGGGAAGCCTTCTCTTTCAATTTTTTGGTTTTGGTTTTGCTCTTGAAAGCTGGGTTCATGAGACTACCCCTGTGAAAATGGAAATTATGGGATCTAGATCTGTTGTATGAATATGATTTGAAGGAAGTCAAGGGATTAGTCTCTAGCTTGATTATATTGCTGAGAAGAAAAAAGAAATGTGCAAGATCTAAATTTTCATCAACTAATGATTACATGTGGCAGATATTGGCTAGTTTGTTTAGGTTTCATAGTCGACCCAGAAATTTTGAGATGGCATGGTTGTTGTTGTTGTTTCCTGATGGTGGGTTATTAAAATCTGAAAAATAAAATCCCTACTTAGTTCAGAATGATAATTGCACTTTAGTATCCACGAAATGGAAATGGAATTCTAGAAGTATTTTGTTTGGTTCTAGTTATTATCCATAGGTAGGTGTTTTGGTAGAAACATCTTTGCTGAAATGATTACTTTCCTGCTGTTGTCTCAAGGAATTGTTTATGCTGCATGCAAAAATTTGAATTGTATTAATTATTTTCATATGGTGCAGGAAATTGGTGCTTTGTCTTATGGTTTTTCTGATGCTTTTTCTAATGTCATCCCTGCCCGTTTCAACTTTCTTGTGCAGTTAATTCATTAACATGAGTCGTCCACATGACTTACCCCATCCCTTCTTCCATTTTGGAAATCCTTTCCGGATGATATCACCCAAGGGTTCCAATTTGTCTAAAAGGCTTCTTTTACTATTGAACAATTTTGAGGAAACCTTGGGTGGGAGGTTGAGAAAGCTTAACCCAAAGGACAAGGTTAAGAACTCAGCCAAAGGGAAGGTTTTAATGCGTGCTATGTATGGGGTTAAGGTGGGGACGGTATTTATTTGCAGTGTCTTTGCTTCAGCCTTCTCTGGTTCTGCAAGAAAGTTGTTTGATTTGAATGTTGATGACAAATATATGTGGGCTCAAGCTTTTACCGGTTTGCAAACTAGCATTAATAGCGAAATTAGAAATTTATATTCAAGTGGAAGATTTACAGTTTGAAAGAGCTCGAAGCAGTTGATACAAGTGTAAAGAAATTGTATCCCATGATCCAAGATGGTGTGGACCCTATTGAAGTGGAAGCATTCCAGAATTTCGTTTCAAATTTGGCAAGGAGAGCAGAGGGACTTTCACAGGGACTATAGATCTTCTTACAAAGGAAGTTGATGGCTTTTTTCATGTACTTTTAACGGGGCGTGATGCTTTGCTTTGTAATGTTAGAGAGAGTGGTACTCTGTGACCCAAAGCATAATCAAAGTAGTAGAAAGAGTACAATCTTAATTATGTTGAAGCTATACTCTCTCCTGTATACAAACGGGTTTTATGTTTTCTAGTATTGTTTATCTCTTGTTCAAATAAGATTTGGGTCTATTTATAAGTTCCTTGTAACCTTGACATCTACTGTTGCAATACCCATAAGTTTCACGTGTAACGAATATATACAAATGCATACTGCAATGGCATTACAATCAAGTTTTGTGAGCCCTCAATTCTGCTTACCAACATACAACAAAAAATGGTATTACATTAGTGAAGTTTGTGAACTGTCCAATTTGGTCCCCACAAAAAAATTTCCATAATTTTAAGAAGTATTTTCAACCACACTAAACTTCTACTGTGACAAAAACTAATAGTCACCATAATCAGTTATCGTCCGCACATATCGATGCTGTGATATTGTCGCGAACTTGTTTCATCTCAGGTTCGTCCAAGACTGAGGTTGCATGTGCCACGGCATCGTAATGACCTCTCTCACTACGTCCAGATGTGCCTCCTATAGATCTGGAACTATCAACATTATTGTTTATCTCATGTGCTCTAACGAAATTGTGAAGAACCATTGTAGCAACAATGATTTTTGATTGAGTGCGTACACGAAACCCTGGCATATTTCTCAAAATTTTCCACTTATTCTTCCAAACTCCAAAAGTTCGTTCTATGACCGAACGGAGTGATGAATGAAGATAATTAAATCTCTCCTCTGGACGATGCAGCACTTCACAAGGCTGAAATTCGGGGATGTGGTACCTCTCCCCCTTATATGGTGCAAGGAACCCTTTCTTCATAGGGTACCCTGAATCAACAAGATAATACTTTCCTGCAGATGAACACGTTTATTACATTAGCATTTTCACTACATTAATACATACTTTAATACTGTAATGAAACTGCATATTTACAAACCAGCTGGAGCTTTTGGGAAGTTGCAACTCTCATTATTGAGGCAGTTAAAAAAAATCCTCGTGTCATGCGCTGACCCTTCCCATCCAACACATACGAATGTGAACTTCATGTCAAAGTCACATGCGCACATGCAATTTGTTGTGGTGATCCCCTTCCTGCCATAGTACGGGTGTTACTCCTCAGCTGGTACGACCACGGGGATGTGGACCCCATCAATCGCACCAATGCAACCCTAACCAATGCCACAAAAATCAAATGTGAAATGAAATACGTGGTATAACCATAATGATAATTTGAATAAAATCAAGTCAAGATACCAAATTAACAAAGTACCTTGAAATGTGGCCAATATCGACCTGAATGCTGAATATGTTCTGGCACGTCCTGAAATGTACGATCAGCAGGCTTGATAATGTCCGCTGCCATAACGGTGGCTAACAATGTAATTACCGTGGCCACATGTCGATGCACTGTCTCACCCGAGTGCTGAAATCTATCCTGTACCATTCTATTACCCTCAGCATGACCAAGTACCACCAATGTCATTGCTAGAGACTCTTCCAAGCAAACTCTTCTGGTACCGTTATATCCATACTGGCGCAATGTATTACACAATTGTCCAAACACATGGCTTGACATTCTAAAATGTCTTCGACATTTCTCCTCATTTCCAGTTAATGTATACTGTACCCATTCATACCCACTTTGTATATTCGTATGCAATGGTACTTTGGTCATATAGGTGTCCACGTAAAATCCACATGCACACCCGGCTATATATGCTGCGAGTACAATGTCGTCGCTCAGGTCGAAGTCATTATCCCTGCATATGTACAAATACTAATGTGATACTATAATACATAGGTTAGTAAAAAAAAATGTAGGCTAAATTAACAATCCTAAGCATATGCTTTCACGATTTCATCTAAGATTTCTACAAATTGTATATTCACATCTAGAGGGGAAAGTATAGAAACTCACTGGTGCTGGGAATCAGATGAGTCGTTTAGCAAATCCATCCTTTTGTATACCTTGAGTCTATATAGAAGTTTCCCAAAATGCATAAGCAAATTGATTTAAAACATTCAAATACAAAACCAATTCCATTGAAAATCATGTTAGATATTAATACTTAAGCATTAGCTAAGTGGTAAATCCCATTCTCCCTCGGAAAAATATTTAAACATTCAAACTAAAAAGAAGAGGCAATACCATCAACAACACTAATCTGTAAACAATATAACTGATTCTGATCCTAGTTAACTACTACTACTACTACTGCTGCTTTTAGTAGAATAAGTAAAGCATGAAATGGAAGCCTTACTCCAATAATCAAACGATTGCATATAAAAACAATAGATCTTGTTGAACAAGAAGCAGTAGCTGTACCCATTTCCTGAACAAGAAGAAGAAGAAGCAAATCTAGCTGGTTTGACTGAGAGCTATTTCAAGGGTTATGAGGGTTGAGGGTCAAACGATTATCAAACAGAAAAAAAAAAAAAAAAAAAAGAAGAAGAAGAGGAGGGTTGATGGTCTAATGCTTCCTTATATACATTAATTTTATCATGAGCACCATTTTGAACAATCATAATGTTTGAGGGAATTCAAAATATTTCAGTCAATGCCTTAAATAGTGATTAATTTAAAATTCACTAGATTGGACCACTCAATAGTCCTGGGAGTAAACTAGTTTCATACCAAAAAAAAAAAAAAAAAAAAACAAACAAACAAACAAACATTGCATATTTAATAATAGACAACATTAAAGCATGGTTACTCACTTCTTCAATTTACATCTTACTAAGGATATAAGAAACTGCAGAAACAAGCAAACCTAGCCACCACATCACATTTACCAAATCCATGCACTGTTAAAAAGTGGACTTGTCAAACAGTCACAATAAAGGGAAAATGGCCATGAACATGAAATTATAAAATTACCCCTAGTATCCCATTGCTTCAAATCACAATAAGGCCATAATGGTAATGCAGCCCTGCTGCAGCAACCTGATGCACCCTGATGCAGCAGCTGATGCACCCCCTGATGCAGCAGCTGATGCACCTGATGCAGCACCTGATGCAGCAGCTAATGCAGCCCTGATGCACCCCCTGATGCAGTACCTGATGCAGCCCCTGATGCAGCACCGATGCAGCACCTGATGCAACCTGGTGCAGCACCTGATGCAGCACCTGATCAGAACCTGATGCAGACCTGATGCAGCTAGCTTCTTAACAATGAGACTGCAAAAGTTGTTCAGGAATTAAAAAGCTATGAGCTTTACAAAAGAAGTTTAACACACAAAATATTGACATGCATACATATCAAAATACATACACGCATTCAAATATTCAATACACAAACACATTCATCTCAACGAGAGACAATACATTAACTAACGCATCAAAGATCTCACAAACAAAAAGCAAGGGCAGGAAAAATAGGCATCCCTAATGAACAAAATGTTGCAGCAGACTTATTGACAGAACCAGAAAACAACCAAAGCACATAGAACATGCTTCAAGGATTATATATATATCCCATGACTTCTTCTTTCCAATCATAAACGACCATCATCAAATTTTACCACAAATAACAGTGCATTACCATCAAAAATACAAAAAAGTCAGCTAAAAGAGGCATTGGGAAAACATATATAAATATACCAAGAAGTTGACATAGGAATGATGAGCATTGTCTTACATACACACCCATGGTAAGCTTTAGTTTCTACCAATAAAAAAAAAAGAAAAAAATAGTGCAACAGTTACAACACTGAAAATCCGATTACTACACCAAGCCCATGTTCCTATCGAGACAATTTTCTTTCCGTCGCTAAAAATGAAATTCAGGGTGCCTTTGGTACTCTTTTTCTAGCCACTTCAGTTGGACGTCCTTGTTATCGCCAAGTGCAGCAAACATGTGCCTACCCCGCTCTTTTTCCATGAAGTAGATGGTGCTGAACAGATGAAGGTAAGAACCCGCGTGCACCCCTGGAAGACTCAACACCATGTCCAAAATTGCTTTAACCTGAGTAGTTGTTGTAGAAGCAATATCCATACGTGTACTTCCACTTCTACTCTCAACAATAACATCTGAGATGCTCTTCAAAGAGTCGGACATCTCTTGTGCAACTGAACGCTTTTTTCTTGATTTCTTGCAAATTGGCTTGAAAAGGTGGACACTGGTTGCCAAGCCTTTCCCCTTAGTCACTGCTGGTCCTGCCCTCGACGATGATGGACCTTCAACCTCCATTGCGTCAACATTCACAAAGGGTTCACATTGGGGGTCAACAAATTCTGTGCTATCAGCGGAGTCCCCAGACCCTTCAGTGGTTTCCTTTGGTATTTGACCGCTCGGGCAGAACGCATATTTCCCCGTTGCAACCGTGCCTCCAAACATGATGTTCAAGAAGTCACGATTCGGCAAACCTTTAATTTTAAAGGTTTTTGCATTGGGACATGCCTACATGTGGACAATCAGTAGTTAGAACACAATAATATAGTTGTAGACAGTAAAGATTTTCATAATTATGTAAAGTGAACTAACCGCAATCTTTCGGGACCACCACTCATCAGGGGCCTCAAGCATCCCAGTTCCAGGATCATAACCCAACCCAGTCTCATTGTCAAAACACTGGTTATAATCCTTCCACCCTTTTTTCAGATGATCCCATTTGTTTTTAACCTGCAGGTGAGTCACCACTTTTCCCATGTCACCCAACTGCTCAATGACTTTGTCAACCCCAGTTTTGGTCAGAAATCCTCCTTTCCTCTGGCCGGCTAGGACTTGAGCAGCACAGAACTGACAAAAAGCTTGTAGTTCCTTAGGGTCTTTCCAGTCTGCTCTCGGATCATTACTACCACCGTCCTTCGATTTCTCCTTAACCATTTTTCCTACAACTTCCTTCTATACTCATTGAGGCATTTCAACAAGCAGTTCGTGTGCATCATCATAATCAGTTAGGCATGCCCACATGAAAAATGAAAGTAAACTCACACATATATCCAAATACAACAGAGGTAGGAAGAGAAACAATGGTATTACACGAAGGATCAAGAAACCCACATACTAGTGTCATGGAAAACACACACACAAAAAAAAAAAAAAAAAAAAAAAAAACGCACAAACATTGAACACAAAAAAACCACAGATTGATGAAAAGCCTCATGGAAAACAATATAACCACACCAACAGATCAGAGAGCATGAGAAGTTATTTGACTCTTACCCGTGAACGCAGAGACCCACAGTGGCGGCAACGGTGTCCACAGCGGAGAGGAGGTTCGCTCGAGCGAAGGAAGAACAGAGGGGAGTGGTTCAGAGAGTTCTGCGTAATGGGTTTCTGAGTACCGTGTGTGCTCTGTTTTGACGATTTTGTGGTTCGTGGGTAGGTGCAACTCATTGAAGACGATTCGGACGGAGCACCAACCAGCATTGAAGGCATTGAACCAAGGTAGTTGAGAGAAAAGAAGAAAATAAAGCTGAAGCTTCGTGAAAATAGCCGTTGGGAGGCAGCGCACCGTTTTGATCAGATGGGTCTCCAAGCTGTGTGGTTTTCACGGGCCTCATCAGATTTGTTCACAATACGCGCACACGAATGAACAGTACGCGAAGAGCTTGGAGGTTAATGAAACGGTGCGTATCTATGAGAATGAAGCAGCTCCTTATGTAATGAAACGCGCAAGAGACTGGTCCATGAACAGTACAAAACACGCCTTTGAATTAATGAAACGGTGCGTAGAGAAGCTCAAATTTTCCTCTTTCAGCTCTGCGTTTCCAGCTTGCTTTTCCACGTTTTGTAGCGTGGGTCCCAGCATTTATCAAACGTAAACGCAAAACGTGGATTATAAACGTGGATCCAAACTGCCTCTAAATTAGCCAATCACCAGCTAGCCATAGAAGGAGATTTTTGGAATATGAGCCCACGCCCGTTACACGCAAAATTAACAGTACACATAACCCGTGAACTGTGAAGTCCCCCAAAACTCATTTTACTTCCAAAGTTAAAAACAAAACTATAAAATCTAATCCAAATCCAAACCTTTGCCACTTTCAGTTTTAATAGTTTTTTTTTTTTGATAATCAGTTTTAATAGTTAATACAAACGCTACTTCTCTCTATCTATCTCTGTCGTGTGCCACTCTCTTTCACTCTCTGTGTCTCTCACACCCCAAAGTTTCTCTCTCTCTGTCTCTGAAATGCAAAAAAGCAAACAACACAAACACAAACAGCACCACCACCTCGATCTCTTCCACTAATAATTCCCTCTCTCTCTCTCTCTCTCTCTCTCTCTAGAAACACACACACACACCGAAATGCCAGCCTCCTTCGTAGCACCCTTGATCTCGGTCTTAGCCGCCGTGTCCGTGTCGGTCGTTTACTCTCTCCTTCTCCCTCTGGAGAGGTCCTTCCCTTTAACTCACCGTATCGAGCTCGACCAGCTCAGAGCCAGAGACAGAGCTAGACACGCTCGAGTCTTGCAAGGCTCTGTGGGTGGTGTTGTAGACTTCTCAGTCCAAGGCTCCTCCGATCCTTACTTTGTCGGGTATGAGTGGTAAAATTTTGTCATATGTGCCTTTCTTGGTTTTCATTGATTAAAAAAAAAAAGAAAAAAAAAACTTTAAGCTATGGTTATTATTGCTTATAATGTGCTTGCGTTAAATGGGTAAAGTTCCTTTCTTTCTGTTTTTGTGGGGGTATTTATTAGTTACTGTGTGTGTATTTACTATTTATTGAGTTTGTCTTGTTCTTTTGTGTTGTTCTGTTTGGCTCCATGGAAAAGAATGGAAAAAGTAAAGAAAGAATGAGTCTTGTGTGGTCTATTTGTTGATTCTTGAAAGATGAGCTCATGTTTTTAAGACTGAGTTATTGATAATTGTTGGTTGTTTGAATATAGGAGTTAGATATTTGCTTTGTTGTTTCTGTTTGAGCTGTAATGGGTACCTTGAAAAATGTTTTTTTTCTTTTGGAATTCTTTTTTGGGCAAGCACTGATTGATCTTCAATACTTGGGTTCATGATTTTTGTGTAGGCTTTATTTCACAAAAGTAAAATTGGGCTCTCCTCCAAAAGAATTCAATGTGCAGATTGATACAGGGAGTGACACCTTGTGGGTTACTTGCAATTCCTGCAGTGATTGCCCCCAATCTAGTGCACTTGGAGTTAGATTCTGTCTCTTTAACTTGTTTTTGTGATGACCCTTCATTGTTTTAATCTTGTGGCATAAAGAAGCAATTTTGTACTTACACTTTATTTTTTGGTGCAGATTGAGCTCAATTTCTTTGATGCTGCTAGTTCATCAACTGCTGCACTGGTGTCGTGCTCAGATCCAATGTGCACTTCTGCATTGCAAAGTACAGCCACTATTTGCTCTTCTCAGAATAATCAGTGCAATTACTCTTTTCAATATGGGGATGGAAGTGGGACATCGGGTTATTATGTGTCCGATGCACTTTATTTTGACATGGTTCTTGGGCAATCTTTGATGGCTAACTCTTCGGCAACCATTGTTTTTGGGTAAGCTTCCATGGCTTTTGCAAGAATGATGTTTGTAACTAAGATACATGGAAAAGATGGAAGGAAGAGTTAAGGAAAAAGTCCATTAAGCTAAAGATATAAATCAATTTTGTTTGTTTGCTTGTTTGTTTGTTTATGGAGAATACATATGGCTGCAGTAGCTTAAAAAAAAAAGCAATGAACTTTTAATTCATATAGAGAGTTGTGAACCCAATCTCACATATTCATCTAAGTTATGTAAATAAGTATATGTTTAGTTACTTGGCAACAGACTAGGAGTTGTTAACTTTTCTACCTATGAATTTTCTTGATCTTGTTATTGTTGCTATTAATCTCACATTCTATCCATTTGGTTTTGTTGATTGAATCTTACTGACTTTAGGGGTGGTGTTGGATGCAGGTGTAGCACATATCAGTCCGGGGACTTAACTAAGACAGATAAAGCAGTCGATGGGATTTTTGGTTTTGGACAGGGTGATCTTTCCGTTATTTCACAATTGTCATCTCGTGGCGTAACACCCAAAGTGTTCTCCCATTGCTTGAAAGGAGATGGCAACGGTGGGGGAATATTGGTTCTTGGTGAGATTTTGGAGCCAGGCATTGCTTATAGTCCGCTTGTCCCATCACAGTATGTCCTCTTCCCGTAAAACTTTCTTTTCATTGCCAATGCTCTTTACTCTGACATTCGGGTTATATTTGTATGAAGTGGAAATTATAGGAAACTAGGCATTAAGTTACTAGTTACTGCTTTTATGGCACCTATATCTATTTATTTATATTCATTCAAATGACTTTTTCCTCTTAGGGTTGTAAAATGCAGTTAGATGGTGTATTTATCTCTTTTACGCACTAAGGATCATTGGCCTATATTTAGACGTATTTAGCTTATTAGATTTTTGCTTAAATTCACATGACAGAAAAAGAAAAAGAAGGCTGACTTGACTATGCCTCACTAGCCAATGCCATAAGAAGAACCTAGTTGCATTCATTCCGGCACCACTTGTGCATTGGTTTGTTTTCTGCATGCAAAATGTCAATGACTAGTACCAAATGCTTCATTATTGACCTTCAATTGGGAGCTTACCTGATCTGACTTTTGTATGCATGTTATCAAGCCAAATATGTTGACGTTTGGTAGCAATCTAGTTGGTTGAAAAGGGTTGTAGAAGTTGAATCTTGAGGCACGTTTCAATTAGGATATAAAAATTTTCTGCTAACTTATAGTGTTAATAGTGACTATTAGTGTGTTTATATTAGTACGACCTCTTATTTTCTTACGACCACTATATTTTTGAAAGGCTAGTAGCTCTATCTAAAATACTTGTAGCATGAAGTTCTTCCACTGTGCCTTAAAATCACCGCATTTTTTTTTATAAATATACTTCTTTTTATTCACTGTAAAGTTATTTTGTTGCTTGAGTTCCATAACTTGCTTTGGTAGAGTATTTGTTAGGCCCATGCTTATTCTTGTTGTTAGAGATTTTCATCAGCTTTAATTGAAAACTTGAATGCCAATTTATCAGGAAGTTTAATGGTTTTCACTTCAAATTTTCAGGCCTCATTATAATTTATATTTGCAAAGCATTGCTGTCAATGGACAATTGTTGCCGATTGATCCTTCAGTATTTACAACATCAAACAATCGAGGAACCATTGTGGATTCTGGAACAACTTTGGCGTACCTTGTGGCTGAAGCTTATGATCCTTTTGTTAATTCTGTAAGTTTGCATTTTTTTTCCCTTTTGAAATTTTTTTAAGATTGACTTGGTATACTGATGGCATGGGCTAATAAAACTGAATCATGACTGCTGCCCTATTCTCCAAATAGTTCCCACTAAGATAAAAGACTGGCGATAAAGGAAAGGACTTTCATATTGTACTTTAACAAACTAGAGCTTCCATTACTAGTTTATTGTTTGAAAATGTGATGCTATCAATTAATAGCCTTATCTATATGATGGACTCTATAATAAGTGATTATGATAATGTTTCCATTCTCATGACCTAATTCTAATGAAATAGACTTAGTCTTGTTAATGTCTAAATAGTTCATTTGGTTTTGAAAATTGCATCTTCTCACATTTAATTTTTGCGATTTTTAAAATTAGTTTTCACTTTGGCTGGATATCTTTCTATGGAAGGATCACTAGTTTTCCTGTATGAGCTGGTTTCAAGGCACTGGCTAAAAGCTGCTTTGCCTCGTAGAATAACTTTGTCAAATTTACTTTCATTGTACTAAAAGTTGAGTTTTTGTTGAATGTACAGATAACTGCGAATGTTCAACAATCTGTGACTCCCATCATTTCAAAAGGAAACCAATGTTATCTAGTCTCCACTAGGTTTGTTCTATAACTTTATGTTTCAAATAATGAATTCTATTGTTCTTTTATGTCTTCCGAAATTATTCTTTAGTCTAAAATCCTTTTATTTTATTCAGTGGAATCGATATATTTCCTCAAGTTAGTTTAAACTTTGCGGGTGCATCCATGGTGTTAAAACCAGAAGAGTACCTTGTACATCTTGGTTTCACTGTAAGTTATTCCACTTTCTCTGTTGGTAAAATATTACTCTGTCCTTAAATTATTGAACTAGACATGGTGCTAGTTAAATTGTGCCATTACTTCTAATGGGTCATTTTGTTGCTACAGGATGGTGCTGCAATGTGGTGCATCGGATTTCAGAGAGTTCAGGAAGGGGTAACAATTTTAGGAGGTTAGACCTGAACTCAGTAAGAAGCAATTGGCTTTGACTCCCATTTATTTCATGTTCCATCTTTAGTACATAGAGAGTGTTCAATTATTTTGGCACATGCTGCAAATTGGGGCCTCTTTGTTAGCATTTCATAAGAAATTTTACATTGTTGAAAGCACCAGAAAATGCATTTGAAGTATTTTCAATATATTTCTTTACTGAAAGTCTTCCAAAATATAGTTGGTTTTCTGAAAACATGAAAATCACATTATAAAATCAACCCTAGTAATTTTCCATTTTATATAGTGATGCAAGTTTCCATGATGTAGCATGGTATGATTAAACATTTATAGATGGTAATGGTGACTTGTTGAATTGAGGTTGTAGCAATTGCAACCGCCAATTTTGAGTAGATTTCATTTGTCCCTCAGTGCTATGTTTTGCCTACTGGGCACTTTCCCTATTTTTTGGGGAAAAAAGGAGGGGAGCTCTCTCTCCTTATGGTAGTTTCATTCTGACTTCTGATACATACACAGACACAAACATATTTATACATGCCTTAGGCATCATGAACATTCTATAGCATGGGGGATATTTGATGTCATGTGAATTTTTTCATGTCTATTAAAGATTATCAATCAGAATGTCAGCACTATGCATTAGTTTACTTAATTCGTTGTTTGCCTACATAACTATCCATACCAATAATAAGTTCCACCTGTCTTTAAAACTTGTAACAAGTTACCACAGCTAAAAATCTCTCTTTTTCTGGGTTGGTGTTGTTTTGGGGGGGGGGGGTGTAGGGCTTACAATGCATATTAGAAATGTCAATGGTAATCTGTGATTAACTTGTTCAAGTGTTGTTTGGTGGAAAATTCAATGCTTTCTGAATGCCTAGCATCTTTCTCAAAATTATACAAAATGAATCAGTGTGTACTCTAATCATAAATGCGAGATTGTGTCTTTCCATAAAACTAATTGTGCATCAAAAGCTAACAAATCTTGTTGGTTTCTTCATTTAACAGATCTTGTTCTGAAAGATAAGATCTTTGTGTATGATCTAGCTCGTCAACGGGTTGGATGGGCAAACTATGATTGTAAGTTCATTTGATCATGAATCCTTATTTACTCTTTGACATTTTCTGTCAAAGAAATAACATTGATCCTACATCTTTGTCATATATATGACATTTTATTTTTCAGGTTCCTTGTCCGTCAATGTCTCTATAACTTCTGGGAAGGAGTTTCTCAATGCAGGACAGCTGAGTGTGAGCAGTTCAACAAAGGACATGCTCTTTGAACTGCTACCTACTGGCATTATCGGTTTCCTAATTTATACCTTGGTGTTAAAGTAGTTCCAATTTTGGTAAATTAATACCTTAGGTTTTAGTTTTCATTCTTTGTTCAAAAGGTATTGGCTTGGCCGATTCTTATTTATAGTGATCGCCAAGGCTTGCTGCTATTATTTTACTGGGGGAAGGTTAGCTGCTCTGTACTATATAAGTCTGCTCTAGTTCTGATTGCCAGTGAATGGGGGGCCGTGTTCAATTCTTCTTTACCGGAAATTCGGCTCTCTCCTAAGGATCCTCCATCTTGAGCATTGTGAGAATTGTAAATTACCCCTTTGGTAGTTTTGTTCAGTGGTTGTACCATTTTATGTAACATTGGAAATAGAAGAAAATTCTGTGTACCTACAAGCCTTCAACATTTGAAGTAACGAGGATAGAAAAGCTGTATGTTGTTCAAATTGAGGTAATTTTTGTAACCATGTATCTTTGTTTGGTAGTGTAAAAATGTTCATACTGGTTATACTCTTTTATTTGGGATGGAAAATATAATTCCAGTCTGCTCTTTTTGTATAATATCCCAAATGAAACATCAAAGGATGACCGTTGAAATTTTCTGGAGAGTTGGTAATGGAAACAAGTACGTTAAAACTAAGAACTATTGACTCAACTATAATTTGCGGTGTCAAACACACTATATATAAATATATATATATATTTTAAATTGATAGTTATTTATTTGAAAAAATTAAAATAAACCTAAAATAGGCCCAAAATAAATAAAATTATACTATTTTTTTTAATTAATCTTCATATTCCTACAATATTGTGGTCTAATTTTTCAGGAATTATCATGTTATCCATATATTTCCCGTCCATACTTTTTAGATTACAGTAATGAGTCCACTTTGGGAGGGTTATATTGCATTAAAAAATAAATAATAATAATAATAATAATAAAAGCCAAGAAATGGTACTGTTGAGGCGGCCAAAGTTTCACAAAGCCACAACTAAGATGCTTTATCAGTATTCTTTTAATAAGTTTAGGCATTGAAAATTTTCATCGAAATTATCACATCCTCTCTTTTTCTTTATGTTGTGGTGGCTCAAATGAGGTGACTAGTTATTCTATGTGAAAGGAAGGGGGTGTGAAAATTCTGTGATTATTATTATTATTATTATTATAGCATTTATGGTATTACGTAGACAAGTTGGACAATGGTACAATCACATGACATATACAAACGTAGGTCATGCCTTGTAAAGTCATAAGAATATAGTATGAACCCCTGCATATTTATCATCATATCTAGATTTGATTTTATTGCTTTTCTTTTTATATAAGTTTATGGAACTTTTTGATACTTACCAATGGGCGGTGGGCAATATTTGGGTTCTCAATTGCTAGATTTCTGGCTTTCTTACATAGATTTCTAGGTTGTGACTGATGCCCCCACCCCCTAAATGGAAATAACGAAATCCAAAATAATTAAAATTAATTACTTACAAAACTTTATTTATGACTAAACTCATCACACGCGTTTTGCGCGTGCAATAATGCACTTATTTATTTATTTATTTGGTTTAGTGTTATAATGTTTAAAAGTGATATATAAATAACCGTGTATTTTTTTTAAAAAAAAGAAAGAGATAAGGTAACATGGAATAATGTTTAAAAATAAGATAGAGATAGAATCCTAAGTTTTAGGCTGAATGGAAAAGAAAAAGCTTAAAACTTAGGAACAACAAATTACTCTTTTAACCAGTTTGTATTTTTTAATTTAAAATTATTTAACTAAAAGATAAGGGTATCTTAGAGAATTTAAAAATTTGTGTGAGGGTATTTTAATATGCAAAATGTTGAAAACCAAATAGGGAATCTTGTTATTAATAGTATACATAGATAGATACGGTGTAAGACATGATAATTCTCTTTATTTTTGAGATAAAATTTAATAATTATCAAGAGTCTTGTAACTCAATTGATACATTTGAAAGTTTCCAACGAAGACAGGGCTTAAATCCTCTCACCCTCAAGTCCCCAACTATTGATGTATCAATTTTATTTTACTTTTTTGTTGTTGATAATTTGATGTTTCAACATAGCAAAGTAATGTAGGGGATACAAGCAATGAAGACAATGTAGTATTGCAATTGATAAGCAAGAGGACAAATATTAGAAGGCAATAATTAGTCAAAATTTTGATGAAAAGCTAAAAAATATGTTTAAGGACATAACAACAGTATTGCAATTTTTTCTCCTTTCCTTGTGTATGTGGAGGAGGATGGAGACCTAAACAATAAAAAGGCCATCCTTTTTCTTCTTCTTTGTGGATAGGGGGAAAAAAGTGTTGTAAAACTGGAAAGCCCACTCATCACATAATAATGCGTACTGGGTAATTCTTGGGCAACTCAAATAGGCCCAACACTGCTCCATTGTGATACCCAAGTGTCTCTATCCAGACCATCCTCAACCCCAGGCCTGGAAAGGCCCAAAACTTTGGTCTCTTGTCTAAAGCTTGAAACTTCCCCATGTTGTTATATATACAACAGTGTTTGTTTGTTTGTTTTTAATTTGTTTTATCAAAACCTAAATATAATCAGGGAAATTTTTTTATTATAATAAAATAATAATTACTTATTTTAAACAAATAACATTTTTGTGAATGACAAACTTAAAAAAAAAAAACTCAAAGTTTTAACAAACCAAAATTTTTATTAAACCCATAAATAGGGAAATATAGATGGGAGGTGTAGAGTGAACTATGATGACAAATAAATTGTGGTTTTGGAATAGGGAGGCACTTAGATAAAAAGTATTGATTGTGAATGTTGAATGATAATCCTTAGGAAACTAGTGTGAAGTAGTCTTTAAGCTCATAGGAAGACTTGATTATTTGTCTCTCTCACCCTTTAATTGCACTTTTCGTTTCTACTATGTCTCAAGATGAAAATGTATTTTATGTATATGATATATGCATCTTCACTATTTATAGTTTATGAATATATATAACACAAGATAATTATTATCTCAAAATGGATTCAGTTAGAGGAATAGTCAAATCATTTTCCTTTGGTTAACCTTTTAATCTATAGGAAATTGTAATTGAAGAAACTTTTTATTTGGGGGTGTGTTTTATGTAATCACAAGGGATTTGTGAACAAAATTTTTATGTGGCATCTTAAAGCAATGTTGATCTCCACATTAGGAGTAACTTGATGGAACAATCATGTTAGAAGCTCTAAGGGTTACATCATAGTGATTTTGTGACTTTTAGCCTCAATCCATAGATTCCATACATACAATTTAAGAAATCATTAATGGGTCACAACAATCCAAACAAACATGCATGCTTTTATGGCAATTGGCAAACATGCATCATGCATGCACATAATAAAAAACACAAAACATCTCTCGTTCAATTAGGCTAGATTCAATTATACCCGTTTGACTTCTAAAAAATCATACAGAAATCACAGAGTAGCATACGCTATACAGAAAATTTTTATGGTACTTTTATGTTTACGAGACATGATGACATATTGGTATCCACTGTAACAATCACAAAATTCACAACCATAGAATTTCAAGTTTCTTTTAATATTGATGATTCTTTTTTAAATAGAAATGAAAGGATAAGAGATTAAATTAATTGAATTAAACTATCTTTGTTTATAATGAGTCCCAGTATAAAAGAATCCCAATATAACCAAAAGTACAATAGAAGAACTAGAATCCATGTCAATCTAGGATTCCCCAAAAAAAAAATAGATTAGTGATTATAATAAATTTTATAGTACTTTTATGTTAACGAGGCATGACATATTGTTATCCATTATAACAATCACAACCATAAAGTTTCAAGTTTTTTTTTATTTTTTTTATTTTTTTTATAACATTGATAATTCTTTTCTAAACAGAAATAAAATAATAAAGAGATTAAATTAGTTGAATTAAACTATCTTTGATCATAATAAGTCCCAATATATCCAAAAGTACTATAGAGAAATCCCAATACATCCAAAAGTACCATAGAAGAATCAATGAAATTCATCTCAATCTAGGATTCCCAAAAATATAAATAGATTATTGAAAAAAATTTGTGGTACTTTTATGTTTACGAGACATGACATATTGGTATCCATTATAACAATCACAACCATAGAGTTTCAAGTTTTTTATTTTTATTTTTAATATTGATCATTCTTTTCTAAATAGAAATAAAATGATAATAAAGAGATTAAATTAGTTGAGTTAAACTATCTTTGATCATAATAAGTACCAATATATCCAAAAGTACCATAGAAGAATTCCAGAATATCAAAAATTACTATAGAAGAATCATTAGAATCCATGTCAATCTTCTTCTATTAAAAAAAAGAAAAAAAGAACCCATATCAATCTAGGATTCCCAAAAAATAAATAGTATGTAACAAAAATTAACCGAAAATATTCAAGACAATTTAGTTAATTAAGGGGAAAAAAGAAAAAAAGAAAAAAAGGAGGAAAGTGTAATACACGTGGTGTTAACGCGCGTGGCACTGTATAGAGCCTGAAGAATCGTAACAGTGAACGGCCCAACCTCCTTGCGTCCATGCAAAATCCTCACACCACCTCTCTCTCTCTCTCTAAAATCAAACTCTTCTCTCACTCTACCTCTATCTCTAATCTCTATCCCAAACCCAATACAATTCAATCTCTCTCTCTCTCTCTCTCTTATATTAATCACTCACATAACCGTCATTCACTTTAGCTTCATAATAATAATAATCAAGAACCAAACCAAAACGAAACGGCCAATTCAGTATCTCTCTCTCTCTCTCTCTCTCTCTCTCTCTTCACTCCTAAATTTAGTGGTTGACGGTTGCGATTTTGAGAGAAAACCGGCGGCAATGGCGGCACCACCAACCGCGGCGACAGTGAGCGTGAGCGTGGCGGCGGCTCCCGCTCCTCCTCCTCCTTCTTCGTCTATTTACGTCGGGGACCTCCACCCTGACGTGATGGACGGTCACCTCTTCGAGGCTTTCAAAGGTTTCGACTCTCTCGCGTCCGTACGAGTCTGCAGAGACTCCTCGACGGGTCGCTCGCTCTGCTATGGCTACGTCAACTTCATCTCTTCCCAAGACGGTAACCAATAATACTATCACGATCACAATGCTGTTCGTTTTGATTTTGTTTTGTTTGGTTTTGATTTGATTGAGTTGGTTTGAGCTGGTTCAATGCGATGTCGTTTCAGATTTTTGGCATTGTTTGGGAATTGTGGAATCCTGTAACTGATTTTCACGAGAAAACTGTGTTTGTTCGTAAGAAATTGTTTCGCAGTGAAAAGAAATATTCAAGATTTATTTTTTTTCTCTTTTTCTTTTTTTGTTTTCTGTGCTCTGTTTGGCTGCCTTGAAATTGTAGGAAAGGATTTGTTAGATTTGACTTGTTTGGAGAAAAGAACAAAGATGTCACTGAATTGAGATTTTGACAGTTTCTAAGTATTTTATACTTTACAATACAATGCTTGGCTTTTGAGTTGTAATTATCTGCTTGGTTTCTAAGAAAAATGTAGGAAAAGAAGAGTCTGGATATAATTAATCTTGAAAAAAAATTCCATCTGTGGGAAATAATATACAAATTTAAGATTTGTTAATGTTGATTCATTTGATTGGTTTTGTTGATTGTATATTCTTTGTTGGGCTGTTTGGCTGTTTTGCCAAAAAGGGTTTTTTTAGAGTAGAAACAAAATTGTTGTTCTGGATATTCTTGTGGGGTTGTAAGAAAGATTTTGTTTATCTTATTTATGTTTGGTTTTTATTTGTGGTTATATTATGGGCATGGTTTAAATTCAAATTGAAGTTGTATCTTTTGATTGGAGTAGCAATTCGTGCAATTGAAGCAAAGAATCACACTGCATTGAATGGAAAAGTGATTAGAGTCATGTGGTCACGTCGCGATTCTGATGCAAGAAAGAGCGGAAAAGGCAATCTCTATGTTAAGGTATCTGTCTTGCGTTTTTTATTTTTTATAATATAATAGATGATTGAGATAGACTGTGATACTTTTAGGTCCATTGTTTCCATGATTTGGATTTGTACTGAAAGTGATTTGGGTTTTGTTGTAGAACTTGAGTGAATCGATTGATAATCTGAAGCTTCAAGATATGTTTCAGAAATTTGGGAATGTTTTGTCTTGCAAAGTTGCCATGTCTGATGATGGGAAAAGTAGAGGGCATGGCTTTGTTCAATTTGAGTCCGAGGAATCTGCAAGTGCTGCTATTGAGAAGCTAAATGGCTCCACTGTTGAAGACAAGGAGATGTATGTGAAACTCTTTCTTGCTATTATTTTGAAAGCTGTGATCATCCATATGTGCATAATTTTGTGGGTGTGTTTGTAAGAATATACTATATGTGCCTTGGGTTTATTCTGTCTGCTTCTTTGGTCTTATGGATATTTATGATTCATAATTTTATTTGTGGCCAGATATGTTGGATGGTTTGTCAAAAAGAGTGATCGGATTTTGCCTAGCCCTGATGCTAAATTTACAAATTTGTACATGAAGAATTTGGATCTAGATGTCACAGAAGAGCTTCTGCGGGAAAAGTTCTCTGAGTTTGGGAAAATTGCTAGCTTGGTTATCTCAAGGGATGACAATGGGACCTCAAGAGGTTTTGGTTTTGTAAACTTTGATAACCCAGATGATGCTAGACAGGCAATGGAAGCAATGAATGGATCACAACTTGGTAGGTTATGTATTCCTTTATAACTTTGATTGACAACAAATGTCACTTGCCTGATTTAAAACATTTTGTCACTGTGGTTTGTATTGTAGGCTCAAAGACTCTATATGTAGCAAGGGCTCAGAAGAAAGTGGAGCGTGAGCAAATTTTGCGTCATCAGTTTGAGGAGAAACGCAAAGAGCAGCTCTTGAAATACAAGGTAGTTTTGTGCCCATTTCTCTCCCTTTATTTGTCTGCTTTTGTTTGTCTGTTCATCTTATTGCTTCCACCCCCTCCCTTCTCCCCTTATCTTTTCTCTTTTTTTTAATTTGTAGGCCTCAAATGTCTATGTGAAGAACATTGATGATGATGTGACTGAAGAAGAGCTGCGAGAACACTTCAGTCAGTGTGGCACAATTACTTCTGCGAAACTTATGCAAGATGACAAGGGAATAAGTAGGGGGTTTGGATTTGTCTGCTTTTCCACCCCTGAGGAGGCCAATAAAGCAGTGAACACTTTTCACGGTTAGTTGATCATTTGTAATGTCATCTGTCCGTTTCAGCATCTAAATGGGTTTGGTGTATGATGGCTCCTGAGAAATCAGCACATGAATATTTGCTAGTCCTACTTTCTAGTTTACTCATTTACTGTTTTGGGTCATGGCTTGGAATTATATTTACTTTCTAACTAATGTTTCTGATATGTAATGGGCCTGTGATTGGCTGATATTTTTTTCCTAGTGATTATTATGCTTAAAAGTTTTGGCATGTCTTTTGGGACTATTTAAAATTTTCAGTGCATCTGCTAGAAAAGGATTTACACATGCCATGCTGTATATGCTTTATGCAATAATACGACTGTCATTTTGCATTGCATACCAGTTACTGATTCTGACATTGTGGTTACCTAAGTTGCTTTAGAATGGCAAAAAAGGGTCAGAACTAATAAGCTGCTGATACATGAATAGAGAATTGACCCAACTGATTAATGCTTAGAAAAAAATTCATAAAGCACGAGGCTCTGTTGCATTATATAACCAGATTATCTTTTTATTTGGTGATGATGTTTATTATTATTTTTAAAAAATCAACTGGTCTTGTAGATTTTCCCCCCGTATATATGCTTTTAAGGGGGAACTCCATATATTCATGTTTCAGAAGCGAGGCTCACACAATAGTGGCTCTTCCATATTGGAATTTGACTATGCAAATTAGTTTAAGTGACTTTTTATGATTTATAGATCATTCAAAATGCCGGTAGAGGAAGTTGGTAAACTTTGGAGACATGAGGGTTGACAATCTTCTAATTTTAAAGTCGGGAACTCCATGTTTGCTTTTGGAAGATGGCCCTTTTCAATTTGCTTGCTTATGGTGTCATGCAATGCCCTATTATTTGTTATATAGTCGTGTTTTATTCTTGAGGTAACTGACTTTGTTGTCTTGTGGTATTTCTCAGGATACATGTTTCATCGGAAGCCACTGTATGTGGCTCTTGCTCAGAGGAAAGAGGATAGACAAGCCCAATTGCAGCTTCTGTATGCACAACGTATGGCAGGACTAGTGGGGCATTCAACTCCTGTTTTCCCTGGTGGATATCCTCCATACTACTACACTCCTGGTGTCGTCCAAGTGCCTCCTAGGCCTGTGATGATGTATCAGCCTCTGGAATCAAGGCCTGGATGGAGGGCAAATGGTTTTGTCCCTCCAACCAGACCGGCCTTTCAACCATCTCCAGTAAGTACCCATCTACTTAAGAGTGTAATGAAACTTTCTCTTATGTATATATTTGTGCTATTTTACCCAATGTCATATTTCAAATTGTGGATCATCCTTGGAGAATTATAAGGTTTGTGAGAAAACATAGACCAGCATAATGCTTATGTGGTTGAAATTAGTTTTCCACACATGCTTGCTTGCTCATGTCCTTTTAATTTCTTTTGCAGCTTCCTAATACTCAAAAGCAAAATAGGCATAACAGGGGCAGAATGAACGGGCATATGCTTCCACAGGGTGGTGCTCACTCTCTTTCATATGTGCCCCTTTTGCAACAGAACACTCACTCAGTGACTTCTTCAAAAGATTCAACCAATCAGCAGGTTTTTTTCTCTGTCTTCACATTACTATCTTTCTGCACTCCTAATTCATATGCTGAAGATGTTTTCTTACTCTATATTCTATTTGATGCCTGTGCATTCTACCATGCAATCTGCGGCTCCCAGATCTTACTTTAGGTTTAATTGTCTAATTCCCATGGGGAGCACACAAATCCCAAAAACACATAGTTTCTCCCCAATATTAGAGAGAAATTGACTTCTTGGAGTGGAGTGACACTTTTTCTAGATGTGATTGTCATGGTCTCTTCATGCATTATTGAAGTCAGAACTTCAGATTGATTGAGAGATAGGAGGCTTTGTTAGGCAGTATGAGGATCAACACTACTATAGAGGATTTTTATTTTATTTTATTATTATTAAAGGATCCAATATAACAATTATGGTGATCCAAGAAAAGGAGCTGAAATGAGGGAATATATGTTCCCTAGTTTCTAAATATTTTTTACCTATTCATCTTGGAGCCTTCTATTCGCCCTTTTTTTTTGGAATTTTCAGCCTGCCAACGGTCCATGCCTAATATTCTTTCTAGATTAATATTTTCCATTCACTATGATAAATGTACCATGTGTGCTCTAATCTTTGTAAGCATGCAATGCAGCGGATTGGGCAGGCTAAGTATGTGCCAAATGGTCATCAACGTGAGATGAGCAAAGGATCTGGTGTCTCATCTACTGCCTCTAATTTGGGTGGAGTTGCACAACAGGGAGCAGAGATGCTGAGTAGCATGCTCGCTGCTGCTTCCTCTGAGCAGCAGAAGCAGATACTTGGCGAGCGTCTCTACCCTCTTGTCCAGAAACACAAGGTACTACAAATAAATTATTAATGCATTTTAAGCACATCTGAAGAAAGTTGTCTTAGTCTTATACATAGTATATAGGACCATTATCATTGAATCAAAAGTTTAGAGAAGGGGCTGGTACGTCACGCTTTGTCAGGAGGTTCACTAGAATTGCTTTCTTGAAACAAAGTGAACAGGCCCTTAGGAATTCAATTTCTAATTATTTTAATCGTTAGTATCATTGTTTTCAAAATTATTTTGACGTTTTCAGATGCACCACAAATCCAAAGTCACATATATATTTTTTTATGTGCAGCCTGATCTTGCTTCTAAGATTACGGGGATGCTTTTGGAGATGGATAATTCAGAATTGCTGCTTTTGTTGGAGTCACCCGAATCTCTGGCAGTGAAAGTGGAAGAAGCTGTGCAGGTTCTCAAGTACTCCAAGGCCAAAGTATCTGATCAAGATGGCCTTCATCCCAGTTACTTATCTGCTGAGGTTGCAGTCAACTAATAAAGGCAATTGCGTTTAAAATAGTACATTTTTTTGAAAGTTATAGGAAATGGTGCAGAGCTTGGCTTAAGCTCCGGGAGAACAAGATTTTTGATACTTGACATCAGTGAAACTTCCATATCTCTGGGCCTCTGGCCCTGCAAAGACCTTTTAGTTTCTCTTCACAGAACTCTCTCTTTTCGAAGAACATTCATGTTTCGTTTTTTTCTTTTTTTTTGTTGGATAAAAGGTTAGAAACATTCATGTTTCCTTGCAATATGACGAACTTTCATATTGTGGTAGTTGCATAGTTATTACTGGCAATAAGAAAGAGGCTTTTGGAACCAATGGCTTTTATGTTTTGCTATATATAGTATATACTCTCCTTTTATTGCCTTTAGTTGGGTTTATAGTGTCCTAATGAGTAATGACTAAACATATGGTTTGCATCCATTTGTTCAAGTTAACAGTTAATGCTTAATATATTCTTCTCTCTCTCACCCAAAAGTTTCAAAATTTTCTCGCTTTATATAACTATGAAGTCATGTTTTCCCCTTATTCAACAAAGTATTCACACTCAAAAGGAATTACTTAATCTGAAATGAGTTTATTTTTATTTTTTTTCATTGGAGGGTTGGGGTTGGGGGGACATGAAAAGCCTTTTCAGACTAAGTATTTTATTATTATTATTATTATAGTTAAAAGCAATAAGATTAAGCAATTCTATTAACAATAAGTCTAGAGTTATACTTATTTTCGCAATATATTTCACAACTATAAAGGTGGCTAGTTGCGAATGGTATATTGATAATTTTTATACGAGTAAAGGGAAAGGTTTTGCTGCATACAAGTATGCACTAATTGGGGTTTTTTTTTTTTTTTTTTTTTTTTTTTTTTTGAGAGAGTTCCAAACTTAGAAACAAACACACACACACAGGGGAGGGGGAAAGAGGTTATAACATAAAAGCACATCACAACTCCACTCAAAAGTCATGGTAATTTTTAAGGGAGGGTGGGGCAAGTTAAGCTAACTAGAACCTACTTACTACATAATAAGTTATGTGGCAATAAAAAGAAAGCAATATGTGTCAAAGGATCATGTGCAATGCACATAATCAGGTGAGTCCTTAGACACTTGTCACTTTCTTTTTGCTGCCACATAACCCATTATGCAGCAAAACTTTTCCCACTACTAAATGAGTTTTTATCATTCGAAGGACCCCAAAAATAAAATGATGCTAAAATTACTTTTTTTTTTTTTTAAATGCTAACATTATGTTGGGAAGTTTGTAGAGAGAGAGAGGAGAATAAAGGGTAGAGTGGGAAGCAGAAGAGAGGAGATGAAAAAACTAAATAGGGGGAGGAATTTTTCTTTTTGGATTTTGAAAATTATAATTGGAAGATAGGAAATAATATGACATCCGAGTATGTTTTGCATCAGCTTAAAAGCTCAGTTTTTAGTTTTTTTTTTAGTTTTTATGTACAACTTTTTAAAACCTTATTTTTTTTCCCATATTTTCTAACTTTTAAAAAATATTTCAAGGTATAAATATAATTTAGTACATTTTTAGCAAAAAACTAAATAGGTTGTTCTCAAATAGACACAATCATATAGATGGAAGACTATATATATCTTTTGTTCAATTTAAAAAATAAGGACATAAATTGACATTATAAGACAATCTAATTATTTTTAAATATAAGTTGATCCCCCTTCTAGATTCCCCCCCCCCCCCCCCCCAGACACTTTTCATCAAAGGATAAGAAAAGAACATAAAACCAATACCAACACCTATGATGTCGTCAGGGCCTAGCGCCCCAACATGTATAAAAGATAGGCCCCCTACCCCCCCCCAAAAAAAATCCTCATAAACCCCGCAAATTCCTTTGAGTTGCTTCACTTCACCTCTCCTTTCCTCTCTTTTTGTCCAAACATAATCACAATGTAAGTTTCTTTTAAAAAAAAAAAAATCAACAATAGATGATAGACGATAGACATAGGGAACGAGTTAGCTACCCTAACATGGTTTTTTTTTGGATCAGTCATTTGGTAAATAGAAGTATTTTTTCTCCTTGAGCCTTGCTCTTTTCTATCCTTTTATAAACAGGAAATAGATTTAATTTTTTCTTATATAAATGGGCTATTGTATATATTTTCTAACATTAATAGAACAGTAAATAAACTAAATTATTTATAAATAGTTTTAACTCGACTGGGGAAAAACCTTAAATATGTTAGTTTATTTAATAAATGAGTTACGCTTAAGCCAAAATTTAGACTTGACTATTAAATAAGCTAAATTCAAATATAATAAGGTGAAATTGTTACTTTCAAAACACAATTTCAATTAAATTGTGAAATTATATATTTTTTTTGAGGATTTTAAAATTATAATTGAAATGGTATATTTTCAAAACACGATTTCCAAGATTGTTTGCACAATTGATAACGGGTCGAATTTGGGTTCTAGCAACAAATCGTTTTAGTCGGTTCTAAAACCCTACAGAGTACTAGTAAATAAATAAAAAAGAGCTTTAAAAGTAGCAAACGTTAACAAAGGACCCCAAAGTACAATGGATAGTCACAAGCGAAGCAGAAAGAGCAACAAGGAAACGTCGTCGTCTTCAAAGAGACGCAGAACCAGACGATCCGACGATTCAGAGCCCGAGTCCGAGCCTCAGTCCAACGACTCGTACAGCCAGGACTCGTCACCGGAGCCACGGGACTCGCGGAGGAGCAAGGAACGAAGAAGCAGCAGCAGCCGCCGCAGCCACCGGAGCTCGAAGCGTAAGCATGACTCCGACGACAGTGACGATGATGACCGTGGCCGCAAGAAGAAGTCCTCCAGGAAAATCACCGAGAAAGAACTCGCTGAATACCAGGCCAAGAAGGTTCGGATTTGCTCTTTTTCTGTTGAATTCTAGGGTTTGGTTTTTTGTTTGTGACGCGGTGATGGTAACATTGTTACTTGTTTTGATTGTGTAGCAAATGCGAGTTGCGAAGAAATTGAAGACGCAAACGGTTTCTGGTTATTCCAATGATTCGAATCCCTTTGGCGATTCTAATCTCACTGAGAAGTAAGTTTTTTTGTTTGAGCTTTAAATTGTTTAAATTTTTTGCCTAGATTTTTATTAAACATATATGGATTGTGTTTAGAATAAGAAAGAATATCAATTAAGGCCTAGTAGTTAGTGTACAATTTGGAATTTGAATAATGGTGAATGTAGGATAAAAAGTGCACTTGTAACACACCAAAACTAGCCCACACATCTTGAATCTTTTGGTAATTAATATTGTTTTTCATTGAACTTTTTACTGGCTATTAATAAGAAGCTAGCATGTTCATAAAATGAATGTATTTGATACGAGAATGTTAAGATGGATAAGTGGAAATACACAAAAAGATCGGATTTTGTTCAAAATGAGAAAATTCGTTTAAAGATAGGGGTGGCCACTATTGATGAAAAGATGAGGGAAAGTCGCTTGAGAGAGTTTGGTCATGTGTGGAGGACGTCGATTAATGCACCGGTAGGATAGAGTGAAATAATTCAAGGAGGGAACAAAAAAAGTAGAGGAAGACCAAAAATTTACATTAGTTGAAGTAGTTAAAAAGACATGTCAGTCAAGGAAGCAACAAAGGCTATGACTTTGGATAGCATAGAATGGAGGGAAAGAATACATGTGGATGACCATAATTAATCTTCTTGAGGATCCATAGCTGACCCTAAAAAATTTGGAACCAAGAGCTTTGTAGCTCAACTTCTTGGCATCTCCTAGGGTTTCTAAGACATCCAGGGTTTAAATCCCTCCTTCCTCAACTATTGATGTATCAAAAAAGAAGAAGAAGATTTAATTGTGATCATACTGTGATCTGGTATACATGTTATTAGTAACTAATAGTTCATATATTATGTGCATACCCTTTTGGCTAAACAATTGTTCTTATTGTGATGGGTTGACTCATATTAATTATTGGAAAGTATTTTGTTTTATTGCAATGAAAGCATCGCTTCATAATATGTAATGTGCGTTTGCAGATTTGTGTGGAAAAAGAAGATTGAGCGAGATGTTTCCCAAGGTGTGCTACTTGATGTGTCAGTTAAAGCTGAGAAAAAAAGAGATATAGAAAGGCTGGTATGAGTGCTTAATTCAAGATTACTGCTCTGCATATCATTTATTTTTCTAGTGCATTCCTTGTCTTTGTGCATTGTTAAGCCTGTTTTGGTCATTGAGAAGGCTGTAATACTATTTGACCTGTTACTTCTATTTAAGTTAAAATGTCTCATGTACAAGTTCTAAAACATGTTGGTGCATTGATTTTCATACTTGGTTGGTGGAAATTATTTTAGAGATATTAACTAGATGTAGAATCCGACTCCAATATTTTGGTACCAAGTATTGGTTGATGTTGAAGTGAACTGAAACTCATGGAGAGGGAGGGAGAATGATTGTTGAAGACCTTTTTGAGTTTTATTTTTTATTAGTTAATGTATTAGATAATGGGACTTATAAAACCAGAGCGGGGGGGGGGGGGGGGGGGAATCACTTATTGGAATTTAGTAATGGTTGATGTTGTAACTAGATGTAGAATGTAGAAGCTAACTGAAACCCATGGAGAGGGAGGGAGAATGATTGTCAAAGAACTGTTTGATTTTTATTTTATATTAGTTAATGTATCAGAGAATGGGACTTTTCAAAAGAAGGGAGGAAAAGTCACTTATTGGAATTTAGTAATGGCTATAAAACATATAACTTGATGTACTATGCCATTCACTTTCACAAAATAAATGATGGAGATGGCTTTTTAAGGGTCAATGACTGTTTCCAAAAACCCAAACTTATAATGCAATCTTTAATTGTATCTTGCCCCATTTATATTCTTCTTTATTTTAGGATCTGTAAAATGGTTCTGTCATCATCTTCAAATTTATTCCACATTTGCACGTTGATGCTCCTTTTCTTCTTCTTTTAATTTATTACTTGCCATTGAATGAATTCGAAGCACATCCTATATGGTTCTTCAGCCTTGGATGTATATCGTGCCTGCCATGAATCTGCGATCCGTACATCAATTTTATATTGTAACTCATGTTTCTGGTTTCTTAATGCAGGCTGAGATTGAGAAGGTAAAAAAGAGAAGGGAGGAAAGGGCTCTTGAAAAGGCACAACGTGAGGAAGAAATGGTAAATTGAGTTCCATGATATCTCAACATTTCTCTTCTCAGTTTATTGGCAGAGAGAACTAGAATGTATCTTATTTCTGCCTTCCTTAAGATTAATTGACATTCAGATGTGATATGGTTTAGTAAGTCTATTTGTTTTTGCAGGCAATGTTAGCCAGAGAACGTGCTCGAGCTGAGTTTCAGGATTGGGAGAAGAAGGAAGAAGAGGTATGTTGCTGGACTGTAATCTGTATTCTTTTCCCTTGTCCTTTCCTTCATGTGTTGAACCTTCAGTTTCTGTTATTATTCTCTTGTTTCCGTGATCAAGATTTCATTTCTCTTCCCTTGATAATATATTGACTGACGTTTTTCCATCTACAGTTCCATTTTGATCAAAGCAAAGTCAGGTCAGAGATTAGATTACGTGAGGGTCGTATCAAGCCTATTGATATTCTCTCCAAGCACCTCAATGGCTCTGATGATTTTGATATAGAAATAAATGAACCATACATTGTTTTCAAGGTAATTATCACTCCTCATTTTGAGATCTTAATTTCCGATCAAAGTTGATCCTTCATCTTTTTTACTGTCCATTTTCCTTTAATTTGCCTTGCAACTTCTTAACTCTTTCATGCTTCTGTCAAGGGAAAGAGTAGATAACCAGGGAAATAATAGATCTCTGCTTTTATGGTGCTCTTAGATCTGTTCTCTTTATTCCCCCCCCCCCCCCCCCCCCCCTTCTTTCCTTTTCGGGGTGTGGGCAGGCCAGAAGGGATTTTGTTTTGTTCATTAGTTATAAGCAATGAGTCTCAATACTTATAATGGATGCATTTATGGTCCAAATACATTTTCTTAGTTGAGGCCTACATGTTACATGAAGTAATATTGAAGCTTCCATTCCTCTAGTACATCCTCCAACTGTTCTGTAATTTGATTCTAAATACAGTTTAAAGATTCAGTGATGAACATGCACTGATTATAACCTTTATTTATTTTATTGATTATGTTTTTACAATTTTCATTGGTGTTTGATATGTATGTTGTGCAGGGCTTGACAGTAAAAGAAATGGAGGAGCTTCGTGATGACATAAAAATGCATCTGGACTTGGACAGGGCAACACCAACACATGTAGAGTACTGGGAGGTATGAATCTGTTCCTTTTTCTTGCTTGTGTTAGTCGCTATCTAGTCCTTAAGAATATTTTGTAATTAATTATCCAAATTGTCCTTTGCCTGTTTCCTTCGAGGGTAGTATTGTAATTGTTCTAGATGTGAAGTCAAGCCCATGCCAATAAGTTAAATGTTGGCATGCATCTTGTGTATGTGAATAAGTTATGCAAAATATATGAGTGTACAATTTTAGTCTTGCCTGTTATTAATTTTTCATACTTAGTGTTTGTTTGGATTTGGCGTCTGCGTTTTTGGCTTTTTTTTTATTTTTAAAGTCTAGCGCCTGTTGCACTCCATGAACAGTGCAATCAGGCATATGAACAGTAACCAAAGCTCAAACAGTAACTTTTTTATTATTTTTTTATTTTTTTCAGTTTTCAGTTTTCAGCAAAATAAGCGGTATCCAAATGCACACTTAGTGCCTTATATATTTGAATACGCCCATGCTTAACGTTGTGTGGTAACTGTGGTTGTTTCATTGATCTTTTAGACTATGATGATTGCTGGAGTCTAAATTGTCGAATACTCTAGGGTTTGTTTGGTAAGGTTGTTGCTTTCCTGTGAAGTAGTATTGTACTTGCATTAGGAAGAAAGCAGAATTTGGCACTGTTAGGCCAATAAAATCTATCTCAAATGGTACGTCCTCTTGTTTACTCCTTGTAAAAGTAAGGTAGAGGCTGAGGTTGCAGGCTCAAGAAAGTCACACATTTGTGTAAATTTCTCTATGCTTTCCAAAAGTTCAGTTTTTACTTAAAAAAAAAGCATCATTATCTATCACAAAAGATACATGTGAGACGTATAGTGCAATGGAATAAATGTGTGTGCTTAGTGCAATCTTTTGCAACTATGTCTGAGATGGGTTAGCTCTCCTTTAGAGTTAAGGAATTTATCCTCTGCATGTTTCCGTTGCATGAATTTCCTTTGCATATATCCTTCAAGAGTAATGGTTATTAATTAATTATCCAATTTATCTAGTCCTTGAGAATGTTTAGCAATGTAAAGGACTGGCTCTGTGCAACCCTTGATAACGTTTTGATGTTTGATGACAAAAGTGGATTGACATAAGCCAAATTGGGGAACCTTTCTGTGTTTGTGGTGGGTTTAGTGTTAGGCGAATTTGTGGATCTAGGGTTTAGAGTTGTAGAAGGGTAAAGTCTCAAAATTAGTCTTTGATGGTTATTTGATAGAGAAGTATGTGAGGTTTTAGGATTTTAATAGCCAATTTGGCTATATCTTATATAATACGACTTTATTTACGGATTTCCTTTGTGTGCCCTTTTTTATTTTTTTAAGAAGTCCTTTACCATATAGGAAAGTAGACCATAAAATAGGCAATATTGAGATTTTGGCCAATGAACTCTAGCATAGATGGTACTTCCACCTCCCGTATAGAATGGGTGGAGACTAAGGTTGTGGGTTCAAACCCCCTGGGGTACATTTGTGTAACTTACTAATAAAGAAAAGGTAATATTATGTGTTTGTTTTGAATGAGTATGTGGTTTAGAACTTCTCTTGCTTGATTGGAGGTCATTTTACTTATATTTGGCTGGAGGAACTGGGTTGGCAAACATTCTCCGGATATTTGGAACTTAGTCCTGTTATGTTTGATATGGACATGGTGGAGGGAATGAAATCTCCCTACTTTTGAGGACACAGAATTTTCAGTGACTCAATTACTCACATTGCTTCTTCTATCTTTATTTGATTGGTCTCATGCATGGGGCTTTACTAACAATAACTCAATCCCTGTTTATAGATTACTTACATTTTTGCATATAATACTGATTATTTGTAATTATCTGGGCTTGTGCATTACTATGTAAATGGATTAGTCTCTTTTTTAATTCAATAAAATTCTATTACTTATAAATAGAAAAAAAAGAAAAGAAATAGAGAACTTCTCTTGCTTTGTATTGAAATTTTTTTATACATATTTTTGTATCTTCTACACATATTGAAACCTGATTTCTCCTATGAACTGCAATGCATAATGGACATCATTCATAAGGCCATTGCCTGAACATCATTTGAATTAGCAACTTCAAAGTCGGAAGAATGTTGGCTTTGAATGACTTAGGTAACAGTTTGTGTTTATTGTTTGGCCAATTATATGATGTCTTGACATGTGCAATGCAACAGGCACTTATGGTGGTTTGTGACTGGGAGTTAGCTGAAGCTCGGAAAAAGGATGCACTTGATCGTGCTAGGGTGCGTGGGGAAGAACCTCCTGCTGAGTTGCTTGCTGAAGAAAGGGGTCTGCATTCCAGTATTGAAGCTGATGTCAGAAATCTTTTGCAAGGAAAGACTTATGTGGAACTAGAGGGAATGCAGTCCCAGATTGAGTCACAGATGCGTTCTGGCACAGCAAAAGTAGTTGAATACTGGGAGGCTGTTCTTAAACGCCTCCATATTTACAAGGCCAAGGTATGTATCTTTAGATCTTCAACGGGTTTGTATCTTAGCAAAAGTTATATATTCATATATAATGGTTGTTTGCTTCAAATACAGGCTTGTTTGAAGGAAATTCATGCCAAGATGTTGCGCAAGCATTTGGAACGCCTTGAGGAACCTTTAGAGGGTGAAAATGAATTGGAGTCTGATCACGGTTTAGAATTGAAAGAGGAAAACAGTGACCATGATGTTATTGGTATGTACTTTTTGTAATTTCTTTTTACCTACTTTACTCCTAGGAATGGTGCTCATACATTTTTCCATGTAGATGCTCAAAATTTCTCTCCAGAACTCATAAAGGAAGAGACTAACGAGGATGAAGAAGAGGCTGGTTCATTTTCACCAGAACTATTGCATGGTGATGAAAATGAAGAAGCAATTGACCCTGAAGAGGACAGGGCTATGCTGGTAAGTTAACTAACGCAATGCATTCACTATTTAAGTGTGAGCTTGTAACTGTAACTCACCAAAAAAATAAAAATAGAATTAATGCAAATGAGTATTTCAGCAAATATTTTCACCTGTATAGTAGGTCTGCAAACAGTTTACTTCTATTAGAGCATGCAAGCAGATATCGTCTTTGATTTTACCATATAATGTTTCGATAAATTCACAGGAGCGAAAACGTATAGCTGTTGTAAAAGAACAGCAAAGAAGGATGCAAGAGGTCTTGGCATCAAAGCCAGCTCCAGCAGAAGATAATTTTGAGCTAAAAGCCATGAAAGCCATGGGAGCCTTGGAGGAAGGGGATGCAGTTTTTGGCTCTGGTGCTGAAGTGAACCTGGACTCTCAGGTAGCTTTTCTTGGTCATTCTCCCCCATCTTTTTACCTTTATTCTGTAGTATATATGTACTTCTTTTTGAATTATTAATTTTTATTATTATATGGATTCAGGTGTATTGGTGGCATGACAAGTACCGACCAAGGAAGCCAAAATATTTCAACCGTGTTCACACAGGATATGAGTGGAATAAATACAATCAGACTCACTATGATCACGACAACCCACCTCCAAAGATTGTTCAAGGATATAAATTTAATATCTTTTATCCAGACCTTGTTGACAAGACAAAGGCTCCAACTTACACTCTTGAGAAGGATGGGAGCATTGGTGAGACTTGCATTATACGGTTCCATGCAGGGCCCCCTTATGAGGACATTGTAAGCTTTCTTGACTGGTGGTTGTCATTTTTTATCAACAATTTTGTTCATAGGATCCACTTCACTGACTTGATTATATTACAGGCTTTCAAGATTGTAAACAAGGAATGGGAATATTCTCATAAGAAGGGCTTCAAGTGCACATTTGAACGTGGAATTTTGCATGTATATTTCAACTTTAAACGCTACCGCTACCGCAGGTGATATGTGGCTAGTTTTCTTACCTTTTCCTCTAAAGATGTAAGACTCCCCTGTGGCGAGGGTTTTGAAGATTCCATGGGTATTACAGTTTTGAGCTTATACAAATTGTTCAACTAATTTGCGTTGTAGATATTATTCGATCTAATAGTGTTAACAGAAACCTTTCCACCAGTTAATAGATTTTTTTTTTTTTTTTTTTTGTTTTATTATTTTCTAACATTTTTTGAGATGATATGTTTTATTTATCAATTATATCAGTAGAAAAAACCATGCTCTCCCTGGTTCCCTTGAAATTCACGCAGCTCCTTGGTCATGGAAGTGGAATTAGATACTGTCAAACGATTCAACAGGTAGAGTTACGTGAATTCTTTGTGTTCATCATCCTGAACAGGGAACATGAAGTATTTTCTCATTTCAATAAAACTTCAGTACTTATTAAAAGGAAAAAAAAAAAAAAAAAAAAAAAAAAGAAAAAAAGAAGAAGGTACGGTATGAATTCTTTAGCAAATAATGAAGGAGAAAAAAGACGGCCATTTTGTACTTTGAGGCTGAACGCCAATTTACTTTGTTAGCTCTGTTCTGAAAACCAGGACATGCAGGAAAGTGAATCTTGACACGGGCTCGTGCTGCTTGACTATCTAACTGCTGAGTTTATAAATTTGTTTCTAAAGCATAATTAAAAAAAAAAAAAAAAATATATATATATATATTTATATAAAACAGAAAAGAGTCTGAGCAAGTGTATTGCATGGCATCAAAAGATGGACAGGTTAATTTTGTTGACAACCGGCGTGAAAGGGAACAGTGGAGAAGCTGGATTTGGAGTTTGCCCTCGAGGAATAAGAATAACCAGATGGTTTTAAAAAGCCTCTTTGGCAAGGAAACATGAAAGTTCTTCAGATATAGGGTGTCTCGGTCATTATTCTTGGTCCATAAGTGTCAAGGATTTTGAGCTCCCAGATCTTGAGACACCATTTCTTCCAACATTCAACAAATATTATTGCAAAAACAATTGTCTTCTTCTATTAACTGTAAGCTCAATAGATAAATAACTAAGATGAATGGCTTGATCAATTATTTGCGTAGTACTTTATTTGAGATACTTTTTCTAAACTGTCAAGTATACACACTTTATTTGAGATACTTTTTCTTGACTGTCAAGTGTACACACGAATGAAAGACACTAATAAAGTCCAAGGAAATATGTAACGTATAAGAGGGTCATAGTTAATTCCTAGATATATTTTCATAAATTAAATCCCTTTATGGTTAACCATAAATGTGGGTTTCAGTTATCTCAACTGATTAAGTCTTTTTGTAATTGGTTTTTTTTTTTTTTTTTTTTTTTTTTTGATACAAGATAGAATTCTATTGTAAACAAAAAATGTATATGTGTGTGAAGCTCCCTCCTGAAAACTTGAACCCCGGCCCTTTGCCCTCCATACCTCACAAGCACTTATATTTGTGGAGTGACCATCGCACTAAGAGTATGCGGTGGTGTTAAGTCTTTTGTCATTGAATAAGAAATGTTTTGTAGAAAAAAAAAATTCCATTAAGTTGACAAAAAATACTACCACAAAAATGAATAGTGTAAAAACCCCAAACATCAGAATATATAATAGAAGTATATCAACAGGCTAGTGGTAGGAAATTGAGATCAAATCAAAGAGTATAGAATATTAGAAATGGTATAAAAATAAGAATATTAATCCTAAACGGAAATAATATCTCTACGTGCACTTAAAATTTCACAAAATATTTTATAACTGTAGTGACAAATTGTTTTTTGTTGATGATAAATAATATAGTGATGTTAGTAGTAGGTTCGAATAGAACCAATAAAAATATGGTAACTCAATTGGTTTGAAAAATGTTATCAAAAATGTTTTTTTTTTTTGGGGTAGAAGTTATCAAAATTGTTGTGTACATACTACTTATAGCATTATTAAAACGAAAGCTCAACATAACATCTTCTCAAAAAAAAAAAAAAAAAGGAAAGCCCAACATGGTAAAATGGACGTATTTGGTCTGAAATCTGCTTAGACCCAATGTAAAACACCCAATTGCCAAAAAAAGCCCACAATAAAATAAAACCCTAAAACCCTAATTTCTTACAACAACAGTTCCGTTTTCTTCTTTCTAAAACCCTAGCAACCAAACTCCTCTCTCTCTCTCTCTATCCATGGCAATGGCCATAGCCGACCCAAACCCACCTCCCACAACCTCAAGGGTGAGCCCCAAGACCATCCAGAAAGCTGTGAAAGCGCTTCTCAAATGGCGAGACTCCAAATCCCAGACCCAAAAACCCCAACTCCTCAGCGACGACGAGTTCTTCTACCTCATACTCACCCTCAAGAAAATCCCCACCCAAATTCGCACTAACCCATACAAAATTCCAATCCCACATCCCCTTCTCGCTCAAGAGCTCTGCCTCATCATCGACGATCGGTCTCACTCCAATCTCGATAAGGCCGCTGCTAAGTCCAAAATCGAATCTGAGCAAATAACCATCTCGAAAGTTCTCAAATTGTCCAAGTTGAAATCGGATTATCGCCCATTTGAGGCCAAGAGGAAGCTGTGTGATTCGTATGATATGTTCTTTGTGGACAAGAGGATTGTGCCTCTTATGCCCGGTTTGTTGGGGAAGCATTTTTATCAGAAGAAGAAGCTTCCTGTGCCTGTGGACTTGACTCACAAGAATTGGAAGGAGCAGATTGAGAGGGCTCGCTCTTCGGCTTTGGTGTATTTGAGGAGTGGGACTTGTTGTGTGGTGAAGGTTGCGAGGTTGAGTTTGGGGAAGAAGGAGATTGCGGAGAATGTGGTGGCTGCAATCAATGGGGTTGTGGAGATCGTGCCGCGGAAGTGGGATGGTGTGAGGTCACTGCATTTGAGGCTTATGGAGTCAGTGGCATTGCCGGTGTATCAGGCTGTGCCAGAGGTGACGTTGAAGGCTGAGGAAGTGGAGGAGGAGAAAGAGGAGGAGGTGGTGGAGAAGGAAGGAAAGGGTGAAGAGGTTGGTGTGGATGAGGGGAAGAAGGGAGAGAAAGTGAAGAAGAAGAAGAAGAAGGGAAGGATTCATGAAGTGAGGTATATGGATGTCAATATTGGTGATGTGTTTGATAAAGATCAATTGGGGAGTGATGAGGGTGAGGATGTTGGTGAAATGGGTAGTGGTGAATTGGAGAGTAAGAAGAGAAAAAAGGGAGATAAGAGTAAGACTGAGGGAAAGGATTCTGGCAAGTCGAAACGCTTGAAGAAGTCGGATAAGGTGAAGAAGGAGGATGGCCTTAAAGAGAACAATGATGGGTTGTTGGCTGCCAAGGGAAAGAAGGAAGATGGTGTGAAGAAAAAGAAGGTTGGGTTGTCTGTTGAAGATGTGAAGTCTAGTGAAAAGAAGGTGAAGAATAAAGATGGTCTTACAGAGAACAGAGATGGGTTGTTGGCTACCAAGGGGAGAAAGGAAGATGGTGTAAAGAAAAGGAAGGTTGAATTGCCTGTTGAAGACGAGAAGTCTAGTGAAAAGAAGTTGAAGAAGAAGAAGAGTGCTGAGGTGAAGTTGAAAAGTGGAGAGAAGGAGGTGAAGCCTAAGAAAAGCAAGAAAGCAGTGGAGTAATTTGATTTAGAAGACTAGAAGTTAGAGATGGTAATTCATCCTCTGGAAAATTTTGTTTTGATTGTTTAATACATAGTATTTTATGTGTGTGTTTTATTCTTTTCTATTTTAAGGTTAGACTATGAAAATTTTGCTAATTGACATTGCTAGTCACTTTATTTGGTATCTTGATTATGAGGAAGAATATAAAGTGATTGATTTTATGTCACAGTGCTTTATATTTACGTCATTTTTATATCTGAGTCTGGTCTTTTTTTTGTATGCAAAGTTCAAAATTTCTGTTGTCCTTATTGTTTTAATATTCTGTGTCAAACCGGGAGTAGAATTCATTTCATGGTTATCTATGTTAAATTATATATTGTTGTAAGTTCACCAAGAAAAGGGTGAGTGCCTTGACCAAACCCCTTATTGTGGTTGTTGTTAAAAGTTAAAACTTCCTGTTACTCTATTTTGGTGCATGCTTGAGGATATCATGTAATAATATTATTTGTATCATATATCTTGAGCTGCTTTTTAGCCAAGTTGAACATGGAAGGTTGTAGACATCTGTAGTCTGACCTGGAAATATGAAATAAAAGATAGAATTAATTATAAGAGAGATTAAACATTTTGTTGGTCACCTACAATATAGGTTCACTCTACTAATCTAGATTATAAATCATTATTATGAAATTTATGGAAAGGATTATCAATCAGTTGTATGTTTTGGCCAAGAATATGCTGAAACTTGCGAATGAGTTATAGCTCAATTGGCACTTATTCATAATAATGGGATGGAGGTTAAATGGTTCAAGAGCTACTAAATGTCTGTCTTATACTCCACTTCAACAAGTTAGAGTTTTTGGTGGAGCCGGTGAACCACTCTAGCTGGTTAGTAACTTACCAAATTTTTTATTTTTTTGCTGAAACTTCTTGCTTTTTGACACATTGGATAGTTTTGGTTCTCTGAGTATGGTAGTCAAGCTATTGTTTTGCAGGGAGTGCTAGTTAGAGGGAGTTAATTAGGATGAGGGTCTGATGACTTGTCTAATCTTATGCAAGTAAAGATATTTTGGTTCTCTAGTCTATTTTGGTCTCTCTGATTGCTGAAATTTGCTAGGGCTGCTGAATTTAAGGACATTGTGCGGTTAAAGATGCTATTGTGATGTTGGTCTGGATTCTCAAGCTTGTGTACTGACTACTGAGTTTGTTTAAAAGTGATGCCAAACTTTTTATTTTTTGGTCTCATGGAACCTTCCTTCCTCATAGACAAAGGCATGATTTGATAGCATTCGTGCAAGAGATCAGTGATGAGCCATGGCGATAAGTCTATTGACTAGCAAGGGTATAGATCATCGGAAATTGTAGAGTGGAACTAGTTTTTAGATTATTTTATTCTTTATTTATACTGATAAGGACGGGTGGGATAGGCAGGGGTTGGTGCCTTGGTGGGTACTCTGTTTAGAGGGTTGAAGTTGGTCTTCAGGGTCAGATGGTGTATGACTCAGATATTCTACAGAAAGAATCTCTACAAACTTTAACTGAGCTGTTGACAGTTTAACAGGGGATAACTTAGGTCATGAACTTCGACATCAAGACGCCATTTATAAACTGCTTTATTAACTTCATCCAGCTTGTACTTGCTGCATTTTAATCTGAACCTACATTCAGGTCTTCAATGTGATTTGCTATAAAGATACTTTTAACATATTTTTGTGCAGTCTATGATCTCATCATGCATATATGAGAAACATTACCTGGCATTTGGTTTATTAACTTGAGAAAAGTGGTTGAACAATGTTTGCTTCACTATGTGGATAGGAAGATTAATGATCTGGCTGTTAAGGGACTTATCAAAAAAAAAAGATTAATGATCTGGCTGTTAAGGGGCCAAAATAGAGGAGCAAAAAGTCATTATGTTATAAATTTCTATGTTCTTTCTCTTATAGATAACACCATCCAGTTGATGAATTTATTATATGTTGATCCAACTGATAGCATATTTTCTTGTACATCATTTTAGCTATTGGCTTGTTATGGTTTAGCATATTTTCTTGTACATCATTTGATTTTTTGTTTTTCAAGTTTTAGTGGGGTCAATTATTAAATTTTACTTAAAAAGTAAAGGTCTAATATAAGTGTCAATCCTTTGCTTCTAATTTGATCAATTATTAACCCCTTAAACATTATGTTTGTAACAAAGAACATTTTGTTAAAATAATCTTGGCAGAGTTAAATCATATCATATGCACATGATTTTGTCCAATCACCAATGTTTCGTAACTGAAATTATAATACACTCATTTTATCAATTCCTTTATAAAAAAAGGGTGATGTTCGGGTTTCAAGATTGGGCTTGTACTTTGTACAGATGGCCATGGTCTTAAGATTATATTGTTGCCATTGTAAACTAGCTGATCGTGGGTTTTAGCTCTGGTTCCGGTATATGGGGCATGAAGGATACTAAAATTTGATATAGATGCTGTATGGCATAGGTATATTGTTTTGTTTACAGAACTGAGGATTCTCACCCAAATTCTTCATATGGGGAGAAACATATAATTCCACCGATGTATAATCTTGAAATGGCATTTGAGTGAGGATTCAGAACCGTGTTCATCATTGTTTGTTTAATGCTGTTGATATGGCAGAACTTCGGGTGCTTAAAGACATCTTGACCTTTGCACTAAACTCGGGGATACTCAGGATCATTGCATAGGATCATAGGTTTCTTTTCTTGGTCGCATATATATTGCAAACTCCAAAAATTGCTGCACCATGAGCTTGCATATGATAGAATGGGTTGGTTTTTAGAGATGATTCAAGGTATTCTAGCTAAGGTTATTATAAAGAAACGAATTTGATATAGATGGTGTAGTCTTGAGATGGTGTCAGAGAGAAAATTCAAGCATTGTGCCATATTTAAAACTTAAACTTACTATTTAAGCTCATTCTATTGCATTAAGAGTAGTATGTTAGAACTTATTGGAAACCTCAAATTTGAGAGAAACCAAAGTCAACAGGAGACTTCTCCTTCTCTTCTTACTCATAATTTATGAATGAAAGAAAATAAAAGAAAAGAAGTTGAGTATTTGTATTTTGTACCAGAGAGAGTTCAGGACTCGTCATGCTTAGGTAATAACGCAATGTAAGGAATATCTTGTGGATTATGTCAAATATTGAGAGGGTGACAGGGCCTTTTTTAAACCAAGTAAAAATTATCTCCAAGGAAGAGGCTTATGACTTATTTGATGGAGATAATTAATAGTGCTGCACTGAGGCCTAATGGCAATCTTTTCTTTTGCCTTTTTTTTTGCCATTTCTTTTATTGCTATAAAAATCTTAGTCAAGGTAGCCCTCAATTCCTTCATCATTTCCTTCTTGTGAGTTGAATCCCAAATCTTTCAAACTTACCTCACAAACTCTTTTAGGTAGTAGATCCGATGTTTTAGATACACACTTATTTCAGGACACACAAAGGTAATAGAGTTTTATTGTATACATAACACAAGTATGTAAGAGGCTCTAATACCAGTTACAAACACACACAGAGAAAACTCAAAAGAAGAACCCCAAAAAGAAAAACTATAAGTTGGCTATGCAGATAACTGTATAAGGACTGGTTACTGTTAAGATCATAATTTTTTTTTTGCAAAACACGGTCGTTCGATGATTCCTTTAATTGCTACTTCAGAAACTTAGGAGCAAAAATCTTAAATACTATGATGATTACAATAAACACCAATAGAAGTAATCACATAGATTTTTGACTAGTTGCATTATTCTACGTGACTTCTCATTTCCATTCTCTTACCCTTAAGTCCCTCGATTAGCCATGAGAAGGAATTAAAAGTAAAATATTGTTCAATGTTAATATCCTTACATTGAGGAACCTTGGTTCCAACCGGTTCTTTTCGTCCTTTATTTCTCTTACTTCTCAAATTCTCAAATTGAATGTGATGAACATTAAACAGATGCATTTTAATGTTTTTTCCCCCAACTAAATATCTCTTTGTACTAGTGATGGACGAACTCACTAGATTGATGAAAAATGAAATCTCTTGGTGTAAATTTTTGCGAATGATATAGTTTTAGTGAATAAAACTAGATGTAGACTTAATAATTAAGTTTCAAAATTTGAGAGATACTTTAGAGTCTTAAGGCTTTCAATTAATATGATTTAAATCAAATAAATGGAATGTAAGTTTAGTAAAAGTAAAAATAAAGATAAATGAGTTGTAACATTTGATGGTTAAGAGATACCTAAGAACAAGAGTTTTTGATATTTTGGATCAATAGTTCATCAAGATTGAGAGATTGTAGATGATGTAAATCATAAGATAAGAGCAGCGTAGGTGAAGTGGAGAAGCACATTAAGAGTACTTTGTGATTGTAGTATATTTATTAAGTTAAAGGAAAATGTTAGGATTGGATTAATAAATATGATTTATGTTATTGAATGTTGGGTTGTTAAGAAGCAACATGTTCATAAAAATCAGTGTAACTGAAATGAAATGTTAAAATAGATAACTAAAAATACAAGGAAATATGAGATTCGAAATAAGAAAATTCATTTAATGATAGGGGTAGTACCTATGGATGAAAAGATGATACAGAGCCGCTTGAGATGAAAATTTTTAGTCTGTTGAAGATTTGTAGCTGACTTGAAAATTTTTAAACTAAAACTTGATTGCTAATGCAGTAGTAGATGTTAGGAAGTAAGAAGCTACTTTTTTTTTTTTTTTTGCTTATCATTTTGCAACTCCTTGTCTCCTTCGTGTCTATCAGGTAAGAATCAGAAATCTTTATTCTAAAAAAAGAATAACATATTTCTCAGGAGTTTTTCATATGGATTCAACTTTGAAAAGGATTTCATGTAAAAAATAAAAGCACGCTCAAGGCGAAATTTACGAAGCTGATCAATGAAATTGTGCCATGTAAAAGATGCATAATAAAGCCATCTTCATTGGACTGAGATCTTTGCATAACATTGGTGGTTTTTTTTTTTTTTTTTTTTTTTTTTTTTTTTTTAACATACTTGAAAGTTACTGAAGTCGAACAATTAATTTCTAATATTTTTATTTTTGGCCATCATTAATGTTTAAAAAAAGCTCTATAAATTACTAAATTAGTATTCCACTTAAGTTTGTGGGCGAGAATATGGAGCAACAAACATTATACGATTTGATATTGATTGCCATCATGATTCACACACAAATGAAAACTATAAACTTTAGGTTAATGCTTTCCTTTTTTAGACAATCCCTTTTCCCAATTCAAACTATATATATGCAACTGCTTTCTCCATTTCCAAAAGTTAATTTGTTTTTCTCCAAAGCAACAATCATGTTAAGCCCCAATTGATTCCAATAACCCCATTAACTGCAAGTCCATGTCTTCTAGAGCATTTCCATTTACTTTCTGTGGAAAGCAAGCATCTGATCCCAAATTTTTCTTTATATCTTTTCCAGTCACTTAAATCCAACCTTGGAATCACTTTAGAGCTTCTTTGGGCTATTCATGATCAGCGTCCTCTTGGAATTATTTATACTACCTTCTCTCATCCACACCTTCTACTTTGCAACATGAATATTCAAAGATGATATACATTCATATAACAAAAATACTTTAGCAACCAAAAAAAAAAGACATTAAAAAAAACATAACAAACACATCTAACAGGCAAATACTCCAAACACAAGCACCCAAAAAAAAAAAAAAAAAGGTACTATCACAGTACCATCATACTACGTTCATACTCTAAATACCAACCTCATTAGTAACCTCTTCTTGATCAACAATTTGGATTATGCACTGCAATTCTTGAACAACATCCTTCATTCCAGGCCTATTCCCCTTCTTCTCTCTAAGACAGGAAAGTGCAAGCTCTAAGAAGAGCTTTATGCTTGCCAGTAGTTTATCAGCAGGGAGTTCATTGCCAAGAAGCTGCTGATCTACAACTTCCATGCTTGCACCATTGTTGACCCGGTTGATCACGTAAGTGGCTAGATTGACATCATCTTGATCACGTGAGAAATCAATGACCTTTTGGGAGGTCAGAAGTTCAAGCAACACAACCCCATAACTATAAACATCACTTTTATCAGTTAACTGATAGCTACGATAGTATTCAGGATCCAAGTACCCTAATGTTCCTTGAGCACAAGTTGATACATGGCTTAGCCCTGGGTGAGCCAATCTTGACAGCCCAAAATCTGCAACTTTTGCATTGAACTCATCATCTAATAGTATATTTGTGGACTTGACATCTCGATGGTAGATAGGAGTGTATGCAGCATAATGTAAATAAGCCAGTGCTTCAGCAGTTTGTAAAGCTATTGTTAACCTTGTTTTCCAGTCCAGAAATGTGGAAAACTTACCATGTAAATGGTCATGGAGGGTCCCATTTGAGATGTACTCATAGATCATCAACGGCTGCTCAGCTTCCACGCAACAACCCAAGAGTCTAACCAGGTTCTTGTGATTGACTTGAGAAAGTATACCAACTTCATTGAGAACTTGTTCTGTGCTTTTGATGTTACCCACTCTAGCTGATTTAACAGCCACAACAGTCCCATCTTGAAGCTCACCTTTGTAGACTTCACCAAAACCACCACTCCCTAAAACCCTTTCTTTAGAGAAATTATTTGTAGCTTTCTTCATCTCTTTCAGGTGAAACATCCTTGAAGATTTCCCACCATTGCTTGATCTCAACATGTCCTCTCTTGCCTTGGCCAACCTTGCCTGCTGGTTGGAGAGTTTCCAGGATCTTCTTACTGCAATAGCAGTCATTGCTACTGCTAGAGAGAAAAAGGAGATTACCCCCATGGAAACCTTTAAGCTGAGGCCAGCCTTAGTGTTTCTCTTCTTTCTCAAGCACGTTCCAACACCATGGTCCCAGTGGTATCCCTTGTTGCAAAGGCAACGGAGGCGGCCATTTAGACCAGAATGTAAACACTTGGAAGCCCTTGAGCAATCAAGTTGAGTCTTACAAACTGGTTCTGGTGGGGGAGTCCATTGAATTTCCAATCCCTCTTCCCATTGAACAGCAGGCTTCTCAGGATCCAAATGAATGATGCTTCTGAAGGCTCTACAACCTGAATTGTGAAGCCGTATCTTGTATGCTGAAGGCATACCACCAGCAACAAAGGTGCAACAAGGGTCAAGATTACTTGCACATTGAAGTGCTCTCTTTGTGTCAACTTGTCCCGAGCTATCCAAGTAACGGTGACAAAGACTAGAAGGAGTGCAATTGAGAGGAGAGACTAAAAGCCGCGGTGAACAGTTGAAGAGGAAGATTGTGTTAGATGAAGTGACGTTGAAGGGGAGAGATTGGTTCAACCAGAGACCCTCACTCACTAGCATGTCTTGAGTAACACATCTATCAGGCAGCCACACCGATGGTTGCACCACCATGCGTTGAGATGCAGCCATAATGCTGAGTACAAGATAAGAACTTCCATTGAGGGTATCAAAATAAACTTTGTTAGAGTGGGGATCACAACGAAGAGAGTAGTCTGGGTCACCGCAGTTGGGATTTGTGCTTAGAGGATATGGGACTTCAATGGAGCCACAATTTGGACAGGCCTTTTGAGAAGAACATTGGAGACTAAGGAAAAGAAGAAAGAAGATACAGCTACAAAGGAAGTGCGGTGTTGTGTTTGGCTTGATGACCATTTTGCATGTGCAAAGGGGAAGAAGAGATGAAAGGATCATCGTACATGCAGGAAAGAAGAGAGGGTAAATATAAGGCTATAGGCCCATAGCAAAGGAATAAAGTGGGCACGAGAATCTATATAAAAAACCATGAAACTTTTGGCATTTATTGGAGAGGTGGATTCCTCTTCTATGGTGTCTAGAGGGACGCATTTCTAGCTGTACTCGAGGAAAGCTTTTACCAGAAATGGCCTTAATACCAAGTTAAAGAGTAGGGAATTTTCCTTGTCTTTCATGTTGTTGAGCAGAAAATCATGAGAATATTGAAAATTTGGATTAAAAAATTACAGTTAATTAATGAATTGCAAGGAGGAATTCCACAACATAGTGGCCCCTGCACTACTACTTTCACTTCTCAGTGTTCTTCCCTTTAGTAAATGATCACGTGTATCAGGCGCAATACAAGTGGGAGCCATACCAATGGACTACAAGAAAGCTTAAGACATAATCTATTTCCTTAATAATATGCAATGACCAAGCAGTCCAAGAAATCTCATACTAAAACAAATGAACAAGAGAATGTTACCAAATAAGAAGTCCAGTTTGTTGACTGTCCTTCATGGAGAAACAAATCAAACCATCTATCTGTTTGGAAACATAAGAAAGAACAATCAAAACGAGTTCTTTTCCATTTTCTCCACTCTGGTATCCTTATTTTCCATGTCTTCCACCAGGTAACATTTTCTTGTTACGATTTACAAATAAATTCAAAGTAGAACATTTAGAAAAGAGGGGGAACTTGAAATAAATTTTGAGAAACCGAAAAGTTGAAGGATATTTATTAAAGGTCAACAGTACTTACAAGAACAATTACATACATTATCAATTTATGTAGTCTTTTTTTTTTTGGTCCAGGAACAAATGAAACTGAAGGTCTGCGGTTCACAATAGAGGCCTGTACAAGGAAGAAATCCTTTTCTCCCACAAGTTTTCAGCCTTCAATCCCATATGAACAAATCATTACCAACATGACAGCATCAGGAGGACATAACAGCATCAACCTTCAACAATTTTTACAGGAGACCTGCACAACAAATTAATAACAGAAATTAATCACCAGGGAATTGGAATATAGGACACTTGAAGGTCAAGATTTTTTGCTCTCATAAGCCAATACTTACCCAAATGGGCTTTGTTTGATGGCCAGTAGTTCAACATCCAACTGCAGTCCAATGACGATAGAAAACAGTAAAGATGCATGTAGAGAAGAGTCCATAGTAGAAAGGCGAAGAAAAGGTTTTAGGAATGTAAAAGTAAATTGATTAATAACACCTATGGTTATAGAATTAATTCTGACAGGACATGGTGTGTTATCGGAAATTATGTTCTTATATGGGAGAAGAGAGTCCCATAAAATCAATTGCAAAAACGTCTGTAACAAACATGGGGGGTTTTCTAGATCATGGATTATTTGAGGCATGGAACATGCTGAGCATAATGTTAACTAGTGTAAAGGATGTAAGTGGAATAGCCCAAGCAAATTTAGTTTCTTAAAGTAACTTGGTTCATTTATAATCATCTGGCTTTTTTTTTAATGATATGGAGGCTTAAGCATTTTGTTCAGTTGTTTTTGTGAACTTGAAAACCTAATCAACTGAGAGAATTTCTTCCATTGGTAAAACTTACAGTTTCTTACTGGGCTTACCACTTACAGATCAATTTTATAATTACAGGACCGGACTGGCTGATCAGTCCAAGACTGACAAAAAGTCTAAAACCAGTTCCTTTACAGGGTTGGTCCAACTTAAATCCAGAAAGGAAACCAGAAAACCCAGGGGAAGAAAGAGGTTGGGCCTTCTGAATGAGCCACTAGTTTAGAAAGAATAAGTGAAGTTCAAAAAAGTTAAAAATATAAATAAAAGAAAGATGGGAAGTCAAGCATTGCAGCCCAGACATGTCATTTCTCACCCAAATTTTAGCTGATAAGTAATAAGCATCAGAGGCCATGCTTGAAGCACAGAAAACCACATCGCTTCTCTTAAACCATAGTAATCTTATTATTTATTGCAGAAAAGATTCAAAAGAATTTAGTTTATAGCTAAAAGTGGAACAAATAATTAGAAGATTTTCAACTCCACAAATTGACACAATCTTAGCCACTATACCTCTTAGCTCTGCGCCTCTTAACATTTTTAGCTTAGGCAAAAAGAAAGTTACTGTTTCATTTTGAGAAGGAAAAAAAAATGATGTGATCTCTTGCCTGATGATCTAACCATGGCAAAGCTAATCATACGCTAGCTGCTACAACAGCCAATTGAAGAACCCATCAAAGATGATTCCCATATCTCATATATATCCAAAATACAATGGACCATTCGAGTTCAAGCAAAAACTTAACTTTGCTCTTAATCTTCATGTAAGAAATGTTGGGAAAGAGATGAAAACGAGTCACCTCTATTGTTGCATTGGGAGGGATTTCCTGGACTCCTTTGCTTCCATAAGCTAGCTCAGGAGGAAAAATTAGTAATCTCCGCATAAAACTAAATAATCAAACACTTGATAAAGGCTATCATTGTGACCAACTACAAAAATGCCCTTTCCCCTTCTCATAAAGATCGAAATGTGGGTATGTGGGCATGAAAACCTTCACCTGCTTTCTCATTCTCATAAAGAACTTCAAATTTGTAAGAAACGTACATGCCACCAATTGCTAGGAATTTTGATCTCAAAGTCTCAATCATAAAATTCTTATTTATATAATCACATGGGATCAAAAAGGAAATGGGGAAAAATGATCCTAAGACTACTAAATGCATATAGTAGTCTTGAATGAGAAATTAGAGGGTCTCCTCTTACCTGTCCCTGTTGAAAGCTCAAACAATTGGCTTAGCTTATCATTCTTGACAAAACAAAACCCACAATGCATATAGTGAGAGAGAGAGAGAGAGAGAGAGAGTACTTGTAATGGGAAAGTTGTAGTGAGTGAGAGGGTTATGAAGGAGAGATGGGTTGTGGCGATGACAAGGGAAGATTGAGAGAGAGAGAGAGAGAGTGGTGGCATTGGCATTTGGGTTTGGTTGGAGTGAGTGACCGTTAAGAGTGGCTGTTAAGTACTAGCCATGATTTCTTTTGGACAAGATTTCCCTAAAATAGAAATAGGAATAGAAATTAGTGGGGTATTGTATCGCTTTAATTTGATTAGTATAAAAAATATAAAAATTGGTTGGAACAAACCATAAAAAAGATGATGCATTTTGTTTATAATGTTACTTATTTAGGCAATATATTGGTAATTGAATGAGAAATTAGTAGTTTAATGCTTGTACATTGAAAAAGATATTTCGTAATTGCTTAATTGTGTAAATTGAAAAAGATGTAATGAATTTATTATATAATGGTTTCAAAATATGAAAACTCGAAAATTTTAAAACTTTATGTAAAACTAGTATTAAAGATTTTCTAAAATACCCTAAACTTATCAAATACTCTAAAGATATCAGTTACCCAACCCTTAAACTTAAAATAAAATAAAAAATCCCTTTTGCATCCCTATTTGCCTTTCAATTCTAACTTGTGAGATTAAGATAGAAGTGTAGAGTGTTCTTTTTTTTTTTTTTTTTTTTTAACGGAACATCGTGGATTCCCTACATGTAAATTTTTTTTTTGATAAACCCCTACATGCAAATTACATGCGTGCGTGTGAGAGATACTTTTCTTGCTTGGTGATATACTGAACCCATCTTAAAAGTGCTTTAAGTGTGGGTTTGGATCTGCGTTTCCAAACCCAGTTTGCGTTTTCTGCCGATTTTTTTTTTTCCAGTGCGTGAACAATAACACCACATGTGAACACTGTGCAGGAGACAAAGAGCACTGTTCACAGGTCCCATAGAACTATTTACACATTTAAAAATTATTTTACTACAGTGTTTTCAGTTTTCAGCAAAAATAAGTTGTATCCAAACGGACCCTAAATGAAACCAATCGCTTATACTTTTATCTCTTCCTTTAATTGGTAGAGCCCCTTGCCCTTTGTGCAGACATTGATTGGATCCTAAATTAAGATTGCATGCTTTATGCGCTTCTATCCAAGTCTATAGAACTGTCAACTATGCCTATCTTCAGATGTTCTAATTTAATCAAAGTTCAAAATGCAATATATTACCGATGGTGGAACATAAAATAGAATACTTTGAGTGACTAAGTGAGTGAGACGAACGATTTTATTCTTCATTATGGACTCTATTTTAACCCGAAAGATACAATTCTTGATTTGTTTTGCCGATTGGTATTAATTAAAAGAAAATATTGTGTAAAAGAGTCAAAATTCAAGAATTTAAAATTTAGACTAGTAAATCATGGAGTTTACAACTTATGGACAATGAATCTAATATGTTGACATAAAATAAACAATTAATAAAATCGTGAACTATGAAAAGTTGAGATGAAAGAAAAATTTATGCAAAACAATTAATACGGCCTTTTCAAAATTATGTAATTAAAAAGATTACTAATATGATAAATAAATATATTTTTTTATATTAATTGTTTAAGTATAATGAAATTTTGATGTGAGTTTTCTAAGATTTATATGATAAAATATTGAATAGAAATATGGTATTCTTGCACAAATTTAGTTACTTTTGTTACCTTGGAAACAAGGTTCAATAAAAGGGAAAAAAAAATAATAACACATAATCGAGAATGTAAAAACAATTTATATATATATATATATGGGTTCAAGTTAGCGAAGTTTCATCTGGTGTAATTTTACAAAAATTACACATTTTCATGTCTTTCATGGTTTTAAAATCGGACCGGACCGACCGGTTTGACCGATTCAACCAGGTACCAATCCGATCAGATAAAAATGCCCAAAAAACTAGGAACCGGGTGCAAAAATAGTTCATTGACTGGTTCGGTTTTTGAAACCATGATGTTTTCTCAATTAGTGGCTTCCTTTTGCCATATTTAAAAGAAGAGTAATGTTAGAGATAGAAACAATTTTACAAGCATTTTACGAAGTGTTGATGTGGTGTGGTCCACATTAGCTTTTAAAAACAATTATTGAATGATATTTTTATTTTTATTTATCAAAATGATATTTGCATTTTTTTTAGTAGGCATGAAACATGCTTATCTATATTAGTCATAATATCATGCAATTTTCAAATTTGTAAACACATATATTATGATCAAATTATTACACTTCTATTATTGTCTTTCTGATTTGTTTATAAAATATGATGTTTAATATTACAATTTTTTGGAAGTTAAATTATTGAAATATTGGAGGAAACTAATAAAATAGGTGACTGCACATCATGCGAGAACTTGGCTAGTTTGAAATGATGGTCGAGGTAAGTATTCACTTGTATCTCAAAATGTAAAGATAAATCAACAAAGTGAGAGATAAACAATGCATAATCTCCATTGTCTCTTATTGCTAACCTTGTCATGAATTAAAGTGTCCCTCCAAATACAGTATCAGCAATTATGGCATAATCTCCAAACCTAAACTGTTGTTCATGAAATTCCTCATCTCCAAGTTTCCAAAAATAGAATGTGTTTGATGAGCGATTAATGTTCCACTTCATTAGCTTCTATTGTCTTTCTTTTACTTGAATCAACAGCTAGGAACTTTATTTTTTTTACTCATGTGCCAACTCCATTCCTATAAAACAAGATTAATTAATTCTTCACAAGTACTATTTATGTATTAACTTAAATAACAAGAAAAAAAATGCTTATCGCAAAAAAAAAAAAATTGTTGCAATAATATTAAAGTCATTGCAATAATTGATATGAGGTGTTGCAAGAAAATTTGAGTTACTAGGTTTGTGCAACAAAAAAATTTGTTGCAATAAACTCCAAAATTTTTAATAACTTTGATGCAATGATATATATAATAAATAAAAAATTTACAGCTTTAAATATCTTATTGTAATAGGCTATTACTTCATAAATCTTATTGCAATAGATTGTAAATTATTGACTAAAATAAGTCAAATTAAATTATTGAAATAATATATTCATTGTAATAGAATGTGTTTGATGAGAAATTAATGAAGATCACATCACAATTAGATTTATTTGGTGATAAAAAAAAACACACACACAAATATCCAAAATGCCACATGATGTAGTTGCACCAACTCCTTTTTTTTTTTTTTTTTGCTAAAAGAGGGATCATAGGATCATATAATTCTACAATCCAGATCATGATTCTGATAACATTGGGATCTAGATCGTATAATATCAAATGAAGAGTAAGATCTAAAAAAGTAAAACTTCGTCTGTACACTCATGAGCAAAAAACAAAACCACCTGTACGCATACATACATACATATATACAAAAAATAGAGAACTTACTGAATTTAAAAGTTCATCAACACTTAGTAGGGTTGTACTTTCCATGCCCTATTGTGTGACAGAATCAGTTGGCCTTGCAAATACATTGGGTAAAACGTCATCTTCAGTTGTAAATAACGGAGGCTCAACCAGATTTCTCTATCATTGACTGCGTGCCCAGCAAGACAGAAAGAGCAACACCATGTTCTAAAGACCAGAGATTGCCATTATCAAAATAGTAGAACAAAGATTCCAAGACACACTATAAAGTTGTAGCTTCCTTGGCTAACTTGGCCATGTTGTGCAAGCATACCCTTGACCAAAATCTGGGATTCTTGGCACCAACTCCTTAAAAGTAAGGTAAAAAAGAGAAATTGTCATTGAAGCAACATCCTTCAACACCATCTAGTTGTTTCTACTACTGCATATTGTTTTACTGCTCATCTCCCGAATACTAGCTTTGTAAAATCGATTTTTTGATATGTCTACAAAAACTTAACTATCTAGATCTTTGCCTTCACAAACTACCAGCCAAGGGTATGATTGTGGATTGCTGATAGGAGGAAGTTGGGAGAGCTGTTCTGCGTCAACAACTTGCTGTTCTGTGTTCATCTACTTGATTATGTTGTTTTGTTTCATTAACTTGCATATGCTGCATATACTGTTCCATTTCATCAGCTTGCAATTTCCTTCTTTTTCTTGAATGTTCAGCTTCATTAGTTTCTATTGTCTTTCTTTTACTTGAATCAATAGCTAGGAACTTTATTTTTTTACTCGTTACTCGGTTCTTGCATTTACTCTTTCTTTTCATGTGCCAACTCCATTCTTATAAAACAAGATGAAATTAAGTTAATTAATTCTTCACAAGTACTATTTATGTATTAACTTAAATAACATTATAAGAAAAAAAAATGTTTATTGCAATGAAAAAAATTGTTGCAATAACCCTAAAGTCATTGCAATAATTGCTGTGAGGTGTTGCAAGAAAATTTGAGATAATAAGTTTGTGCAACAAAAAATTTTGTTGCAATAAACTCCAAATTTTTTAATGACTTTGATGCAATGATATATATATAAATATATATATATATATATTTTGTTGCAATAAAAAATTTACTGCTTTACATATTTTATTGTAATAGGCTATTACTTTATAAATCTTATTGCAATATATTGTAAATAATTGACCAAAATAAGTCAAATCAAATTTTTGCAATAATATCTTCATTGTAATAAAATGTATTTGATGAACAATTAATGAAGATCACATGACAATTAGATTCATTTGGTGATGACAAAAGAACACAAATATCCAAAATGCCACATGATGTAGTTGCACCAACTCAAAGGTTAAAAAGAGAAACCACCATTGAAGCATATTTTTTTTATTGCTCATCTCACGAATACTGGCTTTGTAAAATTGATTGTTTGATATGTCTACAAAAACTCGATTATCTAGATTTTCACATTCACAAACTACCAGCCAAGGGTATTATTGTGGGTTGCTGATAAGAGGGGGAATACATTCAGGTTGCATTTTCTATAATGAGTTGGGTCATTAAAGCCAAATAGTGTGCTAATTTTTTTAAAAATAGTTTTTACTGAAACATAAATTGTAATTGTTCAATTGTGATTTTTCCTTGTAAAAAATGTGTTTATTTTTGGATAATTTTGAGTTTTTGGCATTGAATTAATTACTTCCTCTGTCCCAAATTGTTGGTCAAACACAGAGCACAAACCCATAACTAGTCGATCACAAACATGTACAAATCACAGGCTACCACACCTAAGCCAAAGATCACACCTTTCAAAACCAAACCCAATTACTCACATGGTATCCAAAATCAAACAAACAAACAAACAAAAAAAAAAAAAAAAAAGAGAAAAGAGAGAGAGAAGAGGAGCGGTAGCCACCGTTGGTAGCAACGCTGTCGTAGATCACCACTAGTATGGTGGTTCTCGCGAGCTCTCGACCTTGGCTGGAATTTTGCCCTTAGATAGAAGGAAGGTGAAGGTTTCAACCATGGTTTTTTAGGGTTAGGTTTGAGCGAGCTTGAAAGAGAGATGAGATCTAAGAAGAGAGACTTCAAGGAGATGAATTTGCTTATGGCTATATAAAATTTGGGGTTAGTCTTCCTCATTAAAAATTGATACCAGATCTCATTTTGAATTTGGTCATATTAGGAATTTGACTAAAATAGATTTAAAATTTAAAGTTGCTTTGGAAGGAGGTAAATTAAGAGGGGGAATACATTCAAGTTGCATTCTCTATAATGAGTTGGGTCATTAATGCCAAATAGTATGCTAATTTCTTTCTTTTTTTTAATAGTTTTTACCCAAAAATAAACTGTAATCGTTCAATTGCAATTTTTCCTTATAAAAAAATGTGTTTATTTTTCAATAATTTTGAGTTTTTGGCATTCAATTAATTACCCCCTGTCCCAAATTGTTGGTCCTGTTTAGAAAACCTAACTTTTTAAGGGAAACTCAAAAAAAAAAAAAAAAAAAAAGTTTCCAAAATTAGCCATAAAAATTCTCAAAAAAATTTATAGTTTAAAGTGCTTATGTTTGGAAGGGGCATAATAGGAAACTCAACAAATTAATGGCTTTTAATTTTAGAAAATGAAAAAATTTTGGGACATCCCAAAATATAATAGAGGACCAAGAATTTGGAACAGAGGAAGTACTTGTGTTTCCTTTTAGACTTATCCTTAGGTTTCATAGCAATCAAATAGAGACATTATTACTTCCTATTAAAAAAAAGCGTTATTACTAGTTAATTCATTTCCTTTTTAAAATTATTTAAAAAAATTTGTTAGAAAATTTTATAGTTGCTCAGTTGGTCAATAATTTTAAATAGAAAGAATCCAAAGTCCAATATAGCACCCACACACACAAAGAAAAAGAAAAATGGAAAAAGAAGGGACCCGATGCCCAACCCACCCATTAAACTGAACTTTTGGATGGGTTGAAAATGTGTGGGTTTGGGTTTTATTGGGTTGAGGTGGGAGTCGGGCCTAAAAGGCTAAAACCAACCTGACACGACTCGCAATCAGCTTTATGACTATCTATGGATGATGATACTTTGACGAAATATATAAGGCAATTATTTGTTTTAATTATCAAATTTGATAAAAGGTACGCACATAACATTTTGCACAAAAATCTCTTAATAAATTTTATATGACAAGTTGTTATTAGATATAAAAATAAAAATAAAAAGTAATGTCAATATTGGGGTTAAAATGAGAATCAATAATAACTTGTCACTTAAGCATTATTATTACAAAATTGTTGTGAATTAATAAATTCTAAGACCACATAAATAAAATAAGATAGGAATTCAATATAATTTGGAAAAGTCCGAAAAACCCTCCAAATGTACTTTGAGGATTAAGGTTATCAAAAGGCGCCCATATAATAATGGTTGGAAATATAAGAAACAGTGTAACTGAAGTGTTTGACCTTGTCAGAACTAGGTTGTGTCCTTTAATTATCAACCCATTCATTCGTCTTAGAACGCCTCCACCACTCACTCATCTGAAATATAATACCTGTGAAAATAAGACATATACATGTTGTTTTCAAATGGCATATTTTGAAATCTCTATTTAAAAAAAAAAAAAAAATTCAAATTGTTAGGCTAGTAGTGCTTGCTTTAATCTTTATCTGAATTTGTTGGATTTATGTGATACATTTTGTACATATGCATATACACTAAAATAATGCTCGAATACTTCATTGAACATGATTAATGTAACAGTTGAATACCTAACTTAAATATGTTGAATGAATTTATAGTTTATTCTTTATTCTTTTGCTAGCTTTATAGACAAATTTCTTATAAGGAAAACACTTGTATTGGATTCATATTTTAAGGAAACTCGTATTGATTTGAATAATTTTCTTACAGATCCTAGGCTATGAGAAAATGTACTATCATGTCATCCTAATGATCATGATGAAATAAAAAGAGCATATTTACAAAAAAAAAGTTTCTTGTTAACCTCTTGGCCATGATTTCCCTAAAATAAAAATTAGTGAAGCATTGCATCGATTTAATCTTGATTAGTTTAGAAAATACAAAAATTGGTTGGAAAAATCATAAAAAAAGATGATGCATTTTGTTTGTAATGTTACTTTTTTTTTTTTTTTTTAAATGTTTATAATGTTACATATTTAGGCAATATGTTGGTAATTGAACGAGAAATTAGTAGTTTAATGATTGCATATTGAAAAAGATGGTTGCTTGGTTGTGTAAATTGAAAACATAAATAGTATCAAAACTTTTCTAAAATTTCCTAAACTTATCAAATACCCTAAAGATATCAGTTATCCAATCCTGCCTTAACTTATACAAAAAAAATCCCTTTTGCATACCTATTTGCCTTTCAAATAAATCTCCTCCTCTATTCAATTGTCTATGCCTTTGATCACGAGATTCAAGTGAGGAATGAGTGATACTAGTGGCCATTTTCTCATATTCACAAACGGCTTTCTTCTCTTCTCACCCGAACTGAGCTTCACTCTCTCAGCCGTTGCTCCGATGCTTCTTCTTCTTTGCAATGTTGGACCAAGCCCGCCATTGACGGCCTCAGGTATTTCCAATCCCTACATGAGGATACGTTTCTTCTTGTGATGGGTAACCATGGACAATGGTGATCATGATGGTGAGGGAGTCTTGAAGAGGTGTAATATATATTGTGTTCTTTTTTGCTATGAGTTCAATACTTAATTATCTATTATTAAAAAAAAATACTTAATTATCTTTTGAATAAGATTTAGTATATTCCCTTTCTCTTACTTAGAAGTGGCTTATGTAGAGTTTTAGAAAGAGTACATAGACCAATCCCGTAATCTGTTGCTGAATGTGAAAAATATGACATTTCTTTGATGAATTTTATATGTTAGAGATATGTTAGCCCAAGTTTGGGGCTATTGCTTTCTCAAAAAAAAAAAAAAAAAAAAAAATTGAGCTTATTACTTTGGGCTAACATATCTTTAACATTATATAAGCATCTTGTTGATATTGACTTTTATATATGCTTTTGTCTTATTTTCATACACTTCTATGATGAATTTTACAATGAATTGCCTTAGCTCAAGTCTATATTTCCTCACTTCTTAATATATAAAGAACTATAACTTGGATATATAATATTTAAAGTTAGGTATAATGCAGAAAGGGCCGGGGAAATTACACTTAGGTGGGGTAGAGTTTCAACATAACATGGATTTTCATGAGTAGTTTAATTGGGTTTAGAGTTTAGTTCTGATTTGATGGAAAGCAAAGGGAAACAAACGAAAAAAATAAAAAAATAAAAAAGAAAGATAAAATAATTTAGTCCCAGGTTTCCTAAGCAATTGCACCTAGGAAAAGAGGCAATCAGACCTTTTAGCAATGGGACTAGCCTTAGCCGATCTCTCAATAGTCTTCAATAGGTTGCTGGCAACATTCCCCATCTTAAAGTCAATGATGTTAGTGGGATACTATTATCCATAGTTTGGCCTAAGATTAAAAGGTCATATGTCGTGCACAAGTTCCTGCTTTTGCAATGTCAGGGAAAGGTGTTTGTTATAGATTATCCTATATTTTTAAAAATAGTCAATGAAAGAAAATTTAATGAGACTAAAAAACTTATTTGACAAATCAAAATAGACAGAAAACGAAAATTGTTTTTCAAAACTCAATTTGTGAAGGAAATTGAAAACATACAAACAGACTGTTTTCAAACTTTTCAGTTTTTTATTTTCAAAAGTTAATGAAAATACGTATCTAATTTAATGAATCTGTCTCATTTAATGAGTTAGAACTAGAGTTCAAATTCTAGTAACAATATATTTCAATATTTTCTATTTTTTTTAAAAAAATATTTTTTTAATTTCAATTAACCAAACATGTTTCTGATTTCAAAAATACAAGAAAATTATTTTTTCTTTATATTCACAAAACAAGTTTTTGTAAATAGAAAACAAAAACTGTTATCAAACATAACCTTAGTTTTCTTCATATTGTTTTCTTCTGTTCTTCAAAGATTTGTCTTAATGTGAACCTTGATGCTTACACTCAAAATAGCATTCACTCTCATTTTTGAAACTGCAAAGTGCCCTTTGTATTCAAATGATACAAATTTGTAGCAAAATTCTATGATACCCATGTATGTGTGGAATTGCATTTTACCAGGATTCTTTTAAGTTCAGCTGAGTCACCCATAAGGAGTTTGTCCAAATTAGTTTATTTATGAGGGTTATATGTTTCAATATGGTATTTAGTTTATGCCCGGGGAGACAATTCTTTGAGGGTTATCCTGGCTGACCCAATTTGAAATACTTGTGGAAGTAGGATAAAAAATATACATTTGATTATTAATTTATCCTGGTTTTCTCATATTGCTCAAATAGCTTGTTCATGTATTATGTATATGATTTTCATTGAATTGAGTTTTTCATTTAAACTCAATTTTCTAAAAATCGAGTTTCAAAACAGGGACATTTTGCTCGATAGTTTCAGAATAGGGGCATTTTGCTACATTTTTTGGGCGAAAGAGGCAAATGCCCATTTTGGCCTATTTTATTATATACTAGTTTAATTCCTGTGTGGTTTTGGTCATGAATTTATGACAAATATTATTTTATTGAAAAACAACAACTAGACTAAAATTTATTATATAATTTCTGAACTCTTCTATAATAACAATGAAAAAATAAAGAAAGAAAGAAAGAAAGAAAGTAGATCTTACTTTTAGAAAATTATTAAGTAAAAATCGATTGATGTCTTGACCTATGATAATGAGAAATAGTTATGGAGTGATCATCATATGTTGAAGTTTTATCCTATTTTGGATTGATATTTAGTGTGTTCTCAGCTTAAAGTAATAATTTCTTGAGTTGTATAGTATTGCACAAGTTAAGGAAGCTAATTATGGTGGATCATTTGCATCTCTCCAATCTCCAAAACAAGTGTATTTATTGGGAGTTTCATTTTACACGAGTAGTACATGTACAATTGTCAATATTGCACCATGTACTGTTTCAGTTTGGGGAAAGAATGAGATATTTCAATATCGGTTAATAACACTCACTCACTCTCTCTCTCTCTCTCTCTCTCTCTCTATATATATATATATATATATATATATATTTGTACTTATATATTATTGGTCAAACCTCATATAAATTTTTAAGAGCCTTCAAAAAAGTATTCCAGTATCCACTTCAAAAAATCCCTTTGTATGAGAAAAGGGCTTGGATACCTATGTATCCGAGGAAGAGGAATAAAATGGAACTGACAATTAAACAATTGAAATATAAGAATAATCCTATTATAGTATAACCCAATAGGAAGAGGAATAAAATGGAACTGACAATTAAACAATTGAAATATTACAATAATTCTATTACAGTATAACCCAATCAAGATATAAATCACGACGAGTTACAGTAGGGCAAGGTAGGAACTTTGTAATGGTATCATCTTCCAAGTCAAAGACGTAAAGAAATCGACTAGAGGTTATTGTGAAGTAAATCGAATTCCGTTTGACCCCGTTTTTTGGTACAAAACAAGATATGTTGCTCCTATCAGAAATAAATATAGCACGCTCTCCTATGTTCTTCACTTGGACCCATGCTTTCTTTGAAAAATCCATCCGTAAAATTAGGAAACTGTGAACCTTTCTCCCGTGCGATCCAAAAGACATTCGTTTAACAAACAAGAGCTCACCACACGATTCAATGAGATAAGTTTGGAAACTAAATATAATATTAGGTAAGGACTTATCAATATCCTCTACTGCCAACTTGGTAAAATAAATTTCTCCACCCACAAACTCGGCAGTATATAATAAATCACCTGCAGGCACTCCAAAGTATATCAAAAGGTGAATTTTTCCTCCATGAAATGTAGCAGAACAAATATACTTTGACCCATTTTCTTCAAAGGTTTGTTTGTAAAATTTTTCATCACCAAGCTGGCAAAAATAAAATGTGCATGTTTTGGAATGAATGAATACTACATGAAATTGATGGTTGGGGTCATTTGGTGTTGCTGTTAGAATGCAAATATCATAATTTGTAATGTCTACCAATCGCGGAAGCTGCATCATCTCTTTAGAAGTAGGATTCAAAAGACACAAATTGTTTGAATCGAGATCCTTTAACACCAACCAACCATTAGTACTAGTGTATATTAGTTTATTGCGCATCTCCGGAATGGTCCTTGTGTAAAAATAATTTTTTGATATGCTAAAAAAAGTTTGCCTTTCTTTATCTTTCCCATCACATATTACTAACCAAAAATATGATTGTGTGTCAGTAGGAGGATAAGAAAGCATAAGTTGTTTCTCATCATTACTTGGTTCTTGCAGTTGCTCTTTCCTTTCACGTGCCTCTTCCATTACTCAATCTTCATGTACCATTAAAGAAAAAAATAACAGAAAATTAATTTTTCTGAAGTACAATATAACACACTTTAGCTACTCCAATGGAATAATATAAAGCATGCAATTTTTTTTTCTTTTACAATTGTATATGTTACGCACATGAAAACAAATAAAGAAAAATGACCACAAAGAAAATGAGATTCCTATGACCTACACAGAAAAGAAAAGGCCACCCTTAACTCCATAATCTAAAGTTTTTTGTGCTGCTTTTATCTCCACTAGTTAAGGAACCCAACATATTCTAAACTTTGTGATTTTATAAGTGATATATATGAGATCAGAATCCATACATGAAATTCTAGGAAAGAACATAATAACAAAAGGAGGAAAACTACTTTTGATAATGACATATTACATACCTTTTTCTTTTTTTCCATAAAGAATAAATAATGACATATTACATACCTAGCTTTTGATATTTTTTTTCCTAAAAAAAAAAAAGCTTTTGAAAGTTTTTCTAGCAGATCAATTCCTTGAATCAATTCCCTTATATAAAGAGCGCACCTCCTGAACAATGCCGTTGTTGTGTGGGAAATCTATTCCTAATACTCCTAGGTTTTGGATTTGGATTTGTAAGTATTTTCACGAAAAATAAAATCGATTTTGGTTTACTTTTGCGAATTAATATATATGCTCTAAAATAAGTTTTTTTTTTTTTTTGGCATAACCGGACCTTTAACATAACACACTCACGTTATGTTTCAAAAAAAAAAAAAAAAAAAAAAAAAACACACTCACGTTACTGTCGAGAGTTATAGAAGCAAAAAAAAAAAAAAAAAAACAAAAAAAACAAAAAAAAAAACAAAAAAAAACAAAAACAAAAAGAGAAGTAGAACAAGAGAGAGACATAGATGTACATGTTCTACAGTATTATTATTATTATTTTTTATTCCTATTTATTAAGTTTTTTTTTTTGTTTGAGAAACCTGCTTCTATATTAAAAACTGAAATTAGCCAAAATCGGCTAAAAGTACTTCAATGACTTGTGGTGAAACATCCTCCATTCACACAGAAAAACCATCAATAAGTCTCGCATATTTTGCTAAAAAATGAGCAACTGAGTTACCAACCTACAGGTGTGAAAAAAGAGAAAAAATTGTGTCCTATAGTTAAGTCCATATTTTATTGGACTAGTCAATGATAATTAATTGAATAAAACTTTGTGAGTTATAAGTGAAATATATGAGATTTGCAATGCATACATGAAATTCTAGAAAGAACAAAACAATCAAGGCAAGCAGACTATGATTAATTATTGAGGTATGATATTTATACGTACCTTGCTTTTGCTAAGTTGTGGCTGCGTTTCAAGCAAACTCCTTCAATCAATTCAATTTCCTCCACTTTAACTCAAGAGACTGGGAATGTTTGGTACACCCACCCAAACACACATTTTTCAATTTTTAAACAACATTACACACATTTTCATACACTTTTTTACCCACACGTATTTCTACACATGTTTTCAAATAACAAAACACATGTTTTCAAACACATGTACCAAACACCCCCCAATGTTGGGTTTTAGAGTCTAGCCCAAAACTATATTTATATATAACCCAAAAACAATGCCTTTCCCTTGCCGTGTGGGACTGCTTCTCAATCCTAATACTCTTTGAAGTTGGATTTATAACAGGTCGGTTGAATTTTCTTTTTTCTTTAAAGTTTAAACTCGGAGAAATCATAGAATAAATAAACAAAACTCTAATAAGACTAAAACCACAATTAACAAAGTACGATATTTTTAAGCCACTTATTATTAACGCAAACTCGGCTTTATTTGTTTTCTTTTGATAATTTGATTAAAATTTTTATTGGTAATGCAAATATTGTAAAATTATTGTGTTATTTTGTTATGTCCCTAACATTAATCACAAAAATAATCATGGCCACCAAATATGGCCTTTAACCCCCTTAAACAAGAAATTAAAAACTCAAAAAAACTGCAATAAAAATTGGCCCATACAATAACAAGATTAGGCCCAACAAAAACAAAATGAACAAAATTTTCAACAAAAAAAGCCCATTCAAAAATGAAAAATAAAAACCCTTATTAGGGTCCGTTGCCATTTTCTCATATTCACTAACGGCCTTCTTTTTCTTCTCGCCCGAACTGAGCTTCCCTTTCTCAGCCATTGCTCCGATGCTTCTTCTTCTTCGTAATGTTGGACCAAGCCCGCCATTGATGGCCTCAGGTATTCCCTATCCCTACATGAGAAATACGTTTCTTCTTGTGACGGGTAACCCAACCATGCATGGACAATGGTGATCATGATGGTGAGGGAGTCTTGAAGAGATGTAATATATATATAGTGTTCCGTTATTTTTCAAACTGTACTTTGCGGTTATTAAATCATCTCCTCATGCTAACTCTGGTATCGTAAATTCATAATGCAGGTAGGTTGAAACTTTGAAAGTTTCAATTTTTTGCTATGGAGTTTTAAGAAGTACTCTCATCTTTCTATACCATAGGAGTTCAATACTTATTATCTGTTGAACAAGATTTCTCCTCAATTGATTGCTTCCCCTTGGCTTTCTTGTCCTTTCTCTACTTCTATGAGGATTAGAAATTTCTTCATCTTTGGTGTTGTTCCTTTTATATGCTCATGTTTAATCTGCCAAAAATGAAACAATGAAAATAGGAAAAGATTAAAACAAAGGAAGTGGTAAGGATAAATGAAACTCGCTTAGATGTGGCTTGTGTAGAGTTTTAGAGAATACGTACCTGTAATCTTTTGTTGAATGTGAAAAATAGGACATTTCATTAATGAATTTTATATAAGCATCCTGTTGATAATGACTTTTATATATGCTTGTCTTATTTTCATACACATATATGATGAATTTTTTACTATGGATTTCCTAGCTCAACTCTGTATTTCCCTCACTTCTTAAGTGATGCATGATCCTTTGGTTAAAGAACTATAAATTGGATATTTAATATTTAAAGTTAGGTATAATGCAGAAAGGGCCGGGGTGGTTACACTTCGGTGGGGGTAGAGTTTCAACATAACATGGATTTCCATGAGTAATTTAATTGGGTCTAGAGTTTAGTTCTGATTTGATGGAAAGCAAAGGGAAACAAACGAGAAAAATAAAATAAAAAGAAAGATAAAATAAGTTAGTCCCACTCCCAGGTTTCCTAAGCAATTGCACCTAGGAAAAGAGGCAATCAGACCTATCAGCAATGGGACTAGCCTTAGCTGATCTCTCAGTAGTCTTCAATAGGTTGCTGGCAACATTGCCCATCTTAAAGCCAATAATGTTGGTGGGATACTATTATCCATAGATTGGCCTAAGATTAAAAAGTCATATGTCGTGCACAAGGTTCCTGCTTTTGCAATGTCAGGGAAAGGTGTTTGTTATAGATTATCCTATATACTATAAAACAGTCCATGAAGGAAAATTAGTTCCCTTCATATTGTTTTCTTCTGTTCTTCAAAGATTTATCTGCTACTCAAAAAAAAAAAAAAAGGTTTATCTTAATGTGAACCTTGATGCTTATACTCAAAATAGCATTCACTCTTATTTTTGAAACTGCAAAGTGCCCTTTGTATTCAAATGATACAAATCTGTAGCAAAATTCTATGATATCCATGTATGTGTGGAATTGCATTTTAGATTTTACCATGATTCTTTTAAGTTCAGCTGAGTCACCCGTAAGGAGTTTGTCCAAATTAGTTTATTTATGAGGGTTACATGTTTTAATATGGTATTTAGTTTGTGCCTGGGGAGACAATTCTTTGAGGGTTATCCAGGCTGACCCAATTTGAAATATTTGTGGAAGTAGGATAAAAAATATACATTTGATTATTAATTTATCTTGGTTTTCTCATATTGCTCAAAAAGCTTGTTCATGTATTATGTATATGACATAATCAATGTATTATTAAACATTAATGCACTTCTTTTCCATTATCTCATTATTTTTCTTTCATGTTATCCAATCAAGAAAGAGGAACATAGGATTCCATTTAGTATTTATTTTATTATATACTAGTTTAATTACTAAAATTTATGATATAATTTTAGAACTCTTATATAATAACAAAGAAAAAAATAAAGAAAGAAAGAAAGTAGATTTTACTTTTAGAAAATTATTAAGTAAAAATCGATTTGCATCTTGACCTATGATAATGAGAAATAGTTATGGAACGATCATCATATGTTGAATTTTATCTTATTTCGGACTGATATTTAGTGTTTTCTTAGCTTAAAGTAATTCTTTCTTGAGTTGTGTAGGATTGCACAAGATAAGGAAGCTATTATGGTGGATCATTTGCATCTCCAATCTCCAAAAAAAATGTATTTATTTGGAGTTTCATTTTAAACGAGTAGTACATGTACAATTGTCAATATTGCACCATGTACTGTTTCGGTTTGGGCAAAAAATTTGATATTTCACACTCTCTCGATTCAAGCATCCACTTCAAAAAAGCTCTTTTTATGAGAACAGGGCTTGGATACCAATGTATTCGAGGAAGAGGAATAAAATGGAACTGACAATTAAACAATTAAAATATAATAATAATCCTATTATAGTATAAACCGAATAGGAAATAGAATAAAATGGAATTGACAATTAAACAATTGAAATATAATAATAATCCTATTACAGTATAACCCAATCAAGATATAACTCACGACGAGTTACGGTAGGGCAAGGTAGGAACTTTGTAACGGTATCATCTTCCAAGTCAAAGACGTAAAGAAATCTACTAGAGGTTATTGTGAAGTAAATCGAATTCCGTTTGACTCCGTTTTCTGGTACAAAACAAGATATGTTGCTCCTATCAGAAATAAAAATAGCACGCTCTCCTATGTTCTTCACTCGGACCCATGCTTTTTTTGAAAAATCCATCCGAAAAATTAGGAAACTGTGAACCTTTCTCCCGTGCGATCCAAAAAACATTTGTTTAACAAACAAGAGCTCACCACACGAATCAATGAGATAAGTTTGCAAACTAAACATAATATTAGGTAAGGATTTATCAATATCCTCTACTGCCAACTTGGTAAAATAAATTTCCCCACCCACAAACTCGGCAGTATATAATAAAAAACCTACCGGTACTCCAAAGTATATCAAAAGGTGAATTTTTCCTCCATGAAATGTAGCAGAACAAATATACCTTGACCCATTTTCTTCAAAAGTTTGTTTGTAAAATTTTTCATCACCAAGCTGGCAAAAATAAAAAGTGCATGTTTTGGAATGAATGAATACTACTTGAAACTGATGGTTGGGGTCATCTGGTGTTGCTGTTAGAATGCAAATATCATCATCTGTAATGTCTACCAATCGCGGAAGCTGCATCATCTCTTTAGAAGTAGGATTCAAAAGACACAAATTGTTTGAATCGAGATCCTTTAACACCAACCAACCATTAGTACTAGTGTATATTAGTTTATTGCGCATCTCCGGAATGGTCCTTGTGTAAAAATAATTTTTTGATATGCTAAAAAAAGTTTGCCTTTCTTTATCTTTCCCATCACATATTACTAACCAAGGATATGATTGTGTGTCAGTAGGAGGATAAGAAAGCATAAGTTGTTTCTCATCATTACTTGGTTCTTGCAGTTGCTCTTTCCTTTCACGTGCCTCTTCCATTACTCAATCTTCATGTACCATTAAAGAAAAAAATAACAGAAAATTAATTTTTCTGAAGTACAATATAACACACTTTAGCTACTCCAATGGAATAATATATAGCATGCAAATTTTTTTTTCTTTTACAATTGTATATGTTACGCACATGAAAACAAATAAAGAAAAATGACCACAAATTAAATGAGATTCCTATGACCTACACAGAAAAGAAAAGGCCACCCTTAACTCCATATTCTAAAGTTTTTTGTGCTGCTTTTATGATCTCCACTAGTTGAGGAACCCTCCATATTCTAAACTTTGTGATTTTATAAGTGATATATATGAGATCAGAATCCATAGATGAAATTCTGTAGGAATGAACATAATAACAAAGGGAGGAAGAGTAATTCTTACATACCCTTTTTTTTTTCCATAAAGAATAAATAATGACATATTACATACCTAGCTTTTGAAAGTTTTTTTCCTAAAAAAAAAAAAAAAAAGCTTTTGAAAGTTTTTCTTGCAGATCAATTCCCTTATATAAAGAGCGCACCTCCTGAACAATGCCGTTGTTGTGTGGGAAATCTATTCCTAATACTCCTAGGTTTTGGATTTGGATTTGTAAGTATTTTCGCTAAAAATAAAATAGATTTTAGTTTACTTTTGCGAATTTCATTATTGGCTTACGTAGTTTAGCTTTATCTCTCTCCTCTCTATTTTTTAATTAATCATATTCTTTTCCTTTTCAAGAGAAAAATGTATAAAAGACTTTTCCATCACATCTAAATTCACACCCAATTTTACACATATTTCTTTGTTAAATAAGTAACTAAATATATATATAATAAATATTTGATTTTTATCCTTTACACCATATTTAATTTGGTCCCTAACATATCGTGTCAATTTAGTCATTGCCATTATTTTTTTATGGAAATTGTTAACCGGGCTAATAGTCAAAATAAAAAATTAGTTTCCGTTAATGTGACAATAAACTAATTTTTTTTATTTTAGCCGTTACTCATATCAATAATTTTCATCTAAGAGATAAAAGTAGGAACTAAATTGACACGATATTGAAAAGTTAGAGATCAAATTGAAATATTGTGTAAAAAATAGAGACCAAATACATAGTTTACCCAAATAAATTTATATAAATAATAAATAATTAATGCATTTGGAAAATTAGAGATGTAAACACTATGTTTTTATTTTTAAAATTGATTAAATTTTTAGATCTTTTAAAAATTTAAAACTATTAATATACTCTAACTGTGTAAACTACTAATCTCTAAATTATTTAATAGAAAATATTATGTAAAAATATTTAAAGAATATAAATAAGAGCATGCAGAAATTTATATATGGCTAATATATATATATATATATATATATATATATATATATATATATATAAAAGTGTTTTTTTTGGCACTAAACGGACCTTTAACATAACACACTCACGTTACTGTCGAGAGTTATAGAAGCCAAAAAAAAAACACATAAAGAGAAGTAGAACAAGAGAGTGACATAGATGTACATGTTCTACAATATTTTTTTTATTCATAATAATTTGATATTGAGAGCTACTCACCCTTTGTGGATGGGGTTGCCCTCTAACTTACAATATTGAAACTTACTCCTATTTATTAAGTTCATTGAAGAAAAAAGAGAAAATTGTGTCCTATAGTTGAGTCCGTAATTTATTGGACTAGTCAATGATAATTAATTGAATAAAACTTTGTGAGTTATAAGTGAAATATATGAGATTTACAATGCATATTGCATACATGAAATTCTAGAAAGAACAAAACAATCAAGGCAAGCAAACTATGATTAATTATTGAGGAATTATTATATTTATACGTACCTGGCTTTTGCTAAGTTGTGGCTGTGTTTCAAGCAAACTCCTTTAATTAATTCAATTTCCTCCACTTTAACTCAGAGACTAGAGGTGTAGGTTTTTGAGGCTAACCAAACTATATTTATATATAACCCAAAAACAATGCCCTTGCCCTTGCCCTTGCCGTGTGGGACTGCTAGCTTCTCAATCCTAATACTCCTTGAAGTTGGATTTATAATAGGTCGGTTGAATTTTCTTTTTTCTATAAAGTTTAAAGTTTAATTGGAGAAATTATAGAATTAATAAGCAAAACTCTAATAAGACTATGTATACATTTGGCAAAAATTATTTTTACCAACTTATTTTATTATTCAACTTATATTTGCTATTATTCAACTTATATTTGTTATTATTCATGGGTTTCACTGCACTTTTTGATATTATTCATGAATTCCAATGTACTATTTTAGCTAACTTTTATCTTTATTTACTGTACTTTCAGCAAAAAGTTTTCAGTTACAGTAAAATAAGCGAATCCCAAATGGATACTAAAAGCCCACAATTAATAAAGTGCGATATTTTTAAGCTATTACCCACTTATTATTAACGCAAACTGGGCTTTATTTGTTTTCTTTTGATAATTTAATTAAAATTTTTATTGGTAATGCAAATATTGTAAAATTATTGTGTTATTTTGTTGTATGACATTAAACACAAAAATAATCTTGGCCCAATAAAAATTAAAATTGGCCCATGCAATAACAAGAGTAGCCCAACAAAATGAACAAAATTTTCAACAAAAAGGCCCATTCAAAAATGAAAAAGAAAAACCCTTATTAGGGTCCGTTGCCATTTTCTCATATTCACTAACGGCCTTCTTTTCTTCTCACCCGAACTGAGAGCTTCACTCTCTCAGCCCTTTCTTCTTCTTCTTCTTCGCAATGTCGGACCAAGCCCACCATTGATGGCCTCAGGTATTCCCGATCCCTACATGAGAATACGTTTCTTCTTGTGACGGATAACCATGGACAATGGTGATCATGATGGTGAGGGAGTCTTGAAGAGGTGTAATATATATATATATATGTTGTGTTATGTTCTTTTTCAAACTGTACTTAGCAGTTATTAAATCATCTACTCATGCTGACTCTGGTACCATATATTGGCTTTCTTGTCCTTTCTCTACTTTAAGGAAGTTTAGAAATTTCTTCATCGTTGGTGTTGTTCCTTTTTTATGCTCATGTTTCTTCTGCCAAAAATGAAACAATGAAAATTGGAAAAGATTAAAACAAAGGAAGTGGTAAGGTGTGTAGACTGTAGAGTTTTAGAGAATACATACCTGTAATCTGTTGCTGAATGTGAAAAATAGGACATTTCTTTAATGAATTTTATATAAGCATCATGTTGATATTGACTTTTATATATGCTTGTCTTATTTTCATACACATCTATGGTGAATTTTTTTACAATGGATCAGATTTCCTAGTTCAACTCTGTATTTCCCTCACTTCTTAAGTGATGCGTGATCCTTTGGTTAAAGAACTATAAACTGGATACTTAATATTTAAAGTTAGGTATAATGCAGAAAGGGCCAGGGTATTTACACTTAATTTGGTGGGGGTTGAGTTTCAACATAACATGGATTTTCATGAGTATTTTAATTGGGTTTAGTTCTGATTTGCTGAAAGCCGCGCTCCGACCTGAGTTTTCAAAGGAAAATAAGGGGAAAAAGCAAAGTGAAACAAACAAGAAAAATGAAAAAGAGAAGGACAGATAAAATAAAAGCCTCAGGTAATTAGTCCCAGGTTTCCTAAGCAATTGCACCTAGGAAAATAGGCAATCAGACATTTTAGCAATGGGACTAGCCTTAGCTGATCTCTCAATAGTCTTCAATAGGTTGCTGGCAACATTGCCCATCTTAAAGTCAATAATGTTAGTGGGATACTATTATCCATAGATTGGCCTAAGATTAAAAGGTCATATGTCGTGCACAAGGTTCCTGCTTTTGCAATGTCAGGGAAAGGTGTTTGTTATAGATTATCCTATATTCTAAAAAATAGTCCATGAAGGAAAATCAGTTCCCTTCATATTGTTTTTTTCTGTTCTTCAAAGATTTATCTTAATGTGAACCTTAATGCTTATACTCAAAATAGCATTCGCTCTCATTTTTTAAACTGCAAAGTGCCCTTTGTATTCAAAATTTCAAATGATACAAATCTGTAGCGAAATTCTATGATATCCATGTATGTGTGAAATTGCATTTTACCATGATTCTTTTAAGTTCAGCTGATTCACCCATAAGGAGTTTGTCCAAATTAGTTTATTTTATGAGGGTTATATGTTTTAATATGGTATTTAGTTTGTGCCTGGGGAGACAATTCTTTGAGGGTTACCCTGGCTGACCCAATTTGAAATATTTGTGGAAGTAGGATAAAAAATAAACATTTGATTATTAATTTATCTTGGTTTTCTCATATTGCTCAAAAAGCTTGTTCATGTATTATGTATATGACATAATCAATGTATTATTAACATTAACGCACATCTTTTCCATCATCTCATTATTTTTCTTTCATGTTATTCTAGAAAATTTCCTTTAGGATCAACACTAATGACTTTTTTTATCCAGCACCGGGCTTGTTAATGCCTATTTATATGCTTTAGGTGCTGGTACACTGCACTTGGGAGGTGCTAATTTTGAAAATTGCCAAAATCATTCAAAATTGGAAAAATAAATGCAAAATTAAGTCAATGTACTCTATCAATTTTTGGCAGGTATCTGTCTTCTTGGGCTTAGATCATTAACAAATATCTCATGGTTCATCGCCTTTTCATTTACTTTAGCGGGTTATATAATGGTGGTGGACTTTAACATGACTTTCAAGAAAGAGTTTTGAAGAAATATAGCACAATTTCTAATTCCAGGAATTGAAATTTATATTGAAAAAGGTGCTGACAAAACTTATCCTCCCTCCGCCAACTTTTTCATTATTTCTCACCCAAGCTTCTTTATCCTCTGAGATTTCAGAAAGATCTTGTAACTTCTCCCTGTTGGGAGTTTTCACCTTTTGCTCTCCAAGTATCTGCATTTCTTCAAGAAAGTCATGTGCCCTTCATCTCCCACTTCAAGCTGTAAAACTTTATTAAAAAAAATCATTACGACCATTTATTATAGCAATTTTATGAGGGCTGATATTTTGGCAATTCTATTGCCCAGCATCCCATGATTTCATCATCATGCTTCTGAGGTACCAAATTCGTTCTCAACCACCTCTGTGGTGCATGAACTATACACACCTAAGAGACCATTGATTCAATATCAAAACTGAGCTCCTCCCCCCTACTTTTAAGTATTGGATTGTTCTGACCTTGATTGGCACTTAAACTCGATTTTTGCAAGCCAATAGCATGTCTTATAAGCTTTTTCCAGTCACCTGGAACCTTTGGCGTGAGATAGGAGGAATGTTAAAAAATTGATGGAACATGTAATTTTTAGCAAGAATTGCACATAATATCTTCAAAATGCATAGAGATCTATATCTTTTTATAAATTGCATTGGGGCATGGCTCCAAATCTTTATGTATTAAGAAAGCAACAATTTTTATAAATTGCATTGGGGCATGATTATTTTAGTTATTATTCGCATTCAGGGAAAATATTTTCTTGAGCGTTTTCCACTCATTTGAGATTATAGCATTGGTATTTGTTTAGTCAAACACGTTCTATCAGTGGATTATAGTATTATACCGGTGCACATATTAGATATCATGAGCCTTGCAACTCTAGTGTTCCTTTTCATAGAATTTGGTATATACAAATACAAGAATGTGTCTTTTCAGGTCATTGCATAATGAGGCTGGTCAATATAAAATAGGATGGAACTGGTGATGTTTTGGCTGTCAATTTACTTCTTGTAACACAATCGAACCTTTTAGCTGTGTCTGTTTTTCTGCACTGGTCACTGGTATGTTGCCTGTTCTCTACTTTGAGGTTTGTAGCTTTTGCTGATTCTACTTCCTGTATGCTTTATTTTAATATATAAATTCATTTGGTTTTGCGATAATATAGTATTTTATCTTCAATATTGATGCGGGTGGGCCTGTGTTTACTCATATATGCATTTATCTTTCATAACTATTTTTTTTTCTTCTTCCCAGATGTGCTTTTAATAAAACCATCCATGATCTGGGTATTGATGTCTCATGTAATGGGTTGAGAGAATTTTCCTCCAAATGTAAACTTTCCCTTTTGTAAGGTTTCATTTCCAACTTGTGAGATTGAGATGGAAAATACATTAGAACTGCAGATGTTTTTTTTTTTTTTTTTTTATAAATTTTTTTTATTGAAACCCCCCCAAAAAGAAAGAAGAAAAAAACCGATATGTAAACTGAGAGAGAGAGAGAGAGAGAGTTGCTTTCTTGCTTGGTGATAAAATGAACCCATCCTGAAAGTGCTCTAAATGACGGGTAATTATTGGATACTCTCGGAGTACCATAAATGCATACTTTTAACTCTCACATAACTGTGGGTCCCACTAATTAAATTTATAGTGGGACTCACAATTCATGTGAGAGGGAGGAATACGCATTTATGATACTTTTAGAGTATTCAATAATTTTTCCTAAAGGACACCCATTCGCTCATACTTTTCTCTTTTCCTTTAATAGGTAGGGAGTCATTGCACTTTGTGCAGCCATTGATTGGATTCTGAATTAAAATTGCACACTTTATGCGCTTCTATCTAGTCTATAGAACTATCAACTATGCCTATTATCAGATGTTCTAATTTAATCAAAGTTCAAAATATGAAAAAAAAAAAAAAAAAAATCAACATATGACATATTATAGTTGGTGGAAGTGGAACATAAAATGAAATACTATGTGTGAGTGAGACAAAGGAATTTATTCTTCATTATGCGCCCTATTTTAACTTGAAAGATATAATTCTTGATTTGCTTTGACAATTAGTATTAATTAAAAGAAAATATTGCGTAAAAGAAGTCAAAATGCAAGTACTTAAATTTAAACTAGTAAATCATGGAGTTTACAACTTACGAACAATGAATCAAATATGTCGACACAGAATAAACAATTAATAAAATCTTAAACTGTGAAAAGTTGAGATGAACATTATATATATATATATGCAAAACAATTAAATCTCTCAAATTCTATGTCACCATTTGAAGTCTTCAATTCTTCATCCAGAGTTTGCAAGCGGGCGTTTAATCCAAACGTAGTTGCTATGTTCCTTTCCATGGGGTGAAATATTGGTCGAGTAATCACTGTAAAATGATTGGCACCTCTTTGTTTTAAGATTGTAGAATACACATCTGTTGCCTTGGACATTCGGTAGATAAATCTTATTGCCAACTCCTCCCGCCATAGCCGGTTCTGAAATGGAACCCACAACATCTACATAGAAAATTTGGCTTCTCAGGTTTTCTACTGCATGCCATTTCAATTGAGACTTGTTCGGGTTCAATGAGAAAACAAGAAAACATGGATTAAAATCCTCAAACTCAAACACTGAATACAACTGCCCATTGCTTTCCACCAAGTAACACTGTATGATTGAATCAACCAACTCTTCTGAAAATCCTCTAGGAACAATTTGAATCCAACGAAACGAGTTTTGGCCTTCAGGATTTCTCAAGTATTCATTAAGATCAAATACTCCCAACTCACCACTCATGCACAAACAGTAGCACCGCCCTTTATATAATACAGGACTGTTATAAGATAAAAAAATGTCTTTTGGAAGAGACCGTTTGAAATCGAAAATGTTCCAACTCTCTTCACCACGTCTAATAATACCAAATCCAGATCCACAACTTTCGATTCCAACTACAAAACAATCTTTTGAAGTTGGTGGTAAGGAAAAGCTCATTATGTCAAATGGATAAGAATTAGATGGAAGTTCTATTTTAACCATAGTGAAGGGATTGAAGAAAAAGAAGCGGCAATATTCAAATCTTTCATATAAAGATAAAAGCAACCAACCCATCTTTGAGCAGAGGAGACGTACACTTAACACTGGGGAAAAATCTTGATAAGTGTCCAAAGTCATCAAATTACATGGAGATTCAGAATGTGGGATATCCAATAAGGTCCGAAGCCGAAAGACTAGAGCATTTGAATGCCACGATTGAGCACTTGAACGCCATGATTTGCATACAGCACAAAAGATACTAAAGTATATATTTGAGAGATGTTTTGACACTTGATAGAGAAGTTCTGGTGGAAGTTCTAACCATGAACTAAGTAACTTATCTTTCTTTTCAGATTTCGACTCTTGATCATCTTGGATATTAAGAGCATCCACAAGAAAATTTACATCAAAAGATGTAGATTCCAGAGCATTTACATCTGAAGATGCAAATTTTGACTCTTGAATGTCCAGGACATTTAGCGACTTATTAAGAGCATCCACATGAGCATTTAAATCAGAAGATGCAGATTTCGGCTCTTGAACATCTTGGACATTTAGCGACTCTTTAAGATCATCCACAAGAGCATCTTCCTCAAAAGATTGATCATTCATTGCCAAAATTAGCTTCTGCAAAAAATCGACCAACACACGTAACAATTATGACATCCAAGATACAAATTCCCCTTCCCTTTTGTAACTATCAAATTATCAGAAAAAAGAAATACCGGTAATCAATATGTTCTACAAGAACAAGAACAAGAGCATCACATTCACAATTGAAAGACCAAGTATAGTAGTAATCAATGTTTTAAACATAAACAACAGCAGCAATATTACTAAAGGTATAACCTCATTCCTGAAAAACGGAAAATGTAACCAACAAACAAACGTTGAAAACTTGAAATCCAAATGAATTTATGGTGACAACACACACATTCAACTAAACAAAACATTTATATATAATTTTTTTTTATAACTAAACCTTTATATTTTTTAATGCACAACATTCATAAAGTTACATAAAGAATTCTCAAAGTCCTGAAATAAAATAATCTTATTATTACTAAAGGTGTTAATGAATGCAAAAAGACTTAGGCCCGTTTGGTGTGTGTTTAAACAACAGTTTTCAGTTTTTTTGAAAATACGTGTAGATGAAAAAATGTGTAAAAATACGTGTAATGTTATTTAAAAACTGAAAACAAGTGTTTGAACTTGCGTACCAAACGGGGCCTTAAAGACTATGATCAATACTCAATAAAAACAGATATACCATCTGACGGACAAGCAATTATTTGAGAATAAAGGCAGACAACTGAACAGTATTTTCAACATACTTCCAAAATTTATCACTGTCACCTTCTTTCATGTTAGTGTTGAGATTATGTGATATCAATCACTTAAAAGTAGGTCAATTATAAATATATATATATATATATTTACAATTGTATATAAATAACAAAAAGGTCACATGACAGCAAATAAAGAAAAAAAAAACAAAGAAAACAAAAACAGTAATTAAAGCCTGAAATATGAAGTAGAAGTATTAATTTCTGTTTTTGTTTTCTTATTTGTGGTATTTTTATAGTCCCCAGAAATATCACATATTTTGTATTATTTATTCCTATGACCTACACACAAAAGAAAAAGAAAAAGGCCAACCTTAACTCCATATTTCGAAGTTTTTTTGTGCAGCTTTTATCTCCATATTATAAACTTTGTGATTGATAAGTTTTTTTTTTTTTTTTTGCTGAATGATTTATAAGTGATATATATGAGATTAGAATCCATAGATGAAATTCTAGGAAAGAACAAATTAAATAACCAAGGCAAGAAAACTACTTTTAATTATGACATATTACATACCTGGCTTTTGCAAAATTTTGGCTGCGTTTCAAGCAGATCAACTCTTGAATCAATTTCCTCCATTGAACTTAGAGATCAGAGGGTGCAATGGGGCGAAGCAATATATATTATATAGGAGAGAGAGCGCCCCTTAAACAAGTTGCAGCGCTTGTGGGACTTTTTATATATAGAGAAATCTACTCCTAATAGTCCTAGGATTTGGATGTGTACCTAGTCGGTCGAATTTTAATTATAGACACAATTTATTTATTTATAGAGAGTTATGATGGCTCTTTATCATCAGACCAAGACACCAATCGATTTTTAGTGTAGACAGAAATTGAACTCCAAATCTCTTATTCAACCATAAAATTTTTTACTAATTAAGTTAATTAGAACGCACAATTTATTTTTGTTAAAATAAAATTGTTTCTGGTTTACTTTAGCGATTTTTTTCTCACTCTATTTATTATTTAATTAATTATATTCTTTTTTTAAAGGGAAAAATTGTATAAAAGACTTCCCAATCACACCCACTTTCAAACATGTTTAATTGTCAATTTGTTATAAGATTACATGGAACCACTAGATAATACTTCGTGAAAAGTTGAATTATTATACACCCACCAATCACAAGTTATTGTTTTCATATTCTTCCTTGCTTCTGGTTTGAAGACATTCAAAGATAAGAAGACGAAGTAAACACACTAACATCCACATTAGTCGATATAAATAACTAATATGGTATATTTTTTTCCCTCTTATATATAATCTTATATTATTAGTAGCTCATTAAATCAAAATACATTAAACATGTGTTTTTCTTAAAAATAAACAAGTTTATATAAATAAATAATATATTTAACTTTCCCCTAATAAATAAATAAATAAATTGTGGATATATGCAAATCTAGGAAAATATAGGTTAAAAACCTTATTGCTTAATTGGTTGGCACCTCTTGATATTTTCAACGGAAACATCCAATGTTTAAATACCTCATCATCCGTTGTAACTATCGAATTATACTCTTATATATAACTCATCTAGAAAAGAAAAATATAACATAACAAAACACCCAAAACAAGCAAATAAAAGAGTGATAGAGATGAAAAAAGTAAATAGAAATATGTATTTGTAGAGATAGAGAACAATGAAAATACTTGAAGAAGTTGTATCTGAAGATAGATACATATACAGATACATGATACAATAAATAAAATAGGTGATGCTAATATCCAATCAAGAAAGAGGAACATAAAAAAAGTTTTGTCATCTCATAAACAAAGGAAAATTTTCCATTTAGTGTTTCGTTTATATATATATATATATATAAATATATATATCTTATTTTATGCTATAAATGTCATTTTCTTTTAAAGTATATTGTACATGTTAAGCATGTAACACCATTTGTTTCAATGGAACCCCATATGTGAATATATTTTTTCACATTTTCTTATGATTTATATTTTAATTAAAAAAAAAAATGTCGATGGAAAATTATCTTTTAACTTCTCTTATTTATTTTGACATGAGATAAGATTGTTTTTCGCTAAAATTTTATGGAAGACAACTCTATATCACACGAAGAATTTGGAGTTGGCTCAATGAATTTGGGGGCCTTAGGCGAAAACTTTAGGCGGGGCTTTTTTAATTATTTAAATATTAATTAAATAATATTTATTTAACTTTTGATTTTTTTTTTTTACAATATATTTTTCATTCTCTTTAAGATAAAAAAAAATTACTAATTAAATTTTTATATTCAAGTTTCATTAGCATTTCCTTTTTAATTGATAATATCACTTAATCTTTTAGTAAACATTTATAATTAAAATAAAACATGATCTATAATAGAAAAATTATAAATTATTTAGAATAAAACAAAAATTAAAGTATAGAACTATAGAACCTGGTTTATCAAAAGCACAACTACAACTTTACATAATAATATGATCACTTTACACTTTAAACCTGCACAAACAAAAAATTATTTATCACATAACTTAACAAATAAATTTTTATACCAAATTTATAATTTTATTAAATTAAGATAACACTTGTACATATAATAAATTAAAATAAGTTTCTAAATTTTTTTTTTTTTTTGAGATAGTTTCAACCTATGGCGTCCACTGCTAATGGTAGCTTTTTATCATCAGACCAAGACACCAATTAGTTTTTGGTGTAGGCGGGGATTGAACCCCAGATCTCTTATACAACCATCAGATACTTTACCAATTGAGCTAACTGGAACCCACAAATAAGTTTCTAAATGGATGGGAAAAAAGCAAAAAAATAATCACTTGATGTGGGTTGAATAAATAGAAGCACTAAAATAAATAAATAAAAGGTGACCGGTCCACTCAGTATTAAAGCTTGAATTAAAACAAAAAATATATAAAAAATAATTTTCAAAAATTGCTTAATTGTAAGAAATGTGTTACTATAATAAGTCTACAATTCACATGGGTTTCGGTAACTCCTACAAATTGACATGGTAACTCATAACATAGAAAAAAAGTGGAATGCTTCCCAACCATAAACGTGTACAACTTTAGACTTTGGAGAAAAATATTAAAAGTCTAGTGAAAGGACCTATGGCGGTGACTAAAGAGTGTTTAGTTCCAATTTTTTAACAAAAGAAAGGAGAGGCAAATAGAAGCAAACCTGAATGAATGTCATAGAAGAGCAGCTAACCAGTTATGAAGAATGCTATAAAAATAGAATCAAGATGGAAACTAGAGAGAAACAACGTGAGCAAAAAAAAAAAAATACTAATTGTATTGAGAGGCCTTTTATTTGGGAGCCTTTCGCCATTGCCTCAATTGTTTATATGGTTGAGTGATTTGAGCCAACCCTGTAACTCATTTTAACGGCACTATCAAACATAGGAAAATTAGTTTATTTGTATGCATCATTATGTTTTCTAAAACTATTAGGCAAAAATTATACTCTATCTATTATTACAAAATTAGGTATTTTCAAGAGTTAATTAAATGAAACATAGGTGGGTAATTATTATTCTTAGCAAAATTTGTGCCGGATAATTCCAAGACAAAAGTATTGTAATGTTCGGATTTTTTAAATTTATTAAGGGTGTAACAAGGTTTTAAGAGTGAAATTTCATCCAAACTAGTCTGTAAAACCTATTAAGAGATAAAATTAGAGATGGGGTTGAAAAAGATGAAAGCTCATACCAAAAAGCCCAACACGAGCAGATCAGTTGAGAAATGAAGTTGAAAAATGTAGCGGAGGACATCACATCATTGCCTTTGTCAAGTTTCCTCTTGCCTCCCACTCGCCCTCTCAACAAGGCTATTAATGGGCCATATGAGGCTAGCCTTTGAAAATATATTCAGAGGGGTGGAAATAGTTGTCTTGCTTCATTGTTATAAAATTTTGGCCTAATACTTATGGTCCGTTTGGGAAGAACTTATTAAGTTGAAATTGAAAATTTTTTGTTGAAAATACTACAGAAAAAAGCTAAAAGCTAGATGCATAATACAATATGACTCATGAATAGTATACCAAAAAGTGCAATGGGATCTATGAATAGTAGCAAAAAAAAGCTAAAAACTCTAATAAACTAGTTTTTTCATCACTTCTCAAACACACTTTTAGCGTTTTCTCCAGTTAAAGTAATCATTTCTTAATTTGTATCGTATTGCACGAGATAAGGAAGCTATTATGGTGGACTATTTACATCTCCAAAACGAGTGTATCCGAGAGTTACTTTTTACAAAGCAGTACATGGCTATAGGCACAGTTGTCAATATTGCACCAAGTATTGTTTTGGTTTGGAGAAAGAAATGAGATATTTCGATACCAGTTAATAATAGTGAACGTTATGGGCTAGGAAGCACCGACATGGATTCGATTGCAGTGTGGTGATACAACAATTTTTGAAAAAAGTAAGACATGGGTGCAACAGCATACATTTATTAATTAATTATTAAATATATTTTTATTTATATTTTTAATATATTGCTACGTATTTTTTTCATATAATGGTAAACATATATCAATTTAAGTGCAATGGTAGATAATAAAGTGAATACATAACCATTACAAGATAAATCAACAAAAGAAAAAAGCAATCAACAGTAAAACTTATTAAAAAAAAAAAATCAACATATTTTTTTTAATCAAGAAATCAACTCAACAATACAACTTATCAAAAAACAAAAGAAGCAATCAACATATTTTTTTTCAATCACTTGATCAACAGATAAAAAGACTAGTCACTTAGTAGATACGAAACAGAGAAGAAGGAGAAAAAAAAAAGTGAGCCGGGTTCATTCAAGCAAATGACGACTAGCGACCTAAGCTTGATGGGTTTGTAAATTTGTTTGAATTATAAATAAATAAATAAAAATCGTTTGGGACGTGTGTGCAACCACGTCCAGGCAGCATGCTATGTCCCAATCGCGTCTGACATGAGTACGGCTGCTAATTAGCAGCACTTATGCTTCCCAGGCTTCGGGGATATATATATATATATTTATATATATATTTTATGAGTCTTCAAACTACAAATTATATATAAAAAATTATTTGAGTTAACTAACAATTAAACTACTGAAATATAACTATAATCCTATTATAGCATTACCCAAATACTTTCATGGAAAATACTTTCATGGAAAATGACATCTTTGGAAATGAAGATGGTTTTAGTATCTAAAGCATAGAGTTTGTAACCCTTAATTCCATATGGATAGCCAAGGAAGACACAAGGAGTGGCCCTAGGATCAAACTTAGACCTGTTTCTAGATAGAGTTGAAGCATAACAAAGGCAACCTAGAACTCTAAGATGAGTATAAGAAGGAATAGTGCCTAAAAGAACTTCATGAGAACTTTTGTTTTGAAGTAAAGGACTAGGCAATCTGTTAATGAGGTGAACTGCAGTAAGTATGCAGTCACCCCAAAATCTTAAGGGTAGATTGGCCTGAAATCTAAGGGCCCTAGCAACACTAAGAATGTGTTGGTTCTTTCGTTCAACCACAAAATTCTGTTGAGGAGTATCCACACATGTGAGTTGGTGAACAACACCCTTGGCAGAATAAAACTCAGGCATGGAAAATTCAAGACCATTATCTGACCTGAGAGACTTGATGCAAGTGTGGAACTGAGTTTTAACAAAAAAAAAAAAAAGAATGCAAAATGCCTTGTGTATCAGATTTGAATTTCATTAAGTAAACCCAAGTGCATCTGTTGCAATCATCCACAATTGTGAGAAAATATTGAAAACCATTGATAGTAGGAACAGAAAATGGACCCCAAATATCACAATGAATAAGATCAAAAATTGAGAAACACATTATTCTCATTAGGAAAAGCAAGTCTTTTCTATTTTGCAAGTGGACAGATATTACATGTAGGAAAATCTGAAGAATTGAAAGTAATATCTAGTACAATAGAATCTAACAATTGTAACCTAGATGGAGAGGGATGACCCATTCTATTATGCCATAAAATGGATTTAGAAACAGAAACACTAGAGGTAGCAGTGTTGAAAGCTGAATTGCATGAAGAAGAAACAGCAGATGGGCAGTATACACCAGGAAATGAAAGAACAATAGGCATGAAGGTAGATAATTGAATTGGAAAAGAGAGAGTAGTAGTGTTGGTTTGATGTAAGAGATACAAACCACCATGCTTTCTACCCAATCCAATCGTCCTCCATAGTTGTAAGTCCTAGACAAAGAAAAAATGAGACAAGAATATGCAACTACTAAGACTCTTCAATCTATCAAGTGATCTTAGACAATTGAAGATAGGTTTCTGGTTGATTTCAAGGACAACCGGGCCTCCACAAGAAAAGGGATGAATATTAGAAATTATTAAGAACAAAAGAAGCATTACATTTCACATAACCCCCTGCCTCACCTTATAATCTTCTCTTATACTCTCATGCCAATCTCTAACTGACAAGTAACTAACTAACTGCCTAACTACCTACTGCTAATGCATCAGCACATGCTTCCTACAATTAACACATGCTTATTACAATCAAGTACACTTACAATCAATCACATGATCTAATCCAATGTACCCGTACATTACAACTCAGCTATACAACCTGATGCAGCACCTGATGCAGACCTGATGCAGCTAGCTTCTTAACAGCAACAACACTTCAAATGATGTGTTAACTTCCCAATAGAAATGAGGTTGAAAGAAAAAGATGGAATACACAACACATTATCAAGAATTAGATCGGTAGAGAATTGAATTGGAAAAGAGAGAGTAACATTGTTGGTTTGCTATAAGAGATACAAACCACCATGCTTTCTACCCAATCCAATCGTCCCTCATAGTTGTAAGTCCTGGACAAAGCAAAAATGAGACAAGAATATGCAACAACACTTCAAATGATGTGTTACCTTCCCAATAGAAATGAGGTTGAAAGAAAAAGATGGAATACACAGCACATTATCAAGAATTAGATCGGTAGAGAGTTGTACATGACCAATATGAGTGAAAAACACAGATTCCCCATTAGGAAGCTTAACTGGAATGTGTGCTACAGAAGTGAGTTTAGTGAGAAAAGTGATTGAATGAACCATGTGGTCAGTTGCACCACTATCAATGATCCAATCATGGGGTGTAATATCAAATGGAATGGTTAGATTGGAAGAAAAAACAGAATGTTCTAAAGACACTGAAGATTGTAGACAAAAGGGTAAATCAGAATGTGGCATTTCTAGAATAGAAGTAAGGTCATTACCTGTAGAATTGAAAGGATTGGATGTGGAGGCTGGCTTAGAGATCTGAGAAAGGACAATGGCTGCTTGATGAGTACCAAGATTTTCTGAGGAAGCAACCGAAGTAGATTGTAGCATGGACATGAGCTGATGGCATTAGGACTAAGTGAATGCTACTATTGTAAGCTCTTCTTCATTCTCCATAGCAAAATTGGATGTAGAAGCCACAGCAGCTATATGGACCTTCCCTTTGGCCTTATCACCAAGAGGATAACCATGAATTTTGTAGCATTTATCTACTACAAGTCCAATTATTCCACAATGGGAACAAATGGGTTTGTCCTTCTTCCCATTAGGCTTATTAGAATGACCTTTATTGGAAAGAGTAGATCCCCTTAACAACAAAGCAGCTGACTCAACTGCAATATTGGTACCAACCCTCCTTTTTTTCTCTTCTTGAATGACAAGAGAGAAAACACTATTGAGTGAAGGCAAGGGCTTCATCAATAAAATGTGCCCCCTCACTAAGGCAAAAGAATCATTGAGTCCCATCAAGAAATTCATGGTACATTCTTCTTCTTGATATTTAGCATGAGCAGCCATGGAACCACAAGTACATACACCACAAGAGCAAGAGCCATAATTTTAGCTATTTGACTCTATCAAAAGTTACTTTATCTATTTTACCTTCTCACTTTACAAAACATTCAACATTAGTGGTTTTATTTTAGCATTCAACACAATAAAATAATATATCTACTATAATAAACAACAATCACAACCACCATCATCAGTCAACCACCACCACCTAAGTTCTTGTTCTTTCTTCATTTTTCTTTCTTAAGAACCAAATCAAAGATTCAAAAAAATACCTAAAACCCACTGTTCCTTCTTTTCTTTTTCTTTCTTAAGACCCAAATCAAAGATTCAGAAAATACCCAAAGGCTTGAGAGAAGAGGGTTTGTCGTTAGATCGAGGCTTGAGAGAAGAGGACACTTCAAAGAAGAGGGTTTGTCATTTCAGAGAGCGAAGGCCGTCACCTGGGTTCAGTTTGAACCGTGGGGTTGCTTCGCCTGGTCGCCTGGGTTTAGTCCAAATCGTTGCCTAGGTTCAGGTGCTTCGTTCTCGTTTTTGCTTCTAGTCTCCTAGGTTCACAACACTGATAACCCACCACACCCACATCCATGGCATGACCCACCACACCCACACCCACACCCACATGGCAAAAGAAGAGACCCCTACACAACAGAGAAAATGTTAAGAAAATGAGATAGCAAAGAGAGAGAGAGAGGGGCGGAGAATGAAGAGCTAAAAAAAGAAAAAAGAAATTAAAATATTCTGAAGCTACATAAAATACTTTTTTTTTTTTTTTTTTTTTTTTTTTTACCTTTGAGCTACAGTGCACAGCCAAAAGTAATTGTGCATTGTAGCTGTGGAGCCAAATAATTTGGCTTTGGCTCCACCAATGCAGCCATATTTTTGTATTTGGTGATGCTAAAAATAGCAATATAGCTTTTTAGCACCACCAATACTAATGCAATTGGTGGAGCACGCATCTTGACTCGATATAAGTTTAGGCACACATTAGTTTCTTCTAGAGATTTAGGGCCCGTTAGGTAAAAGATTTATAATAATGTTGTTGTTGTTTTGTGGAAATACATATGGGTGAAAAAGTGTATAAAAATACGTGTATTGTTGTTTAAACACTGAAAACTGTTGAACAGCAGTACTAAACACCCTTTAATAGTTCACATGTTCCAGGAATCTTGATTTATTCAAGTGGGTGGTCATATGTTCTCTAAACAACTTCATACTAACAAGGTATATTTATTAGGGATAAGCATGGACCCGGTCAACCCAACCCACTTGCCCCAATCTAAAGGGTCCCAAGCGGGTTAGTTGAGTTTAGGTTGGGTTCGGTTCAAACAATTCATTTGGGTTTTGGGTTAGTATTGGGTTAAACCCGACCCGCCCGATCTAAATTAAAAAAATAAAAATAAAAACCCCTTAAAATTGACTTAAAATGTACTCAAGTAATGGGCAGCTCTGTCATGGGCAATTTGGAATGCTAGAAACAAGGTCTAATTTGAAAAAATTCAACCACAGCCAAAGGTAATATTGGAAGGGGTGTTAGCGATACTGAAGACCTACCAGTGGGTTTTGGCTACTCAAGAAAATCTCTAATGACCTGTTTGGATGTTTAAAAAAGGAGGGGGAGTAGAGTAAAGGGAGGGAGAGTAATTCAATTATATTGTTTGGAAGTTTTTAAGGAATGAGGGGGAAGGTTTTGGAGGGGTTTGAACTACCTCTAACCCCTCATTTTTAATTTCCCCAAATTGGAGAGATTTGGGAGAGAGTAAAGTAGACAAATTATTGACCAATTAAATTACCCAATTTACCCTTTCTAAATCACCAGAATTCTAATAAATCATACAAGCAAACCTTTTAACTTCCATTTAATTTCACAATTAATTTTATATTTTCCATCATTACTTTCTCGAAAACCCAACAGCTCAAAGAAAATCATTTCAGAGAGAGAGAAAAGCAAACCAGCAGAATCGGAGATGTGGCGGAGGTCGGAGATGGAAATCTGATTGCCTTCCCAAAATATAATGATCAGCGATCTATCAGAATCGATAACAAGTCTTATAACGGCGGCGATGGAGGATTAGGATCCGATAACCACTTCCAGAGAAGCTTCTCTCACGGTGGTGGGTTTGGACTCGGGTTCGAGTCTGGGCCATTCAGGCAGGGGAGGATCGAGTACACGTCGTCTTTTCGGAGGAGCATGGGTGGGTTTTTGTTGGGATTTCTGATGGGTTTGAATCAGCTACAACAACAACGATCGGTAATACTACTGCTGGTGGAGCTGCAGCTGCCATGGGCTTGTTTACGTTCACGTTCACGGGTGGTGTGTGAGCTAGGGACGGCGTCGCCGGCGGAGGCGTAACCAACAGCAACATGATCTCTTCGTTTCAACTTTCCTCACGTGTCTGAGAGAGAAAACCTTTCACTTTGCTATACCTTTTTTTTTTTTTTTTTTTTTTAGATTTATATTTTGTATTATCAATTAAGGATGGTTTTTTTTAGTATAATAAAAAAGCAAAAAAAATATTTAATCATAGACCAATGTTGATTATTTAATTCACATAAGAAAAAAAATTATCAAAAAAAAATATTGTATGCAATAGTAATAATTATTTAATCTAACAAATTAAACATAGACCAATGTTGCAAGTCTATTTTCAAATAAGGGTAAATTTGTCTATTTAAATCATTTCCTTTCCTTTCTATCCTAATTTTTAAAACATCCAAACAAGAGGAAAGGTTAATTACTCCCTTCCCCCTTACTAATTTTAAAAACATCCAAACAAGGTGGAGGATAACCATTCTTCTCTACTCTCCTCTCCACTACTCTCCTCCCCTCTACTCTCCTCCTTTTCTAAACTTCCAAACAGACCATAAGCCTGGAGTTAATTGGAGTTACTGACAGCCATGCTATGTTGCACCGTTTATGAATGATCTGGTGGTTGCCGGTGGGAGCTCGTGTCTTTTTTCAGTTTTCCTTCTGAGTTGGCTCACTAAAGCAAAGCACAATTGTTTCTTGTCAAATGTTTTTGTATATGATTACTTTCATTAATAAAGTTTCTATCTTTTAACTTTTATCTCAATAATAATAATAATAATAATAATAGGAAACCCTAATTTTAATTCCAATTAAACTAGGATTAGGAAATCCCAATCCCATTTAAACTAGGACTAGGAAATCATAATTCCAAGCAAAATTCTAGGACTAGGCAATCCCAATTAAGCTAGGATTAGGAAATCCCAGACTAACATGATTAGTGAACCTCCATAAACATCGTTTATATATTGACCAGATCTAAAGGCCCTTCTGTTTTAAAAAAATAATTGAAGAGTTTCTCCAACGCTTGGAGTTTTGAACACACACAGCTCTATATTTGGAATTCGTTGTCAGCTCTGAGGTCTTCAACCCTCTACGTCCTCCGCATCTGCACCACCACGAGCATACATAACCCTCAACCGAAGATGGTACCCTTTTTTACTAAAAAATTTTTGTTGTTGGATTATTGTCTTTGACTAATTTTTCAATGGAATGCAAAACCATAGTTGTTTCTAGGAGTATATATGGTTTATAAGTATTATTATTATTATTATTTTATTATTCTGCCTCTACTAGACCACGTTAATATTCTTTTTGCGTTCTAATGGTATCATCACTGGGAGGGAGAATGGTGGTTGTTTTCACTGTTTCATGATTCATAATCATTTTATGACTTTAAATATTCTTTCGTTCCTCAATAATCCTCATGTCGTCTATTTAAAGCTCGATTTGGTTTATTTCATTATTTGGACATTTGATTATTTTAATTTTTTTTTTTCTATCCAGATTGTTAACAGAACCTCAATAAATATGTTCAATCTTTCAAGCAAGACAAAGAGGAGGAAGAAAGGCAAAATGGATCATGGTCTGAGCTTCCACAAGATATTCTTTGTATAGTTTCAGCACGCCTCCTTGTGTCGGACCTCTCAGCTTTTCGTGCCGTTTGCAAATCATGGCTATCAAGTATTCCCGTCAGTCGGCCACTACTACCTCTAGTGGACTCCCCGTATTCTCAGTCTCCATGTTTGATCTTCTTGGATAAGCACACGTGCAGATTTTTTCACCCAATAAAAAATGCGACTTATCAAATGAACATGCCAGAATTGCGAGGTGCATATATTCCTTTCTCAAAGTATGGGTGGCTGCTCTTGTCTCGAAAAGATTGCAGTATCTTCTTCTTCCATCCCTTTAATAGGATCAAAATAGAACTTCCAAGATATCCCATAGAAGATGCATTTAAAACAATATGCTTTTCATCATCCTCCAGACTCTATAGACTGTTTTGTTTTTGGAATCACATTCAAAGGAGGAAAATTCGGCATCATTAGGCGTGGAGAGGCATATTGGACTATACGCGAATTTATAGGGGAATTTGAACATGGTATATCCAATTGCAATCCCCTATTATACAAAGGGCGGTGCTACCGGTTGGATGACGCAGGACAAGTGGGAGTATTTGATCTGCAAAAATACATGAAAGCACAAGATACTAATAATGAATACTCGTGTCAATGGACATATCTTCCTTCTATTTTTCCAGAAAAGTTACATTATTTACTTCACAAAAGTTATTTGGTGGAAAGTGCTGAGGAGCTTTTAGCAATATTTGAGCTCTACGATCATGAGCCATCTATTTACATTTTTGCATTGAATCTCTATTCGATTTGGCGGAATAAAAAGAGATGGCGTCTAGAGAGAAATATGGAAAATAAATTGCTCTATGTTAGTTCTGGAGGTTCTTTCTCAAAATTGACTGTGATAGAAGGTATGGGAAATATGATTTTCCTGCCAACTGTTGAAGGCAATAGTAATGTATTCTACTCTCTCAGAACTAAGAATTACCACTACTTCTGCAAAGATCATTCATTTAGGACTTTATCTCACATAAAAGAACTCATCAACTGCACTTGGATTAACCCTACGCGCATAGATTTGGATGAAGCATTTGAATGGTGAGAAATAGAACTAATTAAAAAAAGGATTTATATTCCTTTGCATTTGTTGAAGACTTTCAAAGAGGCTTATGATTAGGACTGTCCACCCAACCCATATACCCGACCAACCCGCCCGAGCCCGAACCGAAAATTGCCCAAATCGACACTCCGACGGTCGGTGGCGGGTCGCCGCCCACGAAACCCGACGCCTTTGGGTCGGTTGGCAGTTTTCCTATCCCAAAACCTGAGCAACCCGACCCGATCATAAACCCAGAAACTTCCGGCATATTCGAAGGTTCTTTGACGAAAACATACAAAATCCGACGATATTTGAAGCTATCCGGCGAAAATTTACTTGAAACCCATCAGATTGGACGAGATCCGGTGAAATCTCGTCGAGATCTAGTCCAGATCCAATGAGATCCGACGAGATCTTGTCCTGATCTGGCCAGATCTCGACGGATCCGGCCAAAATAATGGCATTGGAGATAAAAACCGAAACCGACCGATGAACCCGAAAACCCGACGCGACCCGAACCGGCCGATTCGACTAGCATTCCAGGTCGGTTTCGAGTTCTATTTTGACTCACCTAAAAGTTTCGGGTCGAGCACAAACCCGACCCGGCCTGACCCGTAGACACCCCTACTTATGATTGGGGGTAAGAAATTTTAGTGGGTTAAAGATTAATTTTGTTTTCCAATATTGGTTATGTCTATTGCTTAGATGTTTATATATATATATATAAAAATATATATATATAAATTATTTTAATGTAAACAATTTGAGTTCAAAGGCAGGAAACCTTCAACTTATTGTGAAATACTGAAATTTAGTTCTTGTTACTTTCTTAGTTTTATTTTTAGATTTTGTACAATCATTTGAAATTGTTATATGTCATGTTTTCTATTGAATAATATGATATCCAAAGCAAAAATATTAAAAATTCAAATCTTTGGGAAAAAAAAAATCATTATGAATTGTGTATTTAATTGGACATAAGAAGAATTTCTTGGATAAGTTTTAAATTTTGTACATAAATTTAAGAGGTAATTACAGTAAACTTACTTGTAGTTTGACTAGTTTTAACTAAGCCTACCCAAGGAGCAATGGAATGCAATGAAATGAATAATTGGATATTCAGATACTTAAATGGAACCACAAGATATGGGATATTGTTTGCAAGGCAACATAGGGATAATTCAATAGTAGGATATGTGGATTCCGACTATGCAGGTAATATGGATGTCAGGAGGTCTACTACAAGATATGTGTTCAGATTGTCAGGAGGGCCTATTTGTTGGAGATCCACACTACAATTGTAATATGCTAGCCAAATTTTATGGTTAACCTTTGTGATTGTGTTTAATTATTATTTGAGCCACTTATTTATATATTACTAAAAACTGAAACGCAACATTTATTGTTGCTACGCTCCAGTTAAGCCACATCAGCGCCATGTCAACATTTTTTTTCATTTTTTATTTTTAGATTTACTGGTTGACATTTATTGAACATCTCCTTAAATTCAAGTGTTACTCTATCTTCAACTCTATCATGTGTTTCTCCATTAACCCAGACTCTTCAAATGCTGCTATTATATGAAATTTTGACAGTCACCGATAGATTACAACCTCATCACATCCTTTATCTGTTGTAACTTCTTCCATTTATTAGGTATGATATGACAAGTAACACCATGTGGCAAACAATTATTGATACCTATCAATTTTTTTAGCATGTGTCAACGATATGCACTATAAGTTCCACCATTATAATTAACTAGTAAGTTGCTCGTGCGATGCACGAATAATTTTGTGATATTTTATATAAGACGATTTTAAATAATGTTGTACAAATATTATAAAGAAAAAGTAAACTAAATTAGAGTAAAGAAACATATACATTTTGAGATATTAAAAATTAGTTTAATAGATTCACTGTATATTTGTAACCTTCTTAAAGTATTTTTTTTTTTTTTTAAATTACGAAACAAAATATAAATGCAAAAGAGTAATGGGAACATGAAAATCAACTAAGAGGTACAATTTACATGAAATGAAAGTATGCCCAACTCTTTGACCGTCTTTCACTCATCGATAGTGCGACATTAAGACATGGTGTGGGCAAGTGTGTATGCATGTGTCTTATAGATGATTTAAAATTAAACCATGGTAGAATTTTGTTTTACATTGCACACCAAATATTCTCTCTACTTATATATTCTAAACAAAAACTATCCAACCAAATTACATAAACCTAAATCATATTTAAGCCCCTAATTTAAAATGAAAAAAGAAAAAAAAATTACCCATAGGGGTTTCAACATCTTGATGGTGGTGGGAGGCCAGTATAATAGAGGTGGTGACCCCTCAGATTCCTTTCTCTCTCTTTCAAATGTTTTGTTAATTTCAGGTCTTTTATTTTGGTAATATATGGTGAAATAGTGCGTTTTATTTAACAATCCATAACATTTTTGTATCTCTCTATCTCTCTTCAGGGTTTTATCTAGTTAGTTATTACTATAAGTCCTTACTTATTTTATTTTATTTTTGCTTTTTTTTTTAACATACTAAAACAGTGGGTATGCTAAAAGACATGAAGAATAGAGATAGGTGTGGTGTAAACTTAGGCAATTAATGAGATATTAATGAGATAACAGTAAAATAAGTTAATGTAAACTTTTAGATAACAATAATAAAAAAAAAAAAACTTAATGAAAGAGGGAAAAAAAATGCTACATGCCAAATTATAGTGCCATTTGGCAGGACCTCATGCACTCTTGCATGAGGTCTCTGCTTTTATATATATATTGATATCCACTATAAACTTAAATACTCCATCAATTTTTTTTTCCTTTCCTTTTTTTGCTTAAATCTTTTTTAAGTAACCCAAAAGTCATGTTTTACCATAATTAAATCACCCCTAACAAAATCTATCGTTTCCTAAGAGAAAAAAAAAACACTCTTTCCTTTTTCTTTTTCTTTTTTTCTTTTTTTTTTTTTTTTTTTTTTTGTTTTTTGTTTTTTCCCACTCCATCACTCCTAAAACACAAATCTAATTATATATTATGAAATTAGATTTAAAACAATTTATATTTTTTCCCCTTTCCATAAACCTAAAGATCTATGCTCTCTTTCTACTTTTTCCATTTTCCTATTACCATAATATCTATACTCTCTTTACTTTTCTTTCATTTTCCTATTACCATAATGACCCTTAACGTTCCAATTAAGCATATCTCTACACCTCTCTCTCTCTCTCCTTCTTTATCAGCATATGAATCGATATTACCTTTTATTTTTTGTTTCCATTTGAATGTTAAGTTGTCAATATTTTTCTTTTTTGTTTTCATTCAGCATTTATTTATACTTCCTATTGTGTTGCCGTGATAGACTCCATTTACCTTTTTAAGTTTACTCTTTTTAAGAGTTACATTTTATGGGTTTATCCAACCTTTCATATGTTGATATATGATTGTTACAAAAAAAATTAATAAATCTTCTACATCATTTTCTTTCCTTTCAATAAAACAGTTAGGCCCTTTTGAATATACACCACTTTAAGTTTCTTTAAAAAAAACATTTTCCCTCTTCCCGTGTGTGTGGTAAAAATACTTAGTATTCTCAAAAAATAAAAATAAAGAATAAAACAGTCAAAAACTTCAACTCTATATATTTGTTATATTTGGATTGTCTCTTTCAATTTCTCTAATACATTTTTCTCCCAAAAAAAAATTTGTCTAATACATGAAGTTTAGGGGTTGCAGTAGGGATATTAACTTCACCACAGCAACAGTTCCTCTCTCTCTCTCTCGAACTTTATTCTTCATGTATTTGCATGTTCTCAATTCACATATTTCCTTTTTTGTATTTAGAATTTGTGGTTGAATGGTTATTTTGTGACCAAAGATTTATTTTTCCTAAAAGCTTGAAATGGTTGATATTGTTTTAAGGTTAGTGTTAAAGTTTTGAATCTCGGTGCTTGGATGAGTTTTCTTTAGATTAATTTTTTTATAACTTTGAGCATAAAATAGTTTTATAGGAATCAATTTGTTTGTACAATTTTACTTGTATCTTTAGTACAAAACTTATATTTGGTTGGTATTCTTCTTTGTAGGACATGTAGTACTGTTTCAGGTCTTTGTTCCTATGATGCTGCATTGATCAAAACGTGAAATTTGAGGAGAAGCAACGTCCTATAAATACCTCCACTTCCGATGCACATATAACACATGCAAACATACTTTCATTTTGAGTTATATATCAATTTGACCATGCATTAATCTATATATACTATAAAACCGAAGCCTCTGACTTATTTTGAAGTTCTCACATTTTTCCACATCAACACTAATAAATAAATAAAAACTATTTATTCATTGTTGGATTTTTTTTCATAGTCAATAGCTTTCCTGTGCATCACACGGGTTAGCAACTAGTTTTCTATAATTGATAAAATTTATTTATATAACATGTTTTATAATAGCATTGAATAAATTATAGATATTTTTGAAATATATTAAAGGATCTATCAGTAAAATTTGTAAAGATTATAGCAATGATTATGTTTTAAGGATTGTATACATATTACTAATTAAATGACCAGATATATTAATCATTATATGAAGATATAAATAAGACTTGAATATTACAAAGCCCTACGGTTAAGGTGTAATTTTCAAAGATTTGTTACATTGTAATTTTAGCAATATGAAATGGTAGATTGGTAACTATGTACTACCTACTCGGCTATTGTATTAGCTATAAAACTACATGTACCAACTTCCCTTTTCTACATGGATGGCACCTCACCCCTCACCCCTCACCCAAATCATATTCTATCTTCCTGAATATTCCCACCCCAAGTTCATTCTCATGTTAGTCTGTGAAGGTGATGATCAAGAGAGTCAAATTTTTGTGGACATATCAACGAATCGATTCTACAAAAACAGTATTCTGGAGATGCGTGATAAGGTAATATACAGTAGCAGAAACTCGTGGCTGGTGTTGAAGACTGTTGTTTCGATGGAGGTCTCACTTTTTAACATTGTCTCTAAGGATTTGGTGCAACTACCATAGTTGTCATCGTGTGGGACTATGGATATTTGTCATCACCAAATGAAGGTGATTGTTGTGTTATCTTCATTAACAGCTCGTCAAATACATTCTACTATTGGAAACCTAGAGAAGGGAAATTTCATGAACAACAGTTTCGTGCATAGATTTAAAAACCGGACCGAACCGGCCAGTTCGACCCGAAACCGAGAGCCAGTCCGGTTCGATTAAAACCCCCAAAATCGAAAAAATGAGATTGAACCAAAAATTAAAAAAAAAAAACGGTTTGATGCCCGGTTCAGTTTTTAAAACCATGGTTTCGTGTTGAAGATTGTACCATAGTTGCTGCCACTGTATTAAGAGGTACAATTTACTTTTTAGCACTAATAACAATTGAAGACCGTAAACAGTATGCATTGTCATTGTTTACAACTGTCTTTGTTGATTCATTGTTGCACTTTGAGAATTTTACAAATGAAAATTTGCCATCACATGGTAATGATTCATCCGGAGAAGCTGATTTTCTTTTTGAATCTACTGGTGGGGAGCTCTTGTACCTTCATAGGTTGAGCCGATTTTCTTTTTGAATCTACTGGTGGGGAGCTCTTGTACCTTCATAGGTTGAGACATGGAGTCATGGTACCTATGAAGGTACAAGAGCTCCCCACCAGTAGATTCAAAAAGAAAATCAGCTTCTCCGAATGAATTATTACCATGTGATGGCAAATTTTCATTTGTAAAATTCTCAAAGCGCAACAATGAATCAACAAAGACAGCTGTAAACAATGACAATGCATACTGTTTACGGTCTTCAATTGTTATCAGTGCTAAAAAGTAAATTGTACCTCTTAATACAGTAGCAGCAACTATGGTACAATCTTCAACACGAAATTGTTGTTCATGAAATTTTCCTTGTCCAAGTTTCCAATAGTAGAATGTATTTGACGAGCTGTTAATGAAGATAACACAACAATCACCTTCATTTGGTGATGACAAAAGGAGACAAATATCCATAGTCCCACATGATGACAACTGTGGTAGTTGCACCAAATCCTTAGAGACAATGTTAAAAAGTGAGACCTCCATCGAAACAACAGTCTTCAACACCAGCCACAAGTTTCTGCTACTGTATATTACCTTACCACACATCTCCAAAATACTATTTTTGTAGAATCGATTCGTTGATATGTCCAGAGTTTGACTCTCTTGATCATCACCTTCATAGACTAACAGCCAGGGGTATTGTTGGGGGTAGATGATAAAAAGAGGATAGGGGAGCTCAACTTGCATATGCTATTCCATTTTATCAGCTAGCATTGTCTTTCTTTTGGTTGAATATTCTGTTTCATCAGCTCCATTGTCTTTCTTTTTCTGGAATCAACGGCTAGACCAAAAAAAATAAGAATTTAAATGAACAATTATAAATTAGTTATTTTGTGAATGAAAAACATAAAAAACAAACAAACACAGGGACAATTAAGAGCCACTCGCACAAGGTCAAAACAAGAGATTAAAAACCAATCTTACACCAGGACTGTTCATCTCACACAACAAAACACCCCAATTTCTATGACGACCATGCAACATCACAATTATTATTTTCATATTAAGATTCAGATTAATTTTACGTACCAATCTTGGCTCCAAGGCCCTCCATCCCAGAAACCGTAACTTGAGAAGTGAAGAGCAACGGCAGTGTCTCATTGATATCAGATGAAACGTTGTCATTGTTCCTCTCTGTGGTTCCTGCAATAGAGCAACGCCTCTTTGTGGCTCCTTCGCCGCCTTGCAACCCAGAAACCGTAACTTGAGAAGTGAAGAGTAGCGGCAGTGTCTCATTGATATCAGATGAAATGTTGTCATTGTTCCTCTCTGTGGTTCCTGCAATAGAGCAATGCCTCTTTGTGGCTCCTTCTTCGCCGCCTTGTTTTGTTTCACTGCATTTGCACACAAATACATTTTCATTAAACAATAGAATAAACTTTCTATCATTTGAAATGTGACTCATTTATTTGGCATTTGGCTTTTAAGGAAACAGGTGAGGGTGTGAGTATTCGTGGACATGTGAGCATGTGAAGATGTGAGAATGCATGGCATGTAAAAGAAGCATGTGCATGTGAGATACTAGCATGCGAGGAAGTGCAATTAGGCATGCATAGAGAAATTATACTAAATGCAAGAAATTGACCTCACTCCATTAGCAATTCATCGCTTAGAACTTCCTATAATCATCATGCAAAATAAACACTAATGGAAAGATTAGTGTTTAGGTGATGGGGGATTTGTTGGCTTATTCGTGGGTCATGGATAAACATGTGAATTCCAAAGAGAATATCATGCAAATATAATCAACCAACATGTGAATTTAATGACAAAGAAGACACATCATTTATTTAAAGAAATTGAAAAGAGATTTTGGTGACCTTAGGGACAAAAAAAAAAAGCGATTTATGAAAGTTTGGGGGTCAAAGTGTAGTTTTGTGAAAGTAGATTAAGGACACGAGGAAACAACCACAAAACCATGGCTCAACCTCAAAAGTAAAGCAAAGCAACGCCAATATTGGTATTGAACAATAATCGATACTATATATGCAGATAAGGAGTTAACACTATCATAACTTGCATCCCATGCCAAGTAAACTGAATTTCTAATAAAAGCAAGGTTTTATCCTAAGATTGTAACACCATTCATTTGAGTATGTCAAAATGCCTACCTAAAGCAAATCGTAACAGGTGGGGAATCGATAAAACAGAATTTACTGCTTATATCAACATCACGGTTCTCACAATTCACTTTTACATCAAGGTGATGCTGATATAGAGGTAGATCTGCCTCGGCCACTTCCTTAGCCAGATCCACCAACTTCCTATCCATGAGCTCAAGATTCTTCTTTTTGTCGAATTTGTTATAAAGTGGGACACTCCTGTGAGAAATCTCGAAAATGCTCAAGCCTTTGTCTTTCAGCCATTGAAGAAACTCTCTCAAAGTTGGACTGCCCCTGAAAATCCATCTGTCCCACACAGTCCAGCTCAAGTTTTTGTACTTGATCACCTTAGGAGGAGCAGGCTCGACTATTGAGAGAAGAGGGAGTTCTAGGTCAGCAAAGGTGTTTCGGCAGTCCTCTAATTTGTGTTCTTCATCTATAACCTTGTACAGCTCCAAGCAGACAAGACCTGTCGCCATGGCACTGGAGGTTGCAATTTCTGGAATGATCCACCACTTGGCCTTAAGCGTGTTAACTTCAGGGATGCCATAGTTCCTTGCTCTCATGTTTGCAAGTCCAGCTATTAGGTCCATATGATAGTTTGTGTCATCATCCTGGGCATCAAGAAAATATGTTGACAACAACCAAGTCTTAGTCCAAAAAGTTTGAAATTGGATATGGATTCTTAACAAACTTGTCACAGTCAGCCATCTAGAAACTATGTTAAGTGCACTAAAAACTTCTCCCTCCCCTTGGGGCCAATACTTACAAGGGAAAAAAAAAAAAAAAAATCCAACCACCTAGATGCATGATTCTAACATAGAATCTAAATAAACACCAATTAACAGAATTCTGTATTTGAAAACAGGAAGAATATCATCAGTATGAAGTGAATACTATAAGAATAACAATGGTGTCTTATCATTTCAGTACCAAGAATAATGCGGGATGAACAAGCCTAAATATGGCAACCGATTTATCAACTTGGAGACCTTCAGAAATGGTTTTTCAAAAAGGTCCGAGCACCATGCCAAACACATGACCTTGACCTAACGTAAGATTTGGAAGGTAGAAGCTACCTCCTCTCATCCTTAGCCAAACACATGACCCAACCCACCATCAAAATGAACCTCCCAAAGAAGGGCGTAAAGGGCATAACTTTAAAAATCAATTATGTACAGCTATGAACTACACACATGACAATATATATAAGAACTGTAGCACAACTCCATATATACAAGAACTTTAATACATGATTGTAAAAGTCCAAAAAAATTCACTACAAATGTGCACATTCTAAACACTTCCAGGAGGGAAGGGGAAAAGAGTAGGGATGGGAGAAAAGAAGAGAAGAAAGGAAACTAACCTTCTCAAACTGAATTGGATTCAACTTGAAACCTGGCGGCAACTGAATCCGGCATTCGTTTAACTTCATGATCAACTCCCTGATAGCTACAGCATCATCTTTAAAAATGCCTTCCACATCAGGCTGGAACTCAGGGACTATCACACTGTTAACAGCATCAGCCATCTCTGTAGGAGACTCAATCCAATCAGGAATTGGGATGCCAAATGTCTCTGCCAGTAGAACAGATGCTGCCATAACAAAATTAAAGTGACTGGGATCATCAACTGAGAACTGCAGTGGGCTAGGGAAATGCTTGGGAGCAGTCCAGAATGACTCTTCATCAGATCCTGTGGCATCCTCAGGATAGTCGTCTGTTAACTGCTTCACACGGTTAGCAAAGTAGTCTTCGAACCTGGTTCCAAGAATACATGCCATTAGACACTGAGTTAAAAATGTGATCATATAATGTTAATTAAATAAATGTATTTAATAAATAAAATAAGTACTTCAGACGAGCCCATTCTATGCAATCTTGGAACACTTCACATTTCTCCTTGTCAAGAAATTCAATAGCACGCTCCAAGAAGTCCCTGGCCTGAGCAACTGAAGTCTTCATTGGGAATATGTCTTCCTCTCTCTCTCTGCCTCCCGTTGTTGGTTAAATCTAAGCTTCTCTCTAAGGCAGGCATTCTTCATTGCGAATATGTAATCACTTGGGTCCGTTAGATAAGTATTCACTTCAGCCGGTGTCTTCTCAAACAGATCCTCAAACTCATATCGAGTCCATGCCAAGCAGTGGTCAATATTGTGAGGAAATGAGTCAACTGTGTACCAGGAAAATTGCTTTTCAATTGCATCTCGAGAGGCATCATAATTTTGAGTTAGGTGAGGAACGACCATCTGGGTGTTACACCTGGTACCTAGGGTCCCTGATTCCAATAATGGCTTTTGGAAATATAAGCACTTCCGACCAACGTACAGCCTATCATTCACATTGTCCACAGCATTGATTACAACATCCAGGTCCTCCCAGAATGTGTAATGAAAAGTATGCTCTGTCCGACTGGTTGTGCGGATCTGCAGTGCTTCAATGTTGAGGTTGAGACTAGGGTTTATCAAACAAGCAGCTGAAGCAGCGACTGATGACTTGCCTAGCGCAATGTTCTGGTCCCGGAAGAGAAATTGATTGCTGGGGTTACATTTCCCAACATCACCATCTGTAACTATTAACTTCCCTTGTTTACCACAAGAAGCCCCCATCACAGCTAAATTCTTCAAGAATTCACACCCCAGTGCACCAGATCCTACAATAAACACTTTGGCATCCTCCAGATTCTTCTGAATCTTGGATCCAAACACAGAAATTTGTGCATCATAACAACTGTTCAAGGGCTTCAGATCACTAGGATGCAAGGGTTGCGTGGGAAGGGACTCAATTGAGTCAAAGTACAAAAACTGTGCAGAAATAAAAAAAATTAAATAACATTTGAGTTAAAAATATAAAATGTCAGAACTTCTATGACATAGGATAAAGTTTTATAATTATTATGTGAGTTGATGGTAAACTCAAGACAGCAGGGGAAAAAATAGTTCACTCAGTCAGTAAAGCAGCCCCAATCCATAGTCTGGACAAAGCAAAGCTTTAAGTAGACCCAACTATCAATCTATCAAGCTTCAAGATCCACTCAAAACCAATCCCCAAATTATGTGACTAACCTGGAAACAAGGATGACAATTCCCAGAGCAAGCCTTCACAACTTCCTGTCCAACAATACCACCAAACATTGCAGCCATGGGATTCAGCACAGCCCTAGCACCAGATGCAAAATGACGAAGAAGGTTTTGGTCAATCGCCTCAAGCTTCCCATCTGATAAGGTCTTGTTGATTTCAATGACCCAAGAAATGAATTTCTGAGCGTCATTCTCTGATCCAGCAACTGGGAATCGTCCAAACTCTATTATGAATTTATCTAGCGCTTGAAATGCCAGGTGTAGGAGGGGTTGACGATTAAACTTGGAGAAGTCACGTAGAAATAAATCACCAGGGTCCCTTAGCGCTTCTCGCAATGGCTTAAAATTTACATTAGGTTGCCTCACCTGTGTGACAATACCTGTACGTGGATCCTCATCATGAACTACTGGAAACTCAGGGCTAAAGTCACAGAACACGCTACTGAAAAAGGCCTCGTGCTTCAGATTTTATAAAGATGATTGGAGGTTGATGACTACGGCAGTAATCATTATATTCAAATGCTTTCTCCAAGCAAATATCAGTAAAAACTAACACCTGTAAAAATTCAAATGCCAAAGACACGCATAGAATTAGAAGCAGAATCAGAATCGAAGCACATGCATCTTTTCTGAGATTCAAATTACAATTTGCAGAAATCATGTTCCTAAAAAGAATATACAGCTACGATGTCCATCTAGCAGTTAAAGAACAAACATAAATTCATTTCACAAACTCATAAGCAAACACACTAACACAACTATACAAGTTGCATTAACCTGATAAAAGAACAATTTCAGATGTCACAGATAACATGCAGAATTATGCAACCTAGAAACATTTATCAGGCTGATAGAAATATCTAGAAAGAGGTGAAACACTACTTCATATATCCACATATCCCCCTCTTTAGCTGTGATACATCATTTTCCAACTTAATAACTCCAAGAAGCATTGAAGTTCCTTGGACAAGGATCAAGGAAATAGTTGACCAGTTCTACCACCAGAACATTTGTTGGGCCATTGGTTCATATATTCTAAACAATTAACCTATGACACAGTTATTTATTGGATTTTAAATACTATCCACTTGCAGCTTAGTTGTAGCAATTTCATACATACGATAATTGTGTAATTGGTTCAAACTCTCCAACCCTTGCTGTTTTCATCTCAGAACTTGAAACAGACATTATTTTTCTCAACAAGGCTTGGTCAGGTTTAATGGTACCTATTAACTTATTTTCAAGACGCTTTATTTTTTCAAAATATGATAGAATTTCAACCTATGATGTCCGCTCTATGATAATTGCTGCTCTTTATCATTAGGCCAATACACCAATTGATTTTTGATGTAGGCGGTGTTTAAAGCTCACATCTCTTGCTTGCTCAACGACAAGATACTTTATCAGTGGAGCTAATTAAAACCCACCAAGACGCTTTATGTTGACTTATATTACAAATAATGTATATTGACAAACAAAAATACAAAGAATGAAAGATGGATTTTTTTTATAATTAAAAAAAAAAAATGCTTAGTTCCTCCAATGTTAGCTGAACTCCCATTCTAGCATCCATCAATCTACATGCACATATTATTCTGAATCCATCTAGGAGAGGTAGTCCAAAGGTAACTGCAACAGATCAATTGGGCAGAGGGCACTTGCCATCATGCCAAGGTCCAACCTCTCCAAGGATGGAACAATTGTAAAGGAAATAAGCTATGACCATAATGAATCAAATGTCTTACCACCAAGTTGCATTTTCCATGATGCAAGTGTATTATGTGGTAAGATATCTCTTGGCATAATTCTTGATTAACCAATACTATGATGTCAAAAATAGTTTAATTTTTTTTTCTTCTCCTCAATCTTACCTTAATTTCTACCACTGCATCAACACGTACAACCAAACAAATTTTTTTAAGGTTCCAGAAATAAAGTACTACCAATGAAAGTCAAGCATCCCATTCATATGCAATTTCCTTAACCAACAATGATTAAATAACTCGACAACATTACCTGAAAATCCGAAAGTTTTTCCTTAGTCAATTCAGTTGTCAAAGTTGAAATTACCACAGAGTTATTCAACCCTTCCAATTTCTGCACAGAAGCATTGGCACAATTCTTACCCACATCATCCTCAGAAAAAATGAAATTTCCAGATAAATCCCACAACTCCACAACACCTTCGTCATGCAACATGACAGACTTCACACCAGCAAGAACAAGGTTCTTCGCTGCAACAACATAAACCCCAAAATTTTATAATGCAAACTAATGCAATATCACAACTATTAATGCCATTGCATGCCATTGACATATGATTTATGTTATCGTAACATAGACTAATAGTAGCATTACTAAAAAGCACCAGCAGCCATGAAATCACATACCAATCTCGGCACCGAGGCCCTTCAGCCCAGAAATTAGAACTTGCGAAATGGGAGGAGCCATAGAATACTCTCTGTCAGTTACAAATGAATCCATGGCAAGAAATTACGAGTGTTATACAATCTTTTAACATTATCTCAATCTTTTACTAACATGAACTTGAAAATAAAATATAATGATATGATATTCCTTCAATGCCAAACTAAAAAGTGTTCACTGAGAAATTTAAACAAACACATAGAGCGCGTCTTAGGAACAAAAAAAAAAAAAATTAATCTAAAATTTCAGCATATGTTAATTATTAGGTCATTAAATCAAGTAAAAATTGATAAAAAGATTACCTGAAATCGTGAGAGTGAGACGGCACTGTGACAGAGGAGAGAGCTACGAATCGGTGTTGTTGCTGTGGAGTGCGTGAGAGACGGAGAGAGATAGGCAGAGAGAAGAAGAGGAAGAGTGTTGTAGAAGCGAGACCGACTGAGTGAGAAAATGGTTTGAGATTGTTTTTGAAAAAATATTCAATTTTTTTTTTCAATCAATGGTTGAGATTTAAAGTTACCTTCTGCAACTTTGAATTTCAGCCATCAATAACACCCGATCTTAGTTCGTGGGAACCCTTCCTCGTCCCATATTATTTTATTACTAAATAAAATTAGCATTTAAAAATTTGACATCATCATCATCTTAATAAATAAATGTCACATCATTATCTTAATAAATAAAAAAGCAACTTGTATAATTGAATTACATCATATAAAAAAGCCCATAAAAAAAGGGGTAAAATTAGGAGTGTGTAATGAATCTGTCAATCTATCAAAACTGACTCAACTTTTGGGTCAATTTTTAAAGATTGGTGAGTTGGGTTGGGTTATAAATTTTTTTACAGTGGGTCAAGTTGGGTTTGGGTTATGAGATTTACAAATCTGCCTAACTAGACCTAATCTACCTATATTTAATATATTTTAAAAATATATTATATAACTTTTTATTTACTATTTGCCCGTTTACCTAAATAAAAACCAAATTCTAAGTATTTTTTATATAGTTTATGTTTTTTTGGTGTTATGCTCATTATCATTTTGTTATAAATTTGCTCTTATTTGCATGTTTCCTTCCGTCTTTCCTGAATCCAATTAGGCGACTGACAATAGGACATATTATCAAAACAAAAACTTCCAAATCATTAGTATGACTATCTGATCAGAAACATTTACATCCAAAACAAGCCTAATTATGTTCGATTTCTATAATTTGTTTGTGAGAAACAACTTATATTAGGACCCAATAGCAACTTGATAAATCTAAATTGGGCTTTAAAGATAATACCATCATCATGGTTGTTGGACCAAAGTGACCGAATTGAATAGTGGACAAAAGGGGATCGAATTCGACTGAAGCAAATCAAAATATTACGTTAATGCAACTCAAAATGAGCGCGGCAACAATAAATGTTACATTTCAGCTTTTAGATTTTAATCACCCAAAATAATTCAATTAGACATTGACACTATTTCTATTAGGATCCTCATGAGTTCATAGGCTAACTCCATCATTGAATTACTTTAGTCCTATCCATCTATTTTGAAATGCATAGATTGGGTTTTTCCACATCATCAACATTCAAAACAAACATTAACTATCACCATTGGTGGAGACCACTCATTTAAAATCAAATGGTTAGGATAGTGAAGTTATTCTCAGAACTCTAGATGATCTTAAGCCTCACCATACTGATACCAGTGCAACCACAATCAAATGAATATCCAACATACATGGTCAATCGCGCGCACACAAAATTGGGAGATTATTCACCATTTGGTGGTACCAAGGATAGTTTAAAGTTCCTGGTGGAGTTCTATGGAATCCCACACACCAAAATATATTTTCTCTCTTCGCATAAATCCATATACTATACGTCGAATATTCCATCCTTCACAAACATAGATATTTTAAAAAAAACGACACAAAATTAACAACAAACAAGCTCAAACTCAGCACCTTCTGAATAATAATATGTAGTAAATAACCCTAAAAATGTGGCCCCAAAAAAGAAAAAAAAAAAAAAAAACATAATCATGAGCTTCTCAATTAAATTTAGGGCCTCAAAATGTCCTAATTAAACTATGTAATATGATTTTTCTGCAAGGAAACAATCTAAAACATACAAATCACAATTCAAAGTTTCTAACAAAACGAATTCAAACTTGAAAAAACAATAATTTAAGTTTTTACCCAAAAAAAAAAAAAAGTTACAAAAGAGAGGGAAAGAGACTAAAGACTAAACTGTCACGTTGCTGTAAAATATCATGTAGTTAGATTCATCAACCAGTATCCACACTTCATTATTCTATGCAGACTGGAATAAGAAAAAAGGCCACATATAAGTATGTAACAATGTAAAACGCGTCTAGATTCAAAACAAATAAAAAAAAGGCTCGTTAGTTCTTCTTGAAATGTGGTTTTTTTTTTTTTTTGTTGAGAATATTTGTTCTTGAAATGTTGATTAATAAGAAATACTACCCAATTAATGAAATATCCATCTACGTTTGCTTGAGTTTGGATTAAAAGTCAATGGGACTATAATGAAGTCTCTGTTCATATCTTTATATACAAGAATATTTGACCAATATTGATAAAAAGGGAAAAAAATTTGAAAATTTTTATCAGTTATCTTTGTCCTCACCAACTTTAAAAATTCTTAGAAAAAAATTGAACAATATTGCTAAAAAGGAAAAAAAAATAAAAAATTTTATCAGTTATCTCTATTCTCTATGTCCTTGCCAAATTAAAAAATTCTTGGAAAAAAATGTTCACTAGATGTGATATCATGATAACATCTTTGTTTTCTTATGCATTTATCTTGATGTCCTCATCAACTTCAAAATGGGACTTTCATACCTCACACAATCACCTAAATGTAGAACTTGCCTTCAATGTGAAAGATTTAAATAGTTACAACAAAAAACAAACAAAAATTAGTGTTAGGGTTTTCTTGTGAGAGAGAGAGAGAATTGGGTTTCTGTTTATACTTAACAGGGTTTAATAACTGTTGCAAAATATTGAAACAAATATTATATATAAGGATAAAAGAAAGAAACAGTTAATCACAACCCAATCTTGGATTTTGACATGATTTTTTATATTTAATCCTATGTGTTACAGTGGCAAAATATTAACTCCATGGATCTTTGTTTTTACTGAACTCTATAAATCTTTAACAACATAAATTTGTTTACAATCAGGTTGTAGATTTATAGCTCTTATTATACTTCCAAATATGTATCATAGAACTACATAGAACTAAGGCATGGTGCTGAAGATATCACCTATGCTGGGAAATTAGTAACAATAGAAATTATTATAGTCCATAGATGCAGTTGTACATGTTCTTTAAATTACAGGGTATAAATAAGTTTTATTTTCATAATAGAGCACCGGAAACCAATGTCGTTTCCTAGTGGGATTAGGACAACTTTTGTAAGTAAATTCCCCTTGAATTTTTTTTTTTTTTAAATTAGAGAAATTATTATAGAATATAAAATAAGCAAATCTCAACGTGAAATTATAAAGAAAAACTTATTAGTATATTTTATCGAGCAAAACTCTGTGCTGATTTATTTATATATAGAATATAAAATATGCAAAAATTCTATGGGGATTTATATAAAGAAGAGAAAACATTGGGTCCAGAAATTGCATGAAATCAATGTTTTACCAATAAAACTACGTCACGTTAGAGTTCACACGCTCATAACTTAAAGAAACAGTATAATCTCACGGCCAAGTATGCTATAATATTTAATATTATTTTATTCTCTTTTTCCCTTTTCTCTCTCATATGACTGTTGTCCTTCTCCGTTTTCCTTTTTTGTTTTTTCCTCTTTTTACTTTGCACTCTTCTCTCTTCTCAGACAACTCTCGTCACTCTCCTCCCTCTCTTAGGCATCTCTCCATTCTTTTGTCCCTCTATCTTCGATGGTGGTGGTTGTGATTCCTGAGGATTCAGATGGTGGTGGCAGATCGTGATGGTGCTAGCTGTTGTGGCGGTGGATCGCGGTGGTTGGGTCCGTTAATCCTCCATTTTTTTTCTGTTTTGAGCTCTCCCTCTCTGCATTTTTTCAGCCAAACACCTCAAGTAAATTCATTTTCGCATTGATTAAACCAAAATTTCTTTACTTTGGGTTGATTTTTGGTGGTGGCAGGCTGGGTCGTGGGTTTGTTTGATTAATGGGTTGTGGGTGGTGGCTATGGCTTGGCTTTGCTGGGCTGATTTTCTATTGATTTGTGTTTGATATGTTTGGTAACTTGGTTTGATACTGAAATGTTTTTTTTTTTTGAGGTTATATTGCTTCTTTAAGCTGTGAGCGTGTGAACTCTGACGTGGCGTAGTCTCATTGGTGTTTTACGCCAGTCCCGGACCCAATGTTTTCTCTGTAAAGAAAAGCTTAATACACTAATTAATAGAGATAATACTATATGGATAACAAAGCCCAGCCTGACTAAAGCCCAAATATAATAAGCAACAAAAGTGCGTAAATTTTAAGCTAATAATTACCGACTTATTATTAACGCAAACGCCACTAGATAAAATCCTAGCTGCTCCAGATTTTACTTCTCTTCACTCTATTCCTTTCCTCTTTCTAAGGTTTTTTTTTATCGATCACTCTCTCTCTCTCAATGGCTGACACCACCGCCACCGCCACCACGGCAGCGCCACCGCCTCAGGAAAACACCACGGCGGCTGCTGCTCCGCCGCCGCCGCCGCCGCCGCAGGAAATCCCTGTTCCAAAGAAGGAGACGAAACGGTGGGGCGACGAAGAAGACGACGAGCCTTTGGAGGACACGGCTACTTCGTCAACTTCGCAGCAGGAGAAAGTCGCCGCCGAACTCAACGTCGAGGCCTTGACCATCGACGACACCAAAAGCACCGTCAACAAGTACCTCGATGAACCCCAAGACGCTCACATCACTGCGGTACCATCAATCTCTCTCTCTCACATCACCAAGATTTAAATTTCCTTATTTGCCTGATCCTATTTAGGGTTTCGATCAACTCAATACCTTTGCTGCTACTTTTGGTTAAAATATAATGAAGTAACTGATTTTGATTATAGTTTGAGATCCTAATTAGGGTTTTGAATTTTCATCATTGATATTAATTTTTGTTTTGATGCTTATACAATGTGGAAAGAGATATAGTGTTCGATAGATTTAATTCCTATTATTATGTTACTTCGAACATGAATGCAGAAACACACATGTATAGTTGAGTCTAATAGATATGTTTTGTTCAGTTTTCAATTTTGTGTTTTGATATATTAGGGGGTTAATTTGATGTAGGTAACTGTGAATGATACCCCGTATACATCTGCGAGTACTTTCGAGGACTTGAATCTGTCGAAGGAGCTTCTGAAGGGTTTATATATTGAGATGAAATTCCAGAAGCCGAGTAAAATTCAAGCTATTAGTTTGCCCATGATTTTGACTCCTCCCCATAAGGATTTGATAGCCCAGGCGCATAATGGTTCTGGTAAAACTACTTGTTTTGTACTTGGGATGTTGAGTCGCATTGATCTGAATCTAAAGGCTCCTCAGGCCCTTTGCGTCTGCCCCACGAGAGAGTTGGCTTTGCAGGTAAAGTTTTGTTCTTAATTTGTTATATACTTAAATGCTTCGTTTTGTTTATTTGATGTTGTTCTTTTTAATGTTCTGTTCAAGATCATCCCTTAAATACTGTAGGAGTTATTTTAAGGATCTTGAATGTATTGTTTTTTCCCAGTCTGCAAGGTCTTAATTAAATATGAACCCAAGTTATAATAGTTTGTAATTTATTGGTAGCGGTATGTTATTGAAATTTTTTTGCATGAAAATAAAATTCAGAAGTTGACCTTGTTAAAATGTTGTTTTCTGTGTCTTCATCTTGAAATCTTAACTGCACAACTGAAAACTTGTTAAAATGTTGTTTTCTGTGTCTTCATCTCCAAATCTCGACTACCCAACTGAAAACTATCTTTTATGAAATACTTCTGCTGGTTCTGTCCTCAGTATAGTTTAAAAATTATCAGAATTGCTAGAATTACATTATTGAAGCTTAAACCAAAATGCTTGTTGAATTTTATGATTTGCAACTACCTGTCAGGGTGCCTCCTAGTGGTTGGAGGAGCTGTAGACCCAGACATCCTGGGCTTGATCCTCACTAGGAGTTACCCTAGATTACCTGATACACGGTTTTGGCGGGTGGGGTCGTGTATCCATGGTTTACTCCCTAGGGGTGGTTCCAAAGGGCTTCCTTGATAAGGTTCCATGTTATCAAAAAATTTAAAAAATAAAAATAAAAATTTATGATTTGCAATTCTAATGTATTCTAGCATGATATCCTTGGCTCATATTTTCTGGAGATCAGAATGATATGGTGAAAATTAAGTTCTGAAAACCCATGCAGTTGCTTTTCTATGTTCCATATCTCTAACAAAGTTTAATTGTGTGCATCTGGCAGAATTTGGAAGTACTTCGGAAGATGGGGAAATACACAGAGATCACTTCTGAGTGTCTTGTGCCAATGGACAAAGCAAATTATGTTCCAATATCAAGAGTGCCCCCATTGTCAGCTCAAATCGTAATTGGAACTCCTGGGACAATAAGGAAATACATATTGAATGGGAAATTGGGCCTATCTTATATTAAGATTCTTGTTTTTGATGAGGCAGATCTCATGCTAGACGACGTAAGCTTCTTTTTTTTTTGGCTTAATACTAATAGTTGAACATTCTGAAATATTGGGGGTAATAAATCCGAAGTTTTATGTAGCATGATGCCATTAGCCCTTGCTGGATTTTAAAAAAAAATCCAAGCTTCTAGTTTTCTTAGTTCTAATGGTGGTATGTAATGAATTTATCCATCCTTTAGTTTTAGCCCGTTTATTGGCATTGTAAGTTCTGGAAATTATAGGAGTAAATAGTAAATATAATAAAACTTTTCATATAGCCAATAATACTAGAAATGAAAAAAAAGAGGAGTAAAATCAAGCATTTGCAGCCCTTCAGTGAGTGAGGAGAATAAAGATCTCCTGCCTTTTCTTTTGAGCTGGGGCAATCAATCAGTCCATACTTTTCTGGGTGATTTGTGGTTGCAAGCACGTCTTACATAGTATGATACGTAGACATGAAACTACATGCATTTCAGATTGCCCAATGCCTTCAAGATCAATACAATAAAGCTGTCATATTTGGTGGTTAAATCTTGGGTTTATTTGGCCCAAGTTGCATTATGAAAATATATTCTATTGTATCCACAGGGTGAGATTTTTTAGCATTCTTTTTATTTAGTGCTGAAGCATTTTTGATGTGCAAGTGGACTAAAATTTTTACTTCATACTATTTATCAAAACTTTTTTTACTTTATACTAAGAAGGAAGTTGTCATGCATGCACCATCTTTCTTAGCACTAATGTGTGTTTTTGCTCAATTCAACCCAAATCAACATCGCTAGAATTCCAAGTACATTATTTATTTCTAGTGCTTACTTGCATATGGATGCTTGGCTCGCAACTAAATTTAGTTTTTGATCATTGATTGCTCATTTTGATGTAGGGCGGCTTTAAAGATGATTCATTGAGGATAAAGAAGGACATTGAAAAAAAGAGTTCTCACTGCCAGGTTTGTTTAACTAATGTGGTTTGTATATTATTGTGTGTGGGGGCATATATTCTTAAAATGAGCTTTGCTTGATGAGTTCTTGCTATTTACTTTTTTCTTCCCTTCTGTTGACATCATTCAAGATTTTAAATTACTTGTGAGTTGTGAAGTTGGGGAGATGCATTAGATGCTTCTCTTTTGTTTAAATGCTGATTTTACATATAGTTCCTTTATATGATGACCAAATACCTTTGGAGCTGCAATGAGAACAATATCAAAAGCACTTGGTGAAACCCAATTCCTAAAATTTCAGGCTAATAAGCCCATGAATATTACTTTAAAAATATCTCAGTTTGGTTTAAAGCACTTCGCAAAAGTCCCAAGAAAGATTAAAGGATCGAGTAGGTTATTGTTGGATATTACTAACTATTATGGTAAAGGTTGCATTATATCTGTTGTGTTGATATATTATCTATTACTTCCTTTCATGTGGTAGGTAAGTTTTAGTTACATTAGGGATTAAAGCGATACTTTGCATAAGATTCTGTTTATAAGATATGTTGACATAGGTCTGAATGAGTTGTATTTCCAACTAAGAAAAAATAGTTAACTTATTTCTATAACCATTTTTTTTCCAGGTTGTACTGTTTTCTGCTACATTTAATGAAACTGTTAAAAATTTCATTTCAAGGGTCGTCAAAGATTACAATCAACTTTATGTCAAGAAAGAGGAACTATCTTTAGAGTCTGTGAAGCAGTACAAGGTGCGTTGTCCTGATGAACGTGCCAAGGTTCTAGTGATTAGAGACAGAATATTTGAATTGGCAGAGAACTTGGGTCAGACAATAATATTTGTACGTACAAGAAATAATGCGGCAATGTTGCATAAGGCACTTGCTGACCTTGGTTACACGGTTACTACCGTTCAAGGTGCTGCTACTCCAGAAGATAGAGACAAAATAATCCAAGAGTTCAAAAATAATTTGACTAAAGTTCTTATATCAACTGATTTACTTTCCAGAGGCTTTGACCAGCAACAGGTGCTTCACAATCCCCCTCCTCTTTGACTCTCTGTGCCTAAAGAGCGCTTCAAATTTGACATCTGAGTACTTGACTCTTTTTTTTTTTTTTTTTTAAATGTAGGTTAATTTGGTTATCAACTACGATCTTCCGGTGAATCATAACTACCAATCAGAGCCTGATTATGAGGTGTACCTGCATAGGATTGGTAGGGCAGGGCGTTTTGGCCGCAAGGGTGAGTACATACTATATATTTTAAGTGGTTGCTAAAATATTACCTGATACATGGGGTTCAAGGGATGTACAAGTAGTTTGGCGCCTAGGCTTGAATCCCACCAGCCCCCTTCTCCCCTATTACCTAGCCAAAAAAAAAAAAAAAAATTGCCCCTGGCCATGTCAGATCTGAGGTCAGCCCTAAAATTGTTTAAACATATTGTTTTGGTGCCTGTTTGAAGAGCGTTAGTAGAAATGAAATGGACTTATGACTCCCAACTCTGAAGAATTTTCTTCTACAATCCTGGCAATCCATGACTTAGTTAATTGGATCCTGATTACATCTCTAGTCGTATGGAAGCAGAAGAATATTATGTCGTGATCCCTATTCTTTATTAATTATTAAATATACAATATATAGTCCTTCATAGTAACAATGTCTTGTGTTTTTTGTTCCTACAGGAGCTGTGTTTAACTTGCTGTGCAGTGACAGGGATGAGATGATCATGACAAAAATTGAGGGATATTTTGGCACCCACATCGCAGAGGTAATTTTAAGAACTCCCTATCTAGTTATATGATTCTTTCCCTGTTTATGCTCTGATGATGAAGGTAAATAGGAGATAATAGAAGAAAAAAGCTAGAACCTTGTCAAATTCTAGATATGATTCTTTCCTTGTCTATGCTCTTCTGATGATTATAGATAAATATAGTAGAACAGAGGAAAAGGCTAGAATCTTTTGATCAGGTTTTGGTTGGAGCAGCTCCTGTGCAAGATCTAAATTATGTTTTTGCACCATTTTTGCAGGTCAATTCTTGGGATAGTGATGAAGACTACAACAATGCCCTTAAGGAAGCTGGATTGTTGTTTGATTCATAGATGGAGCTAGAGGAGCAACCAACTCACAGTGTTGTCGAAGAATTTGATTTAATTTTGTCATTGGCCTTCCGTTTGTTTCAGTATCCCCCTTTATGGTTGTGTTTCCAGAAATTGTCTTTTTATGTGTAAATTGATGTAATAGTACTTTATACATTTTTTGGTCCACAAATATAGTTCGTGTTGCTCAATGTAATTGTACTTTTTAGTACTATTTTTCCCCCAAAATTCAAAATATTTATATCCAAAGCTCGTGTATTTTAAAATTTTAAAAGAATTGTATTAGATTTGATATTTTCATATTCAAAAGATTCTTTCTTTTGGTCCAAATTAAATAAGCAATTATTATCTTGAGAGAAAATATATGTAATATGTGCACAAGAAACTTAGAATATATTCTCAAAATAATACGTCAAAACGTGCCAAAGTGGATCGCACGTTATGAGTAGTGCCCTCCCACTCCTAGTCAAAGCTCCCATACTACTTATGTATAGCTTCTTCGGAAGTGGTTCTCATCTCAACTTATTTTGGTGTCTGAGAGAGAGAGAGAGAGATGGGAGCTGTGGTTTTGGCAATATTTACAGCATCAGTTCTAGTGAGTTGCACCAATTTAGCTTCGGCTTTGAATGAACCCAAAGTCATACATGTAGGTGGAAAAGTACTGTGCCAGGATTGCACCCAAGGCTGGAACGAATGGGTTCATGGTTGCAAACCAATCAAAGGTAACATTTTTCTTAACTTGTTTGAGACTTAGTAAGTTTTTCCACCACCAAATAATGTGTCGATTAATTGGGTTCATTGCAGGTGGTAAGGTATCAATAACATGCATGGATGATAGGAGTAGAGTTGTGTATTATGGAAGCGATGCGACCGACGAGTTAGGCCAATTCGACATCATTGTGAACAAGTACATAAACGGGAAGGAACTCAAAGCTAAGCTATGCTCAGTGAGACTTGTTTCCTCTCCAGACTCGACTTGCAACATTCTCACAGACTTTGCTGGTGGAAAGAGAGGAGTGAAACTCAACCTACCAAGTTTGGTGTACCGTGATCAGATTAAATATACTCTAGGCCCATTCTACTTCACAAAACCCTTGTGTGATGAACCCAATACCACTGATTCTGATGACACCCATGGAGGCCACTATTGATGTTTCTGAACTGAAACATATTGTTCTTTCTCTTCTATTTTGTTGTGTTTTTCTTTCTTTCTCAAAGTCTTGTACATCTTCTACTCCCTTGTGAGTTGAGAGGACTTTTGTTTTGAAGTGATGTAATAGTTACCACAAAATTGACTATAAATTAATTTAATAATTGTTTTTTTCTTAAAAATATAAAATGATGTGACATTATTACGTTTTTTTTTAATAAAAAAATCTAGTATCACAGCTTATCTTATAACTTTTTTTACATGATATAACAGTAGATAACCGCTCACAATCCACCATATTAGAATTACGGTGAAAAATTGTGAAATAATGTGTAGTTCTAAAACTACTGTTCTAACAAGGTTTAAGAAATCATTGAAATGTTTTTGTACAATCACATCAACAAATTAGTTTTGAACACCTAAATTAAGATCTTATTATTTGAATCTTAAAAAAAAAAAAAGTTAAGATCCTTAATAATTTGAGAAACAGCCTTAAAAGGCCACGTGGAAAGAGCATAGCCGCGAAGAAACCCAAAAACTCAGCAAAAAGTCCAACACTCCAACTAGACAGACAAAGTGTGGTCAGACTCAAATATCCCCTATTCCTTGTTAAAGATCAAAGGCCCAGACTGAAGAGTCCCATAGATTTCCACACAGTTCAACCCGGTCGGGTCCTCTCAATTCTCAATGAATTCAAGTTCAACCCGGCTCGCCAGAAGAACCATCACCACATCATGGTCTTTGATCCCAAGATCAACGGCTGTGGTTGGCCGTGGTGGGCCCAGCACTAGGTCGGCCTCGTCTTCCTCTTCCTCTTCGTCACCGTCACCGCCACAGTCAAATAAATCTCCGAAGACAGAGAAGAAGCTGGTCGACCGTTTATCCACCGTCATAGACGCCGTCAATGACCGGAAACTTCCCCCTGAGCTTCGCGGCCAGCGCAACGCCGTCAGGTCCTCATCTCTCTCTCTCTCTCTCTCTCTCTCTATTATAAGGTTTCATTCTGATAAAATTGGATGAATGAGAAAGACATAATTTTAGTACTAGTGTTAAAATTCCATGATGTACATGTTACTTGGTATTTGTCTTAATTTTCTTAAACCATCATTATGTGACTTCTGACTAATGAATTATGAAGTTGCTTTATTCTATTAGCATTTGTTCCAAAACTTTAAGACATTAAGGAAATGAGTGAATTTTGATCATTAATTATGGAAGGCTACCTCGACTTTTGAACTGTGGTAATGAATTTGACTTACAAGATGTAACAATGAATGTGATCGGTGCCTAATGTTTGAATTTTTTTTTTTTATAATTAGTACATTAGTACTTTAACAATATATAAATAAATGTTGAAATTTCCTTTTTATGATCGATTTCTCATTTACGAATTATGAAGTAAAATTTATCGAATCTCGAACATTACTCTTTGAGCATTATTCTTAGGGTATGTTTGGAATGGAGAGAGATGAAGGGACATAGGATTAGGTTCTTATCATGCGTGGGCCCAAACTCGCCATTAAATAGTGGCACATGGGGTATCTATTTATTTGTAATTGTAGGTAAGACTGTGATAAATCACCATTTATCCCAAAAGATTAAGCTGATAGGAAACGATAAATTTAATCATTTAATCATTATTTTGACCAAAAAAGTTAAAATAAAATTATTGAACCATATATATTTTGATCTTTGGCTATGATTGGGACAGATCAGAGACTGATATAATAAATGTAGTTGAGCAAAGAATATGGCACTCCATGGAAGAAGGGCAGTTTGAGAACCTACCTGGCAAAGGAAAGCCCCTTAACCTTTCTACCAATCCTCATGCAGACCCAGCAGAAGACACCTTGTATAGAATCCTCTCCAAGAATGGGTGTGCACCGGAGTGGGTTCAACTTAACAAAGAAATAAGGACTCAAATATCTGAATGGCGAGCCGTGTTGAAGAAAGCTTGGGCAAAAACAAGCAATGGAGATAATTCTAATTGGATTCAAACTTCAGAGCCCTTAAAAGTGCAAATGCGAGAGATTAATAGCAAGGTGCAGTATTTGATGGTTTGGTTTAGTATTTTGCTGAATGGTGAATAGTCCACTACCTTATTATATATGTTGGGGACCTTGAAATGTTGTTTGGACTGTGGTGTAAACATGAACTGACTGTGTGTATGTGTGAATTACAGGTTTTACGCTATAACCTTATTGTTCCTTTTGGCCGCCAAATGTGTGGACTAAAGTGGGAGAAAGAGATGGATCGTGTAAATGAATGATCTCTCTGCCCAATGTTTAAGCTCGAGTTGGAGGAGACGAATCACTTGAATGAACTTGCACTCTCAGTCAATAATTTTAGTTTGGAATCCAGTTTTTTGTTGCTTCTTTTTTTTTTTTTCTCAGAAGGAACTGTATATGATTGCTGGCATATGCTCCTTACTAGTTTATTTTTGCCTGTTACATCATATATACACATTGTTTGCAAATACGTATTTATGTTACCTGGTGTTTGTGTAAGTGCTATTTGGGTGTATATTTATTGACAGTGTAATGTGTAAACTGTCTTTTCTAGTGGTCCACTAGTAGTGGATAGCAGCATGAACAGTTTGGGTAATGAAGCCTAGGATTTTCGGTTTGAGTGAGGGTGAGAAGTCCCAACCCTAGGTTCAAGTTTTTCATGTTCTTGAGGTGATGTTGGGATTGGGAGGCCCAAATCCCAGCTTCAAGATTTTCTAGTTCTTGATTTGGCGTTGTTTTATGGCATTGTCTGCATCCCAACGGTTATGGTGGCACTTAAAAGTTAAAACTGCCAACTACCTGATTTTACATTGCTCAGGCATAAAACCAGCCGGAGAGAGAGAGAGACCATAAATTGGTAGTGACAATTTTTTTGCTGAACAAATTGGAAGTGACAATTCCTGCACAAAGATGAACACCTTTGTAGTTTTTTCTCATGAGTTGTCAAAATCCAAGATCCAAGACCTTATAAGAAACAAAAGCTAATTGGCATTTCATTGTCTTTCAATAATGAGGAGCCTGGAACGCTCCAGTAACATACAAATTTAAATGAATATTTGAGCTGAACTAGTAATAGTAACATACAAATCTATGCAACAATACTTGAATTTTTATTCTTAAGTTTCTAAATTCTGCTGTAAACAATTATTTTTTGATAGGCCTGTTGTATACAAATGAATATTATGGAACTGAATAATGGGTTTTGTTTCAACTCCTGATGTGTACTGCAAATAAAGCTTTGTTTTAGCTTGTGTTGGTCGCAGCTTGTAGTTGGCTAGCTTTTGCTGTGTTTTTGTACTTCTGTGGTTATGTCTGTGCTGTTCTGTCTGTACTCAAGAGTCTTGCTACTCTTGTTTCTTTTGTTGGTTAGGCTATTTCTACTCTGCCCTGCTTTTATTTCAATAAATTTCTCCCTTGTTATGCCCCCAAAAAAAAAAAAAAAAAAAAAAAAAAGCTATGGAATTGAATAACGCAAATTTTATTCAAGCTGCATAGTATAATCTCATCAACAGGGATGACCGTTAGTTTGTTGAAAAAGGTAACGTAGTATAGACTACAGCCTGTAGACTCCATCGTTTTTTCAATAATGAATCCGTGTGGAGAACCACACCTGTGATATTACAAGTTTAAATTATCTTCTACCAAATTTTTTTTTCTCCATATAGCATAGGAAATAATGCAAAAGTTCCGCACGATACAATATATCACAAGCTGCAGTCAAGCCTCCATGAAAGATCACCTGATTCTATATCACAAAAAGTGGGACGTCGGTAATAATGTGCGAAGTGATAGATTGAACATAGCACTTGCACATACAAACAATGAAGTTATTGTTAACCACAATAATGGCTTTGATTTGATGAAGGATTGGCACAATGACAATAGCCAAAAAAAGACTGACATGATATACAAAACGAACTTATACCAACAAAACAAAATTATACCAATATCATACAATAAAACAAGAGGCAACGTTCCTCAATATGAAATTATACAACATCTGCTATACCTATTCAACCAATTGAAGAAGTTTTGGCTGAAAGGCTGAAAGGTGAATAAGCGCACGCCTATGGTAACTGGTACGAAGCTTCTTGTATTTCTGCACAAAGGTCCCAAGGTCCACATCCCTATCTAAGAGCTGTTTGTGCAGGTTTTCCGATTCCTCCTCCATCTTATTCATCGCATCTGAAACAACAAAAATTTATTTCACATCTCCATAACGTATATCTATAAAATAAAATCAAGCTTGAGCCATAAGTAATGAACAACCAAAGTTGACCTATTCTACAGAACCTTGAGTTGTCATGATGAAGAATACCTTGAAGCCTTTGGAGAAGGGATTCCTTCTTTCTCTCAAGCTCATTGAGTTTCTCCTGAGCAGCAGCCAATTCTGTTGTCCGAGTTATTCTGCACTGTACCATAGAATCAAAGGAGGAAAAAGTTCTTCAATCAGTTGACTAATCTTAAAGCAAGGAAAAATTTATTCAATCAGTTGACTAATCTTAAATCAACAAATGAAAGATGAGCGTACAAACTAACCTGGTTTCTAAGCTCCATAATCAGTGGTTTGTTTTCCAAGTTCTCCCCTGATATAAAAGAAAGTGTTAGGATCTCTCCCCCAAGAGTAGTATTGTATTGCAACTACCTAAACCACATGCTAAAAACGTAGATACATTGAGTGGGGAAAAGGACAAGCACTCACTCCCAAGTTGTGGAGTCTCCTTATGAAGTTCATCTCTTAACTGATGTCATAAAATAACAGAGGGGAAAAAGATTAGAAAGAAATGGAAACTCAAATATCATAAACAATAGAAATTCAGCATCTAGTGCATGTGAGTGCACACATTTTTGTATTTGTAGTTCGCAGATGTCTCTTTATATATTATAGCATATTACATTAATCCTCAACTATGCAGCTATGACTACAATCAATTAATGTTATTCGTAAGTTACACAATTGATTTTACATTGCTTTATCACATTTTTATCTCATAATATCAGTAATCCTGAAATGAAAAGAATAAGGACGTTATATCCAATCTCTAATCTCTAATTCAAAAGATTGGACCACAAGAGTATCCAATCTCTAATCTCTAATTCAAAAATGCCACGTGTTAAGTACCTCTTGGGTTTCTTAGGCTCTTCTTTCTTTTCAGCCTTCTTCCTTCCGCTTCTATCACCCGCCGCGCCGCCTTTTGGGCTGAGGAGAAACCAGCTCAATCCTTCTTCTTGATTTTTCTTCCAATTTCTCTCTGATTTCCGTGGATCTACGTTGGTCCCTTTTACCGTCAATTTGATGGCACCACAATCTGTCTTCACCACTTCCACACCTACAACAAGCACCAACAAGAATCGATGAGAATTGCCATTCAATTCATTAGTAAACAGGGCTTTGTTGAGTCGTTTACGTTATTGTGCTGTCTACACAAAAAATGTATACCATTTTTCTTAATCTTAACAAACAACCTCAAATCTTATCCAAACAATTCCTAATTCAAACTATGAAATTTTTCTGAAAGTGACCAACAGGAAATGCGGATCCCAGATTCCTCAGTTTAGTAAAACACATTGGATTAAACAAATAATAACAATATAAAATTTGGAAAAATACACGAAGTTGGTTGGTGGATTTGTATGTGAATTTTACCATCGAAATGACGAACGGTTTTTTTGACTTTCTTGGCGCACCCTTCGCAATTGCAGTTTCCATCTTGTAAACGGCGGTGACTGAAACGCTGCCTTCTTCTCACATAACCTTGTTATCTCCACCATTCTTTTCTCCTTTCTGAATCAAACAAAATAAAACAAACCCCATTAAGTTGGGGAGCAAAATTCTGCAAATTCAACACGTTTAAGAAAAGAAAGAAAAACAACGAAGACCCACTTGAGTTTTGGAAATGGAAGCGCAGAGAGACTGACTGGATTAAACTAATCCTCGCCCATTTGTTACTATGTGACTGAATGAGTTTTTTGGAATCTGGGAATTTGATTAAATTATACGACGTTCGATAACTAGGACGGTGTTTGAAGAGAGAAATGGGAAATGAAGTTGAAAATATAAGTAGTGTGTGTTTGGCTTCAAATTAAAACTAGCTTATTTTACTATTTAAATTTATTTTTGCTACTATTTATGTGGCTCACTGTACTTTTGGTATATTCATAAACACTATTTCAAAGAAACTTTTACCTTTATCTACGCATTTCAGCAAAAGTTTTCGCTTTCAAAGAACATGTTTATTCCAAATGCACTTTTAAAGAAGTGAAAATTTATTCAATCGGGCCACCAATCTTAAATCAACAAATGAAAGATGAGCTGCATAAACTAACCTGGTTTCTAAGCTCCATAATCAGTGGTTCATTTTCTCCAAGTTCTTCCCTGATATAAAAGAAAGTGTTAGGACTTCCCCAAGTGTAGTATTGTATTGCAACTACCTAAACCACATGCTAAAAACGTAGATACATTGAGTGGGGAAAAGGACAAGCACTCACTCGCAAGTTGTGGAGTCTCCTTATGAAGTTCATCTCTTAACTGATAAGCCATAAAATAACAGAGGGGAAAAAGATTAGAAAGAAATGGAAACTCAAATATCATAAACAATAGAAATTCAGCATGTAGTGCATGTGAGTGCACACATTTTTGTATTTGCAGTTCGCAGATGTCTCTTTATATATTATAGCATACATTAATCCTCAACTATGCAAGCTATGACTACAATCAATTAATGTTATTCGTGCTTACACAATTGATTTTTACATTGCTTTATCACATTTTTATCTCATAATATCAGTAACTTGAAATGAAAAGAATAAGGACAAGAGTATCCAATCTCTAATCTCTAATTCAAAAATGCCACGTGTTAAGTACCTCTTTGGGTTTCTTAGGCTCTTCTTTCTTTTCAGCCTTCTTCTTTTCCGGCTTCTTATAGCCACTGCCGCTGCCGCTGCCGCCCTTTTTGGGCTGAGGAGAAACCAGCTCAAATTTCTTCTTGATTTCTTTTTCCAATTTCTCTCTGATTGCCGTGGGGTCTAAGTTGGTCCCTTTTACCGTCAATTTGTTACAATCTATCTTCACCTCTTCCACACCTACAACAATTACCAACAAGAATCGTATCAGAATTGCCATTCAATTCATTAGTAATATACTTTTGTCGAGTCAAGTTTACGTTATTGTGCTGTTCACACAAAAAAAGTGTACCGTTTTTTTTAATCTAACAAACAACCTCAAATCTTATCCAAACAATTTCCTAATTCAAACTATGAAATTTTTCTGAAAGTGACCAACGGGAAACGCGGAACCCAAATTCCTCAGTTTAGTAAAACACGTTGGATTAAACAAATAATAACAATATACAATTTGGAAAATACAATGAAGTTGGTTGGTGGATTTGTATGTAAATATTACCATCGAAATAACGAACGGCTTTTTTGACTTTCTTGGCGCACCCTTCGCAATTGCAGTCGATCTTGTAAACGACGGTGACCGAAACGTCGTCTTTCTTCTCCGCCGGCGCCGGCTCCGGCGCAACCTTGTTATCTCCACCATTCTTTTCTCCCTCTTTCTTAATCAAACAAAAAAAAAAACAAAACCCCATTAAGTTGGGAGCAAAATTCTGCAAATTCAACACGTTAAAGAAAAGAAAGAAAAACAACGAAGCCCCAATTTGAGTTTTGGGAATGGAAGCGTGAGAGACTGAGTGATTAAACTAACCTTGCCCATTTGTTAATACGTGACTGAATGAGTTTTCTGGAATCTGGGAATTTGATTAAATTATACGACGTTCTGATTACTAGAACGGTGTTTGAAGAGAGAAAATGGGAGGTGAAGTTCAAAATATAAAGTGGGTGAGACCAGGGGCGGAGCTAGTGGGGTCGAGGAGGGGCAATTGCCCCTCCTGACCTCACCCCAAGCCCCACGTCAAACTCAGTACGCGTTTCATGGCTGCGTTTGCGTTTTCATTCCTCTTTTCTTTTTCTTTTTTTCTTTTTTTGACCGACGCCTCTGGTACTGTTCATGAGAACAATATTTAAGGCAAATGAACAGTATTTAGAGAGTGAACAATAATTTAAAATTTTTTTATTTTTTTATTTTCAGTAATAAATTTTCAGTTTTCAAGAATGAACAGTAACTGATGTTTCAATTATGCATTTGTTGTCAACACATCAGTTATTATCTCTATTATTCTTTGTATTGTACACCTAGATGTATTTTTTTCTTTTTTTTAATAATATTTCTAACGATATTAAGTCAAAATTGCTTCTTTCCTTTATGATATACCAATCATAAGCAGGCTGTAAGTAAAGATAACAAAATAAATAAAAGATTTTAAAAAGTTTTTTTTTTTTGTTTGAGGGAAGAGATTTTTAAAAGTTGGATAGCATGAAAACTTCTCTATTAATTTACCTTTTTTTCATTCATGTTTATGTGTTTTACTTGTTTATGTGTTTTACTTGTTTAAAATATTTACTTAAAACTTATAATCACCTTAGAATTTAGAATACCTTAAGTGGCGTTTGGTACGAGGTAATATTTTAAGATTCTCAAGAATGTTTAAAGATTCTCATATTTGGTTGCAAATTAAGGAATCAGATGCTAGGAGAGTCTAGATTTCTCCTTTAAACCCTCTCTCAATAGGAATGTAGATTCCCTTTAAAACAGGTGGGTATCCAGGTTCTCAAGTTTAAAGGAAATTATATTTTTTATAAATTGACAATTTTAATCATTTTCCTTATCATTAAGCAATTAAAATAAAATATAAAACAAATCATCAATATCTTTTCTCTTGTCTTATAAACCCAAACGTTGTCAGGTTGTTTTGTTATGGATTAAGCTCTTTTAAAAATTGTTATTAAAAAGGCAAAAATGCAAAACTGACCCTCTAACTTTCAGTCTTTTTCATTTCAGTCCTCTAACTTTCAATTTTTGTCAATGCAGGACTCCGTTGAACTCAGTTATGTCCTGCCGTTAAAGTCACTGAAACGATGCTGTTTTCCTTTTTTTTTTTTTTTTTAAATTTCGGAATTAAAAGAAAAAAAAATCTTTAAAAAAAAATAAAAAAAAGAAGAAGAAGAAAACATTTAAGGAGAACGACGTCGTTCCACTTCCCCTGAAGAATGTCGCTTCCCAGAAACCATTTTGGATCCCAACATTCACTTCCTTTCCACACACACACAAACAGACACAACTGTCATTACTTTTGATTTTATTTTTTTCTCTCTCTTTCCCTCATTTTCTCGCTAAATTTTTCCTGGAAAAAAATGGCATTTTCCAGCATTATTTTTTACCGTACTTGACTCCATTTTGGTTTTTGGCAAAAGGGTCGTTGTCTTTTGTGGTGTTTGTGATGAAGGTGTTGTAATTTTGGGCTGGAGATAGAGAGTCACTCCCTCACCAGAAAATTTTTCCTAGACAAATTGGCATTTCCTTGAGTTTTCTTTGATTCTACTTGACTCCAATTTTGGTTTTTTTGGCAAAAGGGTCGTTTTATTTTATGGTATTTGTGGTCAAGAAAGTGCAATTTTGAGCTGGAGAGTTGAAGGGTATTAGATCTTTGAATCCATCATCTAATGATTTTTTGAAGCAAGAGTTTTGTGCGTAGCTGAGCTTTGATCGAAATCTTAAAAAAATGGTATGCGTGCTTTGATTATTTGCTTGATTTTTTTAAAGCTAATTATCTGTGGTTTATACTGTTGGACTCTTTTTTTAAGACTGTAAATTATAAACATATATGGAGGCTCTCAATGTTTCTTTGTTTTGAATTCAGGGGAAGTCGTCGTTCCCCTTAAAGTGTTTTTTTTTTTTTTTTTTTCAAAATTAAAAAAAGAAGAAGAAGAGGAAAACGGCGTCATTTCAGTGACTTTAACGGTAGGACATAACTGAGTTCTAACAGAGTTCTGCATTGACAAAAATTGAAAATTAAAGGACTGAAATGACAAAACTGAAAGTTAGAGGACTGAAATGAAAAATACTGAAAGTTAAAAGGTCAGTTTTGCATTTTTGCCTATTAAGAATAAAGCATTTGAGAATTTAAATAGTTATTTTTGTATTGTACTTGTTATTTTAAAATGTTAGACTACAGTATTAATGAATTTGTCATAATTAATAATTAATATTTTGTTTTTCATTATTTATTTAAAGGAAGATTTTTTTTTTAAAGGACTTGGTAGTTCACATTCAAATCTAAGGATAAAATGAGAAAAATAAATAATTCATTTAAGATTTCTAGGAATAAACTAAACATTATTATCTCACATTCCTAAGAATCTTAAAAGATTCTCAATGAAACCAAACATAGGAATAATTACATTTTTAAGCATCCAGATTATAAGGAATCACATTTTTAGGAATCTGGATGCCAGAAGTAATGTGAATTTCCCCCATATCAAACACCACATAAGGATAACAATAACTATTAAATTTCAACTCTTACATTAGGCATGGAAAAAAATTGAAAAAAGACTAGAACAAAATATAATTTACATGTACCTTTATATTTAATCTTGCTCTCCTTAAACTAAAATTCTGGCTCCGCTATTGAGCGAGACTCGTGCATGTGGGGAATATAATATTATTTCTATGGCATGTATGTATGTATGTGTGTGATGTATGGATGGTTATGTACTTATGAGGGTTTTATAATAATAATAATAGTAATAATTTAATTGAGTAATAATTAAATAATGGGTGTGTTCAGAAACTATGTGCGCCTCATTGGGGCTGCCGTCGAATCGGACTAATAGTTGTCGAGAAAGTGAGAAACGACGGCACCGTGACAAAATCATCTATTTTGTGATTTGACCCCAACACCATTGCTATAGTAGTAGTTAGCTAAAAAAAAAAAAAAAATCTTCAATGTCAAGCCCAAATTACCATACTAACCCTCTACTAGTTAAAATTGTTATTTAGACTTAGGGTATGTTTGGTAATGTTATTCTAGTAATGTTGTTTGTATTTTTTAGAAATACATGTGGATAAAAAAGTGCGTAAAAATACGTGTAATGTTGTTTAAATTATGGTACCAAACACCCCTTAATTTTTGAACTATATTGCCAAATCGTCCCATTTTCAAACTATGTAATAAAATACACTTATTTTGGAATGGTCGAGTTCTATGCAAAATTTTCATAAGAATTTAAGAAGTAAAATACGCATAGAACTTGGCAGTTGACATTGCTAGTGTTGAGTTTTGCCTCGAACTTGATAGCCTTTAACAGGTTTGTTTCAAAAGCTACTGACAAATGTTTACCATTTTTTAAGGTTCTCAAAAAGGCGTTTGAATGGACGGACAAATGTCAAAAGGCCTTCCAAGATCTTAAGATCTATCTTACCACAGCTCCCTTACTAAGTCCATCTATACCATGTTAGGTGTTGTATTTATACTTAGCAGTGTCCCCACATGCAGTAAGTTCGACATTAATCAGGGAAGAAGGGAAAGTGCAGAAACTTGTTTAAGCTGGGCACTAGGGGGGGCAAAATGACGATATCCTATGATGGAAAAGTTGGCCTTTGCACTAATAATAGCTTCCAGGAAGCTAAGACATTACTTCCAGACTCATGTCATCAATGTCTTGACAGATCATCCACTTAAGAAAGCAATGAACAAGTTAGAAGCCGCCAGACGACTAATCCAATGGCCTATAGAGCTTAGTGAGTTTGATATCAGGTATCAACCTAAGAGTGCAATAAAGGCTCAAGGTTTAATAGATTTCATTGCAGAATTCACTCCAAACCATGGTGATTTAGACGAGGGGGATAAAGCTAAGACATGGGTCGTCTATGTAGATGGGTTGTCCACACTATATGTAGGAGGAATAAGAATTATACTGAAATCCCCGGAAGGGGACAAGTTGAAATATGCAGCTCGTCTACAGTACCAAACAACCAACAACGAAGTTGAATATGAAGCCCTCCTTAAAGGGCTGGAATTGGCTAAGTCCTTAGGGGTAGTCATCTAAAGAGACTCTCAGTTGATCATAGGCCAAGTGAATGGAACATGTGAAGTGAAGGAAGAACGGATGAAGAAGTATCTCAGTAGGGTGAAATGCCTTGTTAAGAAATTTAAAGAAGCCAGTTTTCTTCAAGTTCCAAGGGAGAAAAACATGGAAGCAGATGCCTTAGCAAAGGCAGCATCAACAGAAGGGTTGGTGGACGAGTTTGATGAAGTCCAGTACATGCCTAGCATAGATCTTCTAGAGGTGCAGCAGATAGAAGGTGAAGAAAATTGGATGACCCCGATAGTAGCTTACCTAAGGGATGGAAGGCTTCCAGAAGAAAAAGACGAAGACAGAAAGTTAAGGATCAGATCAGCTAAGTATGTCCTTATAGATGAGGTGATATATAAAATAGTCTTTTCTTAGCCTTACCTAAGGTGTTCAGCTCCAGACGAAGCAAACTATGTATTGAGAGAAGTTCATGAAGGAGCATGCGGAAACCATTCAGGAGCAAGAGCACTCGTCCATAAGGTCATTTGTGCAGGCTACTATTGGCCGACCATTCAAGCAGATGCTAAGGCTTATGTAAAGGTGTGTGATCAGTGTCAATGCTTCAGCAATGTCCGTAGACAACCATCAGGGTACCTCACCCCGATGATGGCTCCATGACCTTTTGCACAATGGGGATTAGATATTTTGGGTCATTTTCCAATAGGAACTAGGCACATGAAGTTTTTCATAGTGGGGATCGATTATTTCACTAAATGGGTGGAAGCTGAACCCTTAGCAAAGATCACACAGCAAAATGTCAAGAACTTCGTCTGGAAGAGCATCATATGCCGATTTGGGGTTCCTAGGGTACTGGTGTTAGATAATGGAAGGCAAATTGATAACATACCCTTCAAAGATTTCTGTGACCAACTTGGGATAAAGAATCATTATTCCTCACCCTCCCACCCGCAAGCAAATGGACAAGTTGAAGTAGCAAACCGATCATTGTTAAAAATCATCAAGACTTAGCTTAAGGGGGCAAAGGGAGTATGGACAGACGAGTTACCAGGTGTTCTATGAACTTACAAGACGACTGTGAGGACCCCTACAGGAGAAACTCCTTTTAAACTAGCCTTTGGAAGTGAGGCAGTCATACCTGTAGAAGTACACATGACTAACCATAGGGTGAAGAACTACAAGGACGAAGAGAATGAAGAACAACTTCATTTTAATCTTGATCTAATAGACGAGGTAAGGATGGATGCAGAACAGAGGACAGCGAGGTATAAAAACCTCATGGCTAAACAATATGATGCAATGGTGAAACCCAGACACTTCAACATTGGGGACCTTGTCCTAAAAAGGGTTTCCTTAGCAACCAGAAACCCAGCCCATGGAAAATTGAGGCCTAATTGGAAAGGACCCTACAGGGTTATCAATTGCAAAAGGCAGGGATTATACTACTTGGAGGCCCTAGATAGACGAAAATTAAAGCACCCTTGGAATGTTAAGCATCTAAGAAGATATTATCAGTGAAGAATCATCTTGGACGAGCATCACCTTGGACGAGCATCACCCTGGATGAGTATCATCATGGATGAAGTTGAAGTTATGTGTTACTTTCCTTATATTTATATGTATTAGTTGCTAGTACTACATGTTTTTAGTATTTTAATTCCCTAAAAGTGCATTAGTTTCCAACTTGTGCACTGTCTATGGACGTATTTGTGATAGACGAAGTCATGAACTTAATCCGTTTGTACATAAGTATTTTCAATTCCTTAAAGGCACTAGCTTCTAAGTATGTGCCATGCTTGTGAACGATGTTTATGTTGTGTATATAGTTTGGATTTCCAATGTATATAATGTTGTGTGAATTTCTAATTTTCATATTGTTGAAGTTCTCATTAGAACTAATCCATAAGAAGGCTAAAGGCCCAAGATGAGCAAAATCTCTGGACGCAGGGATGTAACGTCTATAAGCTTTCCTTAAATAAGGTAAAAGTAAAGTAAAATAAACCGAAGATATATTCATCTAACTAATGGACGAGGTAAAGTGTGTACACAAAAATATTCAAAATCCATGGATAAATATAACCAGCTAAACAATCCAATATTTGGACGAGTGGATGCTGGAAACGTCTTGCCCAAAGACGAGTAAAGAACCATCCAGCCTATGGACAAAAAATAATGCAAGCTAGAAGTCAAATCTATGGACGAATAAAGCTAGTAAATGAAATTTCATTCATAGACGAGTTAAACTTGTAAAATATAAAGAATGGTAAAAGTGTTGAACATGAGAAAATTATCCTAACATGGACGAGCTAAATGCCTTCATGAGTGGACGGACCACACTTAAAACCATAAGATATAATATGGACGATGTAAATAAAGGAAATTCGTTTATACACAAAAAATAATATGTTCAACAGTAAATAAAAGAATGATGGAAATAGACATTCATTCATAAAAATTTAAAGAAGGGTAGACGACCATCATCCAAAAACCCTTAAGTTAGTCAAAGCCAATGAAGGCTATTGTATTTGCTGCACGACCATAAACTTGGACGAAGAAATTGTACTTAAATAAGTTTTAAAAATAAAGCCCAAAACAACGGGCATTCCCAACAAACTGAAATAAACAAATTTTCTAAAAAAAGAAATAAACTTTACTAGGATAAACCACTGGGGGCATTGCCCCCAGACTTTGGGTCGTCTTTGCTTGTCTCAGTGGCATCCTTGGCAGGTTCTATTGAAGCGTCGTCCACAACATTGACGTCCTCGGAGCTCGTCTGAAGCAGGGAACTCTCTACTACAGTGGGGATCATGAAAGAATCAAAATCTATCTCAAAGTAGGCCCTCTTGGCATCAGAGCAGAAGTCTTCATAGCCAGCAGCGTAATGACGGTCTAGAAGATTATTAAAGTCGTCTGACTTCATAAAGGTTGCAATGGCTTCCTTTTGAGCATTCTCCAAAGACGAGGTAAACTCTTGAACTTCCACCTCAAGGTGACTGATACGGGTCTCCTTTTCAATGGAGTCTGCCTTGAGCTCTTCCACCTCGTTCTTTAGCTTCTTCTCATTCCCCTAAAGACAAGTGAGCTCCTCGGTCAGCCTAATCACTTCCCCCTTCTTCAAAAGGACCTCATTATTCAGTTCTTTACTCTTTGCCTTAGCAGCCTTAGCTTCGTCACAATGCTTCTTGGCTTGGCTGGACGCAGTGTAGAACTTCGCCATGGCCTGAAAAATAGATGGACGAAGGAGAGTTAGAAATTTTCCTTAAATTTATTGGAAAATAAAATGGGAATAATAAAAAACTACATACCTTGAAAAGATCATGGATGGCAGAATGTTCAAAATCCCTCACTGACATGTCATAGCATGCGCTCACTTCTTTGTTAGTAATGATTCCTTTAAACGTCTTCCAAGCATAATCCTTGTCCAACACCAAGTTTGGAGGACATTTGGTTTGGACTAAAGGATTAGTCCTGTGAGAAGCTTTGGCTGCAAGGGGAGCAGGGTTTTCAAGCTAGAGGATGAAGGAGTAGTTTGGACGGGCACCAAGTTCACTGCCGGGTCATCCAGGTCTACCGTCGTAGTTGGAAGCTTTGAAACCTTGGGAGGAGGAGTCTTATCAGGCTTCTGTTTCTTAGAACCTCGGCGTCTTGGAAGATCACCAAGGTTAATACTACTTGAAATGCTTTTCCTCTTCCCAGCCTGAATGGCAGGCTTCTGGACGGTCAGTGGAGCTGCTTCGTCTTGGACCTCGACGTCCTCCTTACTCTCAGTGCCGCTAGCAATGCTTTTCCCTTTGTTTTCTTTCATAGTGGCTAACCTTGTGATGGAGAAGATATAGAGTTAAAAAAAATGAAATGAATGATGAAATGCAATGGACGATACTTACTTCGACGAATGGTCTCTTCATGGGCAAGATTTTCTTCAGTTGGCTCAGGACCAAGTCCTCAAACAGCAAGACGACGAAGGGTTACCAAGCTGTGGAAGGATCTATCAGGGTAAGCACGGGCTCTGTCAATACGCTCCAAGTGAAACTTGTCCAAGCGTGGACGAGTAATGGCTGCACAAACATAAAATAGGGTTAGACAAGGAAAATATTAAATAAAACAGACAAAGTAAAGGAAGAAGGACATACCTTCAGGACGAAGACGACCTAGGGCACTGGTAAAAGGAAGGAAGAGGGCATTATTTACATCAATTGGGTCCCTAACCCAATTTCCTGAAATAAAGAAAAATTATTTCTTTCATAGCCTATTAGAAGAACTACGACCCCTAATCAAACTAAATTGGGGGCTCCTAGACGAAAACTGGTAAAAACCAATAGATTGTGTAATTTTTGAGAGTTTATATCAGTAAAGGAACTCGTCCACTGTGATTGGACGGTTCCCCTCAAACACCTCATGCCATAATACTTGCATGACTACTATTGTCCTCCATCAATTAGGGTTGAGCTGGTTTGGTCCAATACCCAACCTAGGGAAGAGACCTCTACAGAAAGAATTGAGAGGAAACCTAAGGCTTGCTAACAGGTAAGAAGTATATACACTAAAACTTGAAAGAGGAGAACAACACCATTTTTCATTTTCAGGTAGATGAGGTCTAAACTCATTGGGAATCTGATATCTACCTACAAGAGTCATCAACTTACTTGCGTCCAGGGTAGACGCCACGTTAGGGGCACAACTATAAATAACATTCTCTTTCTCCTCTTCGTCTTGAGGAGGATTGAGTGACCTACTCCTTTTAGACGAGCTAGCCTCAGCCCTAAAAGTCATCCTACGTTGCATTTCCAGGAACCCCAGACGAATAATGCTCGTCTTGGGAACTACTATCTCTACTACTACTACTCTCATAGCTACCATTACTTCTAGGGGATTCATCCTAGTACCCGCCTATTTTTCTCTCTGTACTACCACTAGACGCAGACATATTTAGAAGAATGAACAAAATTTCCTAAAAGATGAAAACCTAAGGATGAAGGAAAGGAAGTACCTGACGAGAGACTAGAGACGAGGACGACTAGATGGAGCTCTTGGACGAGATGGCAGAAAGGAAAATATCAGAAAAGTGAAGGGTAAAAGAGAGAATGTACATATTTATAGGGCCCAAAGGTGGGTCAACGAAGCGACGCAGACCAACCAGAAGCTGACACATGGCATATTCCTCGAAAAAATAAATCTACACAACAAGTCAACCAATAAGATTGTGACACGTGTCAAAAGCAAACAGTTATACCACAGTGTTCAGGACGACCCTTGGACAAAGGGGGCAATTAATGGTGAACCAAAAATTGGGCTATCTCTAGTTCGTCCAAAGTGTTGTCTAAGTCCAGAAAGGTTATCCCAATATAAGAAGACCGTCCAGCATAAGAAGGTCGTCCAAGGGTAAGAAGGTCGTCCAGCATGAAAGTACCTAGACGACCTCCCAACACTTAGAAATTTTCAAAATAAATTTATGTTTAAAAGCTTATAACTTCTCACTAAGTTCTTAACTTCTGATAGCAGTTGTAGAAGATAAGACTGAACCTTCTAACTTCCATAGCAATTGTGGAAGTTAAGTCTGAACCTTCTAACTTCCATCCACGTTGAGAAAGTTACTAAACAAGTAACCACTCCAAAGCTCACTATAAAAGAACTCATCCATATCAAGTGAAGTTAAGTTTCCACAACCCCTAAAGTTGGAATTCTTGAGTTCTAGAGAGAAAACTAACTTAAACATCGAAAGGTTCTTGACCGGTTCATCCCGGTCACCTTTGATCTTGTGTTTCTTTCTTTTCAGGCCTTCTAAGTAACCACTAACCCATTGAAGCCCGGAGCATTCAGCCTACTAATTATCTGTGCATCATCAAGTTCCATGCCCATCATTATTATTATTAGTATTATTGAAATGGTTCTAATTGTAAGAATTTTTTATGTTATTATGTGATTCTATATAATATCAAGTAGATCCAAAAATGTAAATAAGATTTATTTCATAATTCTTTACAGCGTTCACATGTTATTAGATTATAGTAATTATTAATAAAAATTGAAGGTTTGTGAAAGCACAGTTGGTTTACAGGATTTGATATTGCCGATGAACCACTTAGGAGATTTTCCTTGGAGTAATGGATCAAGCTAGCCAAGGAAGTTCAAGCAACTGTTTTTATTGCAGGTTTTGCTTTTCAGTCATGTATTTTCTACTGATTGGCTTCTCCTTTCTTATGTATGGGTTTAATATTGGATATTATTTTCCCTCTTAAATCAACATTTATATTATTCTGAATTTAGTCCTCGTGTGGACTGTACCTCATGCATCATATTTTCATTACAAAATTTATTGATGAACCCTTGCAGTGCAGTTAGTTTACACAATTAATGAGATAACAGTAAAATATGTTTAGGTCATGCTTTGCGTAACAGTAAAAAAAAAATTTAATAAAAATAGAGCGACACTTGGCACGACCTCATGCACTCCCGCATCAGGTCTAAGGTTTTTTTTTTTTTTTTTTTTTTTTTTATGAAATATTGATTGTTTTGCTTTCGCGTTACTGGAATGGAGTATACGAATGTTAATCTTATAGAAGTCTTATAATGCTATTCACTATCATTTCTTCATTGTATTGTTCAATTGGTCTATGCATCGCACGGATTAGCGACCAGTAATAGTCATAATAACTACAATAGTAATAATAACTACAACGGGGTAACTCACATGATAACTTTAAATTCCCACCGAACCTCAAAGAGCATAAACAATATCAGTCCCAAAAAAAAAATAGAGTAACTTGATCCGCCAGCTACTTTTGCACCAAGTCTAGTTCTATCAAACTGCTTCACATGAATAATCTCTACATGTTGTGAATATGTACGCAAACTTTCTCATAGTACCCTTATTAGCCCGTTACTATTGCCCTGATTCTAGTCATATCAAACCGAATCACGTGAATATAGTTCAAATGACTAATGCGGCCAACTTTTCAATTGCTATGCGACAGCTTCTGACAGTTTCACCATGCTCACTGAGATAGAAACACATTCACGTGATTAATTACGCATGCTTCTGCACTACACTGCATGGACCTACCGCTGTCACCAAGACCAGTCATGTCAACCACATCAGACACACCGCACACGCCAACAAACGTTACAGTTGAGTTAAGTCATTTTCTCAATTTTATGTGTACTGTTCAACATCCCATCACTATTCCGCCCTGTCCAATCAGATTAAACACAAGCCCTACTATCATTCTCACGTGTATACTTCTGTTACCTGTGCACTTCACTACATCAGCTCGAAATTGCTGCACCAAGTCTAGTCATATCAAGTGAACAGTCTGCATGTACCAATTACTATTATGCAGTTGAGCTTACTCCTGTACCAATTATGAATTGCTGCACCCAGTGTAGTCATATCAATCAATCAAGCTGACTCATGTGCCAATTACTATTAACTGAACAACTTGCACATGGCTGACACTACCACATCATACAATTGCCCATGCAATCCTTCTATATATAGTCGTGTAAGCATCACATCTAGATATACCTCAATCAAATTCACCTTTTGCAATGCCGATGCGTAACTGGCTCCTTCCCCATTTTCCTGATAACTACAAGAGGGAGAGAGATAACGATGAGAGGGAATATTATGTAGGACTGCGGTGAGAATGGGAGAACCACATGAACGAGTCAAACTCTCTACATAATGATCTCCTTCTACTCGGGGCACCTTTGGTGGACCAAGTCTCACTGACAATGCCAAAGGGAAACATGGAGCAATGTAGGCGGGCCGTGGCCAAAATCCGAAAGGAAAACAACTTGATGTTCCTTCGTAGGTGCAGGTACCACCTGCTGCAACCTGCAACCAATAGGCAGCTCACCCTAGTGGAACGTAACCAATAGGCAGGCCACTGCAACCAATAGGCAGCTCACCCTAGCGAAACGTAATAGTGTCCTCAGCTACGAGGATTACATGTCAGAATGAATATCTATGTACTACATCGCCTAGCTAGGTTCTATGTGGGGTGCGTACTATTTCTAGAATTACGTTATCAATGTTGGTAATGCCAGTTGGTCGATATGCAGGTCATGCATATTGATGGTATCTTGTGTAAGAATATGTACGTTGTATGTGTTATGCATGCAATAAGTTAACAATGCTGGTGATGTTAGTTGGTCGATATGCAGGTCATGCATATTGATGGCATCTTGTGTAGGAAAATTTAGGTATTATGTATGTGTTATGCATCTAATAATTTGCCTACCTCTTTGCTATAAGTAGTCATTCAAGATTACGCATCAAACGTGCATATTTGTGCAAACGATGATAAGGTTTACATAAACCTCTCACCATAAACATTGTTCTCTACACAATACGAATACAACAACAGTGACACACATACATCTAAAACATAATTAAGGATAATAGTTATACATCAAAGTGCAAGTGGACCACAACACGATTACTCTTCATCTGACATCTCCACGTCCGACTGATAAATGTCTGCTGCAAGAAGTGATTGCATGTATTGTGCATGCTCATACAACTTACACTCCACTAATTCTCGAATCTCCACCTGGGTCCGATATCGATTGAGATGTATCTTCATTCGATTATTTTCTTCTCTTATGCTGCACAATGCTTTATGAAGTTTGTCTATAGTGTCTTTTGGCATCTGCGATGTAAGTCGCCGAGGCACTAGCAGCTTATAACCGACCATCTTATCATAAAACATCTCCTATTCACGGAGTAACTAGTCCCACTCCGCCCTCATGGTATTGTGGACCTATGCACTATTTCGCAGGTTGGGATTGATTGGATAGCTAAATTCATCTTCTAGTACCCAGCAATGACCCATCGCGATGAACACATAGCGTGGCCTGTAGCGATAAAGGTCACCCATTGATGCTAACTACAATAACATCAAAAGATCGAGTTAACAATGTGCATCAACTGTTAGTAAATAAAGTATAGCTACATGACATGGTACACGACTAAGACAATTCTAAATTGATGTAGTTTAACATGCTAGATCTATCATGTGGCTCGTAACATAAACAAAAGAATAATCGTACAATGATGCATAATGCATGGCACTGTGTGAATCAGAGATGATGATCTGGTCAAGTACACTGCAACTATGCCAATATAATTGACTTATACTACTGTACACATGTGGAAATACACTGTAACAATGGGAGCATGGGTACTCCCGTTCATGTACCGTTTTTCCAACCTATATTGACATGACAAGCCCTGATACTCATATATAAATTTTTTTATGATATTTAGACCATGAGATGAGCTTATAAATGCACCACAATATTGAATGGATTATTTCTATCCCGCTAACTTCTTCAACTGACTAAGCTATGAGTCACAATGCCTCAAGCTCAAAACCTACGGTGCAAAATAAGTTTAGATCTACTTCAACAAATGCATCATCACAAGTTCCAGCAGAGCAATAACTATAGACATACACAGACCATTATGGAGGGAAATGGGTTGGAAAGAAAAGAGATTTTGTTAATATTCCAATATACATGTACGAGAGTTTAAGAAGCGTCGGACACATCATGGTTGGTAGACCTGCACAACTGAGTATAGATACCACCACAACAGAGTTCACCACAACAGAATAACCATAGTCAGAGCTATATGAGAAAAGGTGTGAGTTAGAGGTGTACTATCGATGGCATGGGTTACGAGTTCCTAAGGCACGGTCAGCCGAGCTTCCTAGAGACAAACCTACCAACATACTTGCTCGTCTTGAACGGGAGAACAATCAAATGCAAAGGCGACTAGACCGTTTTCATGCAGTCCAAAAGGCTAGGAAACATCTATCAAGGAAGGCACAAGAGCGAGCCATCAAGTTTATAAATGAAATTACTACTTTAGACGATGATAAATATATTTCAGACTTCTTAGATTCAAGTAATGATGATTTCCAAAAATTCCTACCTACGAAGATTAGACGTTGTTGTTAATGTCTAGACATTCTATGTAAGACATAGTGTTGTTGTCAATGTCTGACAATGATGATTATGTATATTCAACTAAAGTATGGAATGCATTAATGCATGATATGTGAGTCCCACCACCTATGGACACATTAGCAAATAATAGATAGGGAGACCAGCATACAATTTCGTCTATAGTCCACTTTTATTGCTTTTGCATTGCTGATTTGTTAATAAAAGCCTTCTAGAGTTATCAACATGACCATAAATGCTACTTATCATATTCTTATAATTATGTGTTATCTTTCATTTCACTAACCATCTTATAACAATCTAAGAAAAATAAGGTATATAGTTGATTACTTCCTGCTATGCTAAAGATTCTCATTTTCTTGTGATTAAAATTTACTACAACAAACAACTAAATCACACCAATGTACTCACATAACACTCATTCAAAAAAAAAAAAAAAAAAAAACAAACAAACAGTAAAATATCAAATGAAAATACCATTGCCATAAAATTCTGGTATGGGTTTTTTACCTGAGATGATAGAAATTTCAGTTTAGTCCAGAAGAAGCCATGGATATGTGGAGCAGCAACGGAATTCAGCTCAGACTGAAAGCAAGACAATCTGAATGGGAGTAGATGTAATGATACAACATAAGCATATCTCGATTTTAGAGATATTGATTTTGCTTTATAACTCGATAATTTTATAGTCGGGTATATAACTCGATTTTATAGTAATCAAGTTATGTACGGATTAAAAAAATGAAATGCCGCGCTGGCGAGCTAGCGTGGCAAAAATCTCGTTAAAACTCGATTATAAGATCATCGAGTTTTACGCAAAACTCGATTATGGTAATGTCAATTTTTAAAACAGGGGCATATCCTTATATAATTTGCGAAATGGGGCAAAATGCTGGAAAGTTTTGCTGAAAGGGGTAAAACCCCATTTTGGCCTGCAAGTCGGTTATCAACTACTCTCTTGGACACAAGTACACAAAACCAAGAGCACTCCTTAGTTCAGAGGCACGTCCAGCTCCCTTGACGTAAGCTATAGGGAGCCGGAGAGAGAGAGAGCATAAATTGGAAGAGTTGTCAAAATCCAAGATCCAAGACCTTATAAGAAACAAAAGCTAATTGGCATTTCATTGTCTTTCAATAATAAGGAGGAGCCTGGAACGCACCAGGAACATACAAATTTAAATGAATATTTGAGCTGAACTTGTAATACTAACATACAAATCTATGCAACAATACTTATATTTTTATTCTTAAATTTCTAAATTCTGCTGTAAACAATTATTTTTTGATAGGCCTGTTGTATACAAATGAATATTATGGAACTCAATAATGGGTTTTGTTTCAACTCCTGATGTGTACTGCAGATAAAGCTTTGTTTTAGCTAGTGTTGGTCGCAGCTTGTAGTTGGCTAGCTTTTGCTGTGTTTTTGTAGTTCTGTGGTTGTGTCTGTGCTGTTCTGTCTGTACTCAAGAGTCTAGCTACTCTTGTTTCTTTTGTTGGTTAGGCTGTTTGTACTCTGCCCTGCTTTTATTTCAATAAATTTCTCCCTTGTTATGCCCACAAAAAAAAAAAAAAAAAAAAAAAATGGAACTGAATAATGCAAATTTTATTCAAGCTGCATAGTATAATATAATCAACAGGGATGACCCTTAGTTTGTTGAAAAAGGTGAGGTAGTATAGGACCCTAAGGCTTTTTTTATTTTATTTTATTTTATTTTTTTGCTGAATATAGGACCCTAAGTTTGTTGAAAAAGGTAAGGTAGTATAGACTATATAAACTCCATTTTTTTTTTCAATTATGAATCCGTGTGGAGAACCCCACCTGTGATATTACAGGTTTAAATTATCTTCTACCAAATTTTTTTTCTCCATATAGCATAGGAAATAATGCAAAAGTTCTGCACGATACAATATATCACAAGCTGCAGTCAAGCCTCCATGAAAGATCGCCTGATTCTATACTATAACAATTAGCCAAAGTGTCAGAGAACATCAAGTCTGTCAGGACTCAAACTTGATACAAAAAGTGGGACGTCGGTAATAATGTGCAAAGTGATAGATTGAACATAGCACTTGCACATACAAACAATGAAGTTATTGTTAACCACAATAATGGCTTTGATTTGATAAGGATTGGCATAATGACAATAGCCAAAAAAAGACTGACATGATATACAAAACGAACTTATACCAACAAAACAAAATTATACCAATATCATACAATAAAACAAGAGGCAACGTTCCTCAATATGAAATTATACAACATCTGATATACCTATTCAACCAATTGAAGAAGTTTTGGCTGAAAGGTGAATAAGCGCACGCCTATGGTAAGTGGTACGAAGCTTCTTGTATTTCTGCACAAAGGTCCCAAGGTCCACATCCCTATCTAAGAGCTGTTTGTGCAGGTTTTCCGATTCCTCCTCCGTCTTATTCATTGCATCTGAAATAACAAAAAATTATTTCACATCTCCATAACGTATATCTCCAAAATAAAATCAAGCTTGAGCCATAAGTAATGAATAACCAAAGTTGGCCTATTCTACAGAACCTTGAGTTGTCATGATGAAGAATACCTTGAAGCCTTTGGAGAAGGGATTGAGGGGAATAGAATTTCAATGTCTCTTCCTTCTTTCTCTCAAGCTCATTGAGTTTCTCCTGAGCAGCAGCCAATTCTGTTGTCCGAATTATTCTGCACTGTACCATAGAATTGAAGGAGGAAAAAGTTCTTCAATCAGTTGACTAATCTTAAAGCAAGGAAAAATTCATTCAATCAGTTGACTAATCTTAAATCAACAAATGAAAGATGAGCATACAAACTAACCTGGTTTCTAAGCTCCATAATCCGTGGTTCCTTTTCCAAGTTCTCCCCTGATATAAAAGAAAGTGTTAGGATCTCTCCCCCAAGTGTAGTATTGTATTGCAACTACCTAAACTACATGCTAAAAAGGTAGATACATTGGGTGGGGAAAAGGACAAGCACTCACTCGCAAGTTGTAGAGTCTCCTTACGAAGTTCATCTCTTAACTGATAAGCCATAAAAGAACAGAGGGGAAAAAGATTAGAAAGACATGGAAACTCAAATATCATAAACAATAGAAATTCAGCATGTAGTGCATGTGAGTGCACACATTCTTGTATTTGCAGTTCGCAGATGTCTCTTTAAATATTATAGCATACATTAATCCTCAACTATGCAAGCTATGACTACAATCAATTAATGTTATTCGTGCTTACACAATTGATTTTTACATTGCTTTATCACATTTTTATCTCATAATATCAGTAACTTGAAATGAAAAGAATAAGGACAACGCATCTTCTTTTCCCATAGAAGTGATGGTAGTGACTTCAAGATGAAAATCTATGTATTGCTTGTATTTGATGCTCCAACCAAATGCAAGTAACCGAAGGACATACCAGCAAACAGCAAGCTGGAGACTCATGACCCAATCAATCAGAAACATCTCTGTCCTTCAAACACAGTTATCTCTCTCTCTCTCTCTCTCTCTCTCTTTATATATATATATATAATCCCAAACAAATCTAAGCAGCTAACATTTTTTCCCTAAGTATCTATAATTCCATGTGTCATGCATTCCCTTTCTTTCATTTACTTCTGAATCAAATATGGACATATAGATAATCTGTAGACCATATCAGATAATCACAACAGACAAGATTCTATTAAAGCACCACATATCTACAAGGGAATCCATGCCCGGCAGCCATAGTTGCTCGCACACTTCAGTAAGTTTCATCAAAACAAAAGTCAGTGGTAAGGGTCTGCCACTAATCTGGATAAACCCCTATCCTTTACAAACTTTGGGTAGGAGGTGATAGCACCAAAGGATTGCCAGTTTTCAGTAATCCTCCATGAGAACGTCTCTTCTTACAGCCATTGTCAAACTATTGCAGTTCCAAAGAAAAGTTGCCACAACTAAGAAATTTTTTAGTAGAACCGTTCGGCAAACCAGAGCAAGCAACATGCAACAATTCTATATTTGAGAATGTTAGATTAGAGAGAGAGAGAGAGAGAGAGCATAATCCACAACTTACATTGTTTTGAATTTTCACTTGATCAAGTGAGAGTAAGAAATGATGGTATGCATCCTTGTCAGACAAAAGCTTCCGTAATTCATCAACACTAAAGAAATTTATCAAGAAAACAAGAGATGATTAGAAACTACAAAAGTGAAGTTAGAAATCTCATAACATAATACAAGAAGTTAATTATCTTTATTGGCACTACTGAAGTGACTAAGACACACATGCATTAAATAAATGCACTCCAAAGAGGAGTGACTCAGATTTTCAATCACTTACTAAATAACTTAATATCTAGTAATAAGCTTTACAATTTGGCCAAAATATAATCAAGATTAAAAAATAATGTATTGGAATACAACCTCAAACAAACAAAAGAAAAATGCTGATAAAACTTAATAGGAAATTTAGAATCCATACATAAATGATACAATAGAAACAACATTAATAGGAAACACGGCTAAATTCCTTTTTGACAATCTTTAGACTGTCGCAATATACACATCCATGATGAACTTTAATACTAAATGCCCGTTGGATGGTGAAATTAATATTAGAAAATGACAAATTACAAGGAGGAGAGATCAAAGTGTTCAATTTTAGCTTCCTACAGTCTAATGTATTTGGAAATTTCCATAAATGACAGGGTGGTGCTTGACAAGCCAAAGGTGTAGTCCTAATTCTTAACAAGATTTCCCACACCCATATTGCAAGCCATCTAAAGAAACATAGAGAATCAATAAAGAAATAGTAATCTTAGTAATAAAGATAAGAAAAATGTCCTTAGTACCCTATATAACACCCCCCTCCCCCACCCGCCAATTTTATATAGCAAAAATATAGTTGACAAATTTAAATAAATGAATAAAAGCAGGAGTCTTAAAGTACCAAGCACCTACCTTTTATCCTTCAAAACAGCAATAATACCAGCAGCTTCAGCAGGTGAAACATGTGATGGCGACTGTGGCCTGTCTGAAGTCCTATGAGAACTGAAGCTGCTAGAAGAGGCACTACTTGGCGTTCCTGGACGAGATGAATTTGGGGAGCTAACTACAGACGGAGGATACCAAGACTGTGAAGAACCATCCTGTGGACGCGGCTGAGGTTGTTGGTCCTGAGATCCCCTGCAGGTAGAGGTGGTTTAACCTTTAACGATTAACAAAATATAACCATTGCGAAGGAACTAAAGGAACACAACAGCAAACTCAACAGACTAATAAGGGTTGGTCAATACGATTGAATAAAGCATCCCAACGCTAAACAATCAGCTAATGTTACATAACATAACTGCCAATGAAGTATATGATGCACCAATACTAAAACCTCAATCACATGTCAAAACTAATGCATTCAATAGGCATCATACATGAATTCAACCGTGTTCTTATCTGCTTTATGTTTGAATTAAGTATATATAAGGCATTAAGAATATCATTTCAACATGCCATGTTCTTGCACCAATTGGAAAATGCACTTATGGGCACTCTTTCTTCCAGAACCACATCATTCTGATTTTTAACAATTCCCAGAAAGACAAACTTCCCATTTTATCTAGTTTTACCAGAATTAACTGAAAAAATGAGTTTTTTTTTTTTTTTTTGGATAAGTAAAGAGAATTAAGTGAATAAAATAAAAACAATGAAAAAGAAAATGGGGGCATTCCGAGAATTGAACTCGGGACAAAAAAAAAAGCTCGACCCATTACCCAGATCCTTCATAAAATCTAAACATAATCGAGATTATTCTACCACTCCAAAATCTGGTAATTCGGCTAAAATAAGTTCCAAGTACAAAGCTCAATGCATAATCAGAAAAAGTAATCTGAATGACAAAACTAATGCATTCAATAGACATCATACATGAATTCAACCATGTTCTTATCCACGTTACGTTTGAACTAAGCATATATAAGGCATTAAGACTATCGTTTCAACACGCAGTATTTTTGCACCAATTGGAAAATGCTCTTATTGGGCAATATTTCTTCTAGAACCACATCATTCAGAATTTTTAACAATTCCCAGAAAAACAAACCTCAGGTTTTATCTATTTTTACCAGGATTAACCGAAAAGTGAGATTTTTTTTTCTTTTTTCTTTTTTTTTTTGCATATTAAGAAAATACCCAGATTCTCCGTAAAAATATAAACATAATTGAGATTATCCTACCACTACGAATTCAAGTAATTCGGCTTAAATAAGTTCTAAGTACAAAGCTCGATGAACAATCAGAAAAAGTAACCTGAATAAAAAAACGCAAATTATAATCAAAATTCAATGCAAATCACATACACGAGCGTCGATTATTGATCATAGCAACATAAAAAATAAAAAATAAAAAAGCCACAAAATTTAAGCTTCGGCAAACAATTGAACAATCAGATTGAAACCAAAAAAAAAAAATTGATTGAAGAAAACCCTAAACAGAAAGTGAAATTAAAAGAGACAAAAATTGAGGTTGAATTAAGCGGAAATACCAGAACTTGAACATCGCCGATTAATCCACGAGTTGAAATGCAGAGAAACCCTAGAAATGAGGAAATTGAAGTGTGGAAGAGAATGAGAAAACCAATCTCTGATTATGAGTTTTGCGTCTTTCCGAGTATTAAGATTTTCTGACTTTTCTCTACGCGTGGTCTGTCCTCTTAACTCTTAACTCTTAAGTAATCGCTTCTTTTATTTTTTATTATTATTATTTTTAATTTTTTGGGCTCAGCAATTCCAATAAAGAAAAAAAAAAAAAAAAAAAGAGAGAGATTTATCCCAAAAATAGAAAATGAGAAATGAGAAATGAGAAAGAAACATATAAGGTCAATGCTTTTTCGTCTTAACAAGAAATTTAGTTTGTTTACAGAATAATGATTCGATCATAACTTTTGTTATAATTTACCATGTTGCGAGTTGTGAACATTAAAAAAAAAAAAAATCTTAGGTCTACACATTTATCATAACTTTTTTTTTTCTAGTACGTTATCAATTATATTTTTCTATAGTAAACTTTCATCCCATTTACAAATTATCATTTGTTCAATCGACACCTTAACTTAAAAGAATTTTATCAATGTATCACTTACTATGTAAATTAGGCATTGAATATGATGATATTGGGTGTAATTATAAAATTATTTTTGTTGGTTGTATTGAAAAATCACAATTTCTTTTTCATTTAACTTTCAATTTGAAGGTAGGAGTGTATAGTTTGTGATTCTCTCAAATTGAATTGTCAATTGAGCAATTTGATATTTTGGGATTGGGAGGCATTTTAAATGAGGTGATAGTTCAAAAGAAAAAAAAAAGTGTAATTTGACTAAAAGCAATGAAATAATACAATAATATAGAGGTTTAGAGGCATGAATGAATTATTTTCATTGAAGCAATATTTGCTTACACTTGAATGAGTCTAATGGGTTGCATGTGGATCGTCTTCATGATACAATTAAGTTAATATTCAACTAGTAACATACATGGAGAATTGTGTTAATTTCTTTCCAATGGCGTGCAAAAATATGTAATATGTAAAAGGTGTACTTGAAATGTCACACAAATGCTATCAAGGCTGTTACTAGCGGTTAAGGACTTAAAATTATCATTTCCTTTTTCTTTTTCTTTTTTTGCAAAATTATTTAGAAAACACACTTATGGCATTGGCAGCTGTCTCACTCGAGCAAGAATGATTTGCTTGAGTGAATTGTCATTCGTACATGAGAAAGCTTTTTAGAAAATCAAAATTTGATCCAAGTCCAAGAGTTCACCTGTATGTCACTTGTCTCTCACTTGAACAAAAGTTCATGTTTTGAGTTTTGGGGGTATTTTAGTCATTTTTGGGTTTTGGGGGGATATTTTGGTAATTTTAAGGTTTTGGGGGTATTTTGGCCATTCATTTAGGTTTCGGAGGTATTTTGGTCATTTTGTAGGTTTCGTGATTATTTTGGTAATTTTGAGGTTTTGGGGTATTTTGGTCATTTTTGAAGATGTTAGAGTACTTTGGTCATTTACACTTTAGGGGCATTTTAGTAATTTTGATAATTGGGTAATTGGGTGAGTTGGGGTTTACCCATAATAATTGGGTTGGATTGGGTTTGGATTAGAAGCAATTAGTTAAATGAGTTTTAATGGATAAATGAGTTTTACATACCCAACCCAATTATGCGCACTCCAAATCTACCCATTTGATACCCCTAATATCTTCCCTCATCCTTTGACTCGAGCAAGTGCCTTTGCTTGAGCAAGATCCTTAATATTAATTTGTTAATTTATTTCGATCTTTATTCATTCTACTACTCTTTTAAACATAATCTTCTCATATTTCTCCCTCTCTCTCTCTCTCTCTCTCTCTCTCTCTCTATATATATATATATATATATATATAAAGATTCGTCCCAATTTTAGTTTTTAAAGTGTTTTAGCTAATTTCACTTATGTAATTTATTTTTTTTGCCTTGTGTTGTAATGTTTATCGGGTGGTGACACCCAGGCTGGTATAGCCGGGCCCGCGTAGGCCCCCCAAAAGAACCGAAAGGTGAATGTAAAAGATCAGAATCTTCTAGACTTGGAAGCTTCTAGACTTGACTTGTTAAAATCAATTGACTTTCGTGGTGCAAAGTGTTTTGACTGTTAGGTGGGCTTACTCGTCGTAATAGCTTTTCGTTTTTGGACAAATAGATAATTGGGCTAACCGGGCTTAACTTGGGCTCAACAAGCCACGTACATGCTTCTTAATGTGTGGTTGGTTAGATATAATGATTATATATGCTAAGCCTAATGGATATATTTTTTTTCAAGCCCAAATAAATAGGATGTTGATCATTTTAGTATTTTACTGGTCTATTGATCCTATTGGAATTGGACACTACCGGTTAAAAACGGCAACTTAAACTTTTGCATGATTAGTATTATCTTAGATTCAAAAAAAAAAAAAAAAAAAGAAGAAAGAAAGAAGAAGAGTATTATATCATAGGACAAAGTTTAGCTATAAAATTAGTTATAATCTAAAACTACAATCTTGCTCAATATCTTTTTATTGGAAGTCAATTTTGAGAATTCTACCATTGAATTATATCTTTTTTTTATATCTTCTATGCTTGCAAATTTTCAATAGCTATGCTATCAATAAATTGTTTTAATTGTTAGTTTTTGTAGTTTAAGATTATGTATAAAATATAAGCTTATAGATCATATACTAAATAATATATGATTGACACAAAATTTTACATGTGTATTAAGAGTGTATAGAATATGCAATTCAATGGTTAGATTTTCAAAATATGTAGTAATGTTTATTTTATTGAATAAGGATGTAGTTTTAGGCTACAACTAATTTTGTAGCTAAACTTTGTCCTATATCATATTATTGTGTTTAATTGTTAGGTATTTCCTTCTCAAAAAAAAAAAAAGGGTATTTTTAAATATATAAATAAATCGGGTTTGTATTTTTTTCATGGTCAAATTCCATTCATATTTCTCGTGGAATGATTTTTTTTAACCAAATAAAACTCAAGTACAGATTACAGTAGTTTTTGTTAAATTCATAAATTAATTAAATTATAAAAATTTAATATCATATAGTTATCATTTATGTATCTAAAACTTTAGAATTTAATTTGAAAACAATATCAAATTTATTGAATTTACTCTCTCTCTCTATATATATATTCTCATATTTTAAAAATTATACACTCATTTTTATGAGGAAGAATACATTATAATATAAAGAATTTGAGCTTCTCAAACTTTGGAAGGCAATCATATTTTTTTGCTCTTCAATAAAAACGTTTGCTTATTTAATTTTTTTCCCTTACACTTGTTTTTTTTTTGTTTTTTTTTTTCATTTATAAGTTTGAATTTTAGAGAACATTGATAAAATTAAAAATATTTTCTTTCTATTTTGTTTTGATGAAGTTTGACAAATAAAAGAGAACATCGATAAATTAAAAAAAAAAAAAAAAATTTCTTTCTATTTTGTTTTGATGAAGTTTGACATATAAAAGAGATATACAAAAATAAATATAGAAAAAAAAAAAATGAAAAGGTGTGGATTTCTTTGGCCGGGTGGGGGCAATTGCCATTGACTACAGCCTTTCTCATGGCCCCCTTTTTTTTTTTTTTTTTGGTTGATATCTCAATTTTCACAATTAAGGGCCTGTTGGGATTGAGAAAGAAAGAAGGGGGAGTGGAGCGAAGTAAAGTAGAGTTGGTTGAAACAGGCTAATTTTGGGTCAATTATACTCTACTCCCTCTTCCTCCTCCTCAATTCAAATGGAATGGAATTCTAAAGTCTCATCTAAAAGTTAAGAATTTACTTTTTCATAAGGATGAGGAGGCTTGTGGGATTTGAATCCCAAGTATTACAAGAGGTGTTGGAACTAAGGAGTATCCTTCAAATCTCACTTCTCACACTTATGGTCTGTTTGGATACTATTTATTGCTGAAAACTGAAAATACTGTAGCAAAATAATTTTTAAATGTGTGAATAGTACCGTGAGATTTAGTTTTAAAGTTTTTTTTGCTGAATAAAGTATTTACGGGTCCCGTAAATAGTATACGAGACCCACTAAAAAGGCAAAACACTGCTAAAAATTCTGTTTCAGCTCTATCCAAACGTACGCGGAGTTGAAATGGCAAAATATCATGCTTACAAGTAGTTAATGCTATTTATTGGGGTTTCACCTACCATAATGGCCATGTGTCTTGTTTTCAACTTTTTAGTAAACTTACATTAAACTCTCAGCATTATATTTTTAAAACTAATTTCTCTGGACCTACCGAAAACTAAAATCCAACTTCTCGAGAATCCAAACAACAAGGAATTTAATCTAAACTCCTTGATGGGTTGATTATCAACATTGCTTCAACTTTTCCTTTTTTTTTTTTTCTATTTTTGTTTGATATAACATAAAATATTGGGGAAAAAGTTACACAATATAATACACTTCGCCTGCAAAGTCAATATTGGCTAACCTACCATACCGCAGCCTTATCTAAATGTATTTATCGTTACGTTGAGTAGTTTCTCATCTTTCTTTCGGTATAGAGTACTCACTAAAAATTTCCCAAAGATGGAAGAATAAACTATTTTCATCTTTAATCATCTTTGTCCAAGAAGGTTCAATACAAAGAATCAATCTGATCTCAAATTCAAGGTAACCTTGATAACTTACATGGAAAATAAGGTATTTGAATAAAATTAATCAACTTTATGTAATTCAGTCTCTCTTCATAACAAATTTTCTATGCCAAAGGGGGAAGCCAAGAAGAATATACTACATCTGCACAATATATATTTATCACCTTTCCTATGTATAAATAATAGAGCTTCACGCACAAAGCTTTGTTACAAAATGTTTATTTCATTTTAGTAAAGTTAAGATTAATTCGGTGATCGAGTAATGTTGCCCACCATCTCTAAAGAAACACAAGGCTGATCAACAGGAACCTGCACACATAATCATGAATGCAAAAATCTAGTAAGACGATGTTAGCACCATTGACCAAATGTGCTATAGTGATTGTATCAAAACTTATGGGGGTGGGGGCGCAAGGCTCGGGATTCAAATTTTTAAGAGAGAATTTCACACACATATACACTTAAATTAAGCTAGAGTATGTAGAGTATAATTTCTATCTCAGATTTTAAAAAAAAAAAAAAAAAATTGAATTCTTGAGTGACTTCTAGAATCTAAATCATGTGTGCATAATTGACTGAAAATAACTTAATTAATCAATTTTAACAAATAATGAAATTATTTTTGGTGTAGATGATTACTTACATAGTGACCAGCCCCAAGAATCCAAAAAAAATACAAGTTTTTGTAAGACCTAAAGAACCCTTTTGTTGTAGTATTGTCTCCTGAGCAATATAAAGGAATACGATCCAAGCTCATGAATTTTTTCAAGCCACCCCACCTGAAATGTTGATCCAATTGAGCATCCAATAAACCTTTTTTAATTTTTGGAGAGAGCGTCCAACAAACTTAGACAAAATGTAACACGTATATAGTAAAATTCATAATATATTGAAAGGAGAGTTAGTGTAACAGTGTTACTTGAGTTTTTTAAGCCATGCTTCTACTCCTTTGGTTGAGCAAATTAGATCAACCTATTATTGAAAACCGACCAAACCGTATTAGTCTCTAAAGATAATGAAAGAAAAATGAAGTCAACTATATATATTTATGTTAAAGCAACAATTCCGTAGTTGCTTTAGTTTAGTTTTGTTTTTAAACAACTGTTGGTCCGTTATTATGAATATTTTTACCTGTCCATTATAAATGGTGACATTGACACCTTTAGCTAGGAGATGGTCAACCTGGCCAAAACTTCAAATGTCAATTATCATGGTCACCATGACATAAAATAAAAGTAGCAAATTCAGTCAGTTGATATGCAAGCAAACTTAATTAGACACATACACATTCAATTTACCTCTTTGATTCTTGGTCTCATGTAATCACCTCTCATGGCCTGGAAAACCAACATAGACTGCGAAACCCATCTACAACAACAACAACAACAAAAAATAAATAAATCAAACAATTAAGGAAAATTTGATGATTGAGGCCAGCCAACATATTTGTTCCTACAATTTGAGGATGAACTTACTTTACACTTTTGGGAATAATCTTCAATTTCTTTCTAATAGGTCCATTCATCAATCTAGGAAGGTCATGCAAATTACTACTTGGTGAATATTTTTTGGTGGATAGATATTCTGAGTACTTGCCCATCACTTCTTTTCCTTTGGATCCCCTATTCCCTGTAACTGGGTCATTGTTGCTATCCAACAAGAAGTTGTAGAAATCCTGCAAATCCAATACATGAATCACTATTCTGCAGTCTATTGTGTGTGTGTGTGTATGAGAGAGAGAGAAAGAGAGAGAAATAATCACCACATTGTTGCTGTTATCGGAAATAATGTTCTGGAGGAGACCATATGATGCTGTTGCATTTTTATAGTTACCTTTTGCTATCTGCCTCCGAATCTTATGAGCTAAACTGTTTTCCAATTTTGTTGCATTAGTGAAATTTTTTTCCATTTGATATTGTAGCTAGTTCAAATGGCAGATTTCTCTGACCTGTTTGATATTTTCAATGTGTTGCTGTCAATTCTTGACAAGTCTTTCAAAAGGGGTCCCCATGAGAACTGCAATTTAATTCATGAATTTAACACAATAAGTCATCAGAATCTTTCTATCAATTTCCATATGCAGAAGAGTTTTAGCTGCAAACGATTTCCCCATATGTAGCAAGAATTACATACCACAAACTCTTCAGGAGAAATCCAGCTATCTCCCAACGCCACCCCTACATATCATAACAAAACCACACAAAGTATAAAATATTTTTCATTTGTTAAAAGTCTTGTCAAAGTATCATAACATATCATTTTGTAGAAAAAATTTGTTTCGTGCAAAACAATGTACACTGATATCTCATATAATATAAACATGCGTCTCATGTGCGAAAAGTCCACATGTAGATCATTCACATTTATAGTATAAAAGTAACGTGTAGTATACTGGGTGTACTGAATAATTTCACCTAATTTCATGAGATCACAAGATAATTTTATTACCACCAAGTTGTAGCTTTAATGTTCCTGCTTCAATTGCTTTTAGAGCTGATACCCCAAGAGTCACAGCAAACTTTCCACCATATGACTCTGCAAAAATGTATAAAGGACTTTTTTGGAGGGTCTCATTTCTATTGAAAAGCTTCTTCAATAGGGTAGTTAAATCTTCAGCTGCCTCTTCATCGGTTTTAACCACCAAGGTCTTATCCTCCACAAAACTAAAGCCTGTGGCCACTGGATTATCCTAATATCAATAGGAAATCATAAATTTCACATTACACTTAGGAAAGAGATTTGAACAAAGTAATACATAATGCAATACATAAAATTGTACCACAAAAAGAAGATCAGCTTTTCGGAGCCAAGTTGAATTCCGGGGATTCAATTTTGCATCCAGTGGACCAATTTCTAGAAAATTTCCAAAACCAACGCCAGAGCTTCCCTATGTGTAATAGAATCTGAATCAGCATAAACATGTAATCATATTGTAACTTGAGAATATTGTTTACTAAATTTAGTAACTTACAGGTCCTCCTTGGAGCCAGAGAATTGTTGGCCATGGTTTGGATGGATCTTCAACTCTAAATGGACTTCTATAAAGCCACCAAAACATGTGGGCCTCTATACATTGCACATATATAACCCAAGTATCAACAACAATGGTGACAAAAAGTACAAAAATCTTATTGGGTTGACATAAAAAGAGTTTAAATAGATTTTGCAAGTAAATATTGTTTTATTACTTGGTCGAACTTCTACATATCCCCAGTGCTCCGACCCATCATTGGTTCCTGCAGCGTAGGCAATATGTTCATGAAGCAATGAGAAACTAAGCAAAAGAGAGAGATACAGAAGGGAGTACTGGTTTTCCATGGCAATCAACCTCTTCAATTTTTCATATGAAATCGTAGAGGAGAGAATATATATAGAGATAAAGAAACATTGCCATGAGAAGTATCGCCTCGCTTTCTTTGACTAAGAAGACCCAAACAGATAATGAGAAAGCAATATTTTTTTATTTTTTGCTAACCAAGCAATATGATAATTATAACTAATCAAGTTATAAATGACATAAAGAGAAAAGTCAAGGGGAAATAAACATAAACTTTGTTGGCGTACCATTGACACAATCGGATTGTGATAATTCCAACGAATCGAGTTATACCGAATGTGCAGAATATTCAAAGAGAAACATGCATAAACTTTGTTTGCGTAGCCTTGACATCATTGGTTGAGAACGTAACTTACTGATAGGAGTTCTCATATTGTTTCACATGATGCTTGACAGGAGTTGAGCAATTCTAGCCGTAGCGTTTTAACAAATGAGATGTGCCCATAATGATAACCTCATCAAGGCCCAGTGATATACGTGATATTATCCATCGTCACCTGATATGGGATTTATATACTATATAAGTCCACATTGAAGACCTATTTTTTTATTAGCAAAAAAAAGAAAAAGAAAGAAAAGACATATAATTGGTTGAGAAATAAAGAAGTGTGGGTTACGGCATAGACTTTGGGTTACGTATCTGAATGCATTCTATATTAAAATGCTGAAAGACAAAACGAGAGCACCAACGCTAAAATAGTAACCAGTATGTAGCAATCAGTGGCTAATTCTTATTTGTACAAGTTATCTCTCTCTCTCTCTCTCTCTCTCTCTAGACTTTCGAACCATTATGAGAAGAGAAGGGTGAGAAAAGGTCGGAAGGAGTTGGCTAAAGAAAGGAAAAAAGGGTACTTAGTACTTACTACGTGGTTGGGTGACAAGGAGAGAAATAACAAGGATTTTTTTTTTTTTTTTTTTTTGAGTCACGTTTATGTTTACAAAAAATATCTTATTACACTGAAAAATATAGTTTCATAAAAAAATATACACAACTCTTGTTACATGCAAGCAATTACAGTCTATCATGTAGGATAGTTACGGTAAAAGTTGTAATTTTTTATATAATACTAAAATTACTCTTATTACCCACTTACTTTTGAAATCATATTTTTAAAACACAGTTTCAGTTAAAATTATACTTTAAAAACAAGATTTTAGTCCATGACACTATGACAGTGAGTGTGTAAGGTTTTCTCTTTCTTTTGCTTTTAGGATTACACTAGTATTATTCTTGTGCAATGCACGGCTTAACGAAGATTCATATGTAAGCTAAATTTTTCTTAAAATAATTAAAACAAAATTACCAAATAAATAGTAATAATAAATTATGAAATAAGTAAAAAAATTTAATTAAAAAAATTGCTTTAAGTTCTAATTGTTTAGAGTTTGGACTTTATCAATGTTTATCTATTTTTATATTTGAAAATTCTCTTTGTGCTTTGTATTAATTTCTTAATATGAGATATGGAATGAGTTTGATCATTTCTATTTGGGTAATGTTTAATCTATGCTTTAGCCAGCACCAACAATATAAACAAAATAGTTTCTCAATACAAATTTTTTCCCAATAATAGTCTAATTAAACAAATCAACATACTCACAAATTAAATATAATAACCAAAACCCAAAATCAAAACACAAATAAAAGAGTTCAAAAATTGAGAATTAAAAAAAAAAATCAAAAACTTACATAAGAGAACCAAGAACTTAAATGGATATCCATTATTTTTCTTTTTCTTTTTCTTTTTTTTTTCTTTTTTTTTTATAGTAAACTTCTTTTGGCATAATATCCTGCACACAAATTCAGAAGTAAAGAATAATAAGTAAAATGAATTTATTAGATTAAAACATAAGCGTAAGTTATATCTTGAAAAAAAACAAAGTGAAAAAAATACAATAACATGAGGTGCATTGCGTGAGATTTAATTATAGAGATGACTTTATTGGTTAAGAAAGATTATATCGAAAAGCCATGACTTAATATATTTATATATATATATTTATATATATTAGTTGGAGTAGAATTTAAATTTCTAAAATTTTGATGATAAAATTTTATATAAATTAAATTATTGTTAAATCTTATCCCTTGGTCAAGAGTTTTGTAGCTTAATATCTTAATAAAATATTAATTTAATAAGATGCAACTTGAGGGGAAAAAAAAACATGAGTTGTGTAGGATTTAATTTAGAAAATTTTGATAATAGACTTTTAGTTTTATTTAAATTAAACAGTTGTTAAATGTTATCCCTTAAATTGAGAAAATATATCATAACAAATAATATAAAATTAATTTACTAATTTGTTGTTCTTAAAATGTTGATAATATACTTTTAGTTGGAGTAGAAGTAAAAAGATTGATTTTTTTAGAAAGAAAACATGGTTTGTTGTCTGGTATTTAAGTTTAGAATTTTTTATAATAGACTTTTAGTTTGAATAAAGTTTAAATGTATAAAATTAATTTACTAATTAATTGTTCTTAAAAATTGATAATAGACATTTAGTTGGAGTAAAAGTCAAAACGTGGGTCATTTTTTTTTTTTTTTTGAGAAAGAAAACATGGGTTATTTTTTAGAATTTAAGTTTAGAGTTTTTATTTTATTCTTTATAATAGACTTTTAGTTTGAATAGAATTTAAATTTGTTGAAGTTTAAATGTATAAAATTAATTTAATAATTAGTTGTTCTTAAAATATTGATAATAGATTTTTAGTTGGAGTAGAAGTAAAATGTTGTTTGTGATTTAATTTTAGAATTTTTTATAATTGACTTTTAGTTTGAATGGAATTTAAATTTGTTGAAATTTAAAGGATAAAGTTTTACTTAAATTAAACAGTTGTTAAATATTATTCCTTAATTTGAGGAAATATATTCTAACAAATAATATAAAATTAATATACTAATTAGTGAGAGTAACCATTTGGCAACCATGGTTTCTAAGTCCAACTTTTATTATATAGTGAATGATTTTAAGAGGTGTCTTATTTATTTAATTTATCCACAAATTATTTGATATTTGCAAAGGGTTCTCATTGTTTTTTTAAATTCCCGAAAATTTTTAGCAAGTGTAATTGCAAAAAAGTTTTATTAATATTTTAGAACTCTCTAAAATTTTACGTATACTCTAATTATAAGCAGTTACAATTGCACCCACTCATCACTAGGTGTACGTGGATCCAATGCAATTCTTTTTCCTTTTTTTTTTTTTTTCTCTCTCTCTCTAAAAGAAGTAAGATTGATTTAGAAGATAAGATTTTGAGTGTTGCTTCACTTTTTGTAAGTTTCAAGTAAACTAAGCCAGTGAAAGTTATCTCAGCCCTAAGTGGACCATTATTATTCATCTGTCTTTGAGGTGTTACTAAAGGTCAAAATAAGTTTTGACATGATTATAAGATTTTGAGTGTTTGATAAAGTTAATTTGAGCTTTATTTAGGACTATAATTCTAATAATTTCCTCTCTTTTTTTGAGAAAGTAATGATTTCCATTTGATTGCTTTCAATGTTAATGATTTTTTTTATATGTTGGTGTGTGCAGTAGTTATTTCAAGTAATTTTGATATTCAGCCAAAAAAAGAAAAAGAAAAAAAAGAAGAAGAGAGTAATTTTGATTAAAATACGCCTTATTGAATTTCTTGGTTACTGGTTAGTCATGAAAATTGATACTACATTGTTTTTATTTTATTTTTTATTCTAGTGTGATGAAAACATTGTATGATATATTTAACACTTGGTGCACGTAATCTATTGGGGAAGGTATATGCAATACTTACCCAGCAACCATAAACTCACTTGAGACAATTCAACTCAAAGAATCCCAGAAAAGGCAAGAATTAATGACTTTATAGCTCGACCTACCCAAAAAGTTGGTCAACCTAAATGTGTTAATCACATTTCTAGAATCACATTATACGTTACAATCGTATTCTCACATTTTTTTAGGGTCGTATGCACACATTAACTACTCAAAGTAAAGATTTAGAAAAATTGGCCCTCCATATAGTGTCATAGTCTCGTAGAGTCATAGAAATTCTTTATAACAAAATAGAAAGAGGACAACAAGGTACACATTCAAGTTACACGAAAGCGATTTATTCTTGTTCGAATAAATAAAAACTACTAACTTAAGTATCGGAAGATCAATGGCTGACACCAAATTCGTGTATTTTTTTTATAAGTATTTTCCTTTTTGCAGGTATGCATTATCTATGTTGGTAACGTGAGATCAATCAGTTCATCAAGACTGTAAAGGAAAAGAGTAAGAAATTTGGGAAAGAACATCCCAATTTCTCTTCCAATTGTCTTATTAATGGTCATTGTTTAATCTAGAGAGGTGCTACGTCTACAATATTTTTACAATAAATCATAGGTGGTTAGTTGTTATTGGTTCAAATTTGAACCTAACACTAAGATTACAGTTTTGCCCCAACAATAACAACCAATAACAACCTACCACTTAGAATTTGTTGTAAAAATATTGTAAACATAGCATTTTTCTTTAATCTAATACGTCTCCTATATATTAATCTGTGTTCATTTAAGGCCAAAAAGATGGCCTTTAAAGGATGTGGGACAACTATCTAGCTAGTAGTTAGCCTCCCGCAACCTAAATTCCGTATAACAAAAATAAATGTATATTATTCATACAAGATTATAGTCAAAGATTATGATTTTTGTTTCCTACCCCACTTTGATCATAATCAAAAAAATAAAAAATAAATACGTTGCTGATGTTATTCCCTTTTTTTATATTTCATTTTTTTATGTTAACCTTTAAATGGTGATTGCGACGAGTGAGCTACCATAATAAATTCGTTGGTTAATATTTATTTATTTTACTTTTTTTGTTATTGGGTCTAAATGAATCTTTAATTTCCAAAGCCCATAAAAGTAGTTTTCCTCCAGGACTTTGTTCTTGGTGGTTGTCTATCTAAATTAATTAGACACAACACGATTGATCCAGTTTCTAACAAAGTCCTTGGGCCTTATGGGCCTAAGTTTTGGAAAAGTCAAAGGGTTCGTTTCTCTACCTTTAAGCCCCATTTGGGACCGAGTTGGGTTGCTAGAATTGAAGAAAAGTTCACATCTTCACAATTTACACACCAAAAATAAAGTTTTGGGGGCAACCAATATGGCCAACGGATCTCAAAAATGATTAAAATTTACAACGTACCAAAAAGATAATATGACCAAAATAGAGCCTGCAGTAAAGTAATCTCAAAATCTTGACCTTTAAATTGAGTTAGAAAGCAGAAACCACAATGTGAACTTGATTAAAATTTGCATTTCCTATCCCGCTTCTCATAGATTTTTGTGTTCCCTTCAATTGTGCACGACTTTTTTTTTTTTTTTTTTTAAAGAATAAATTCTAAAGCAGTGAATTATGGCCTTTTAATGGGGTCAATGTTCACAATGATAGCCTTTTGACGTAAACATCTAAACCACAAACATGTATGAAATCTACGCAAAAGATATAAAAATATCCACACCACTGTATGTGTTCTTTAACACATAGAGGCCTAAAATTTGGATGAGAGAGAGAGAGATTATATATGGACAAAACTTGGGTACAGTACTTAGATGTTGTTCCTTAGGTTTCACTCTTAAAATTCAGTCATGACCCATATGTAGCTACTTAACTAAAAATATACTTCTATCTCATGAGAAAAAACCATGTGATTGAATTTTAAGAGAAAAGCTTAAAAAATAGCATTTAAAATATTGTACCTAAGTTTTGTCCATTACATATTTACAATACGTGAAGAAGAATTGCTGGCTCCAACTGTTTAATTTCAAGCAGAATACAAAATATGTGAAGGGCCAATTGGCTAAGAAGTCATTTGCAATGATGATAAGTTGAGGATATTAGCTTAAAAGCCTTGAATGTGGACAGTTAAGCATGTTTGAGGTTGGGGGAGCTCTGAGGTTGATTGGCCATGTGGAATGCTAATTAAGGTTTCATTACAATGCAAGACACTATTTGATAATCCCCCAAGTTCAGCGCCGGTTTTATATTCTGGAAGTGAAGCAAGTAACAATTAATTAAAGTATGTAATAATGTGTGGCAGAGAGAAGGGATTCCTTAGCTTAACATTTATCATGCAATGACCTTTATGGTCATAAAAAGAACCAATAAATATGAACCTTAGATTTGAAACAATGATTAGAATTTGGAAGGTAAAGTGCATTATTGTTTTGATTAATGACAATCTTGAGTAGGTAGGCCGTAGGCCAACCATGCATGCTGGTGGTTTAGATGTGATAACAACATTAATTGATTAAAATATAAGCACTTAATTTATGTAATTAAAAATAATATATTTGTAATTGTTTTCAGTAACAAAATAATGTTTAGAAGAATAAATATTTTTTTTATACAATAATTGAATTCTCGCTGTAGATGCTACATAGTTCGTTCTCATCTTTTAGAGATTATGATGCAATAGAGCATTCTATTGCCAGAATCTATGCTGTTTATTTAAAAGAGGTTGACCTTCTTGCTTTTCTCATGTTATGATCTCTTTGACTCGAATTCCTTTTCTTAGATTTGTATTTACACAAGAAAAGTTGTTATCCTAAACAGTGACAAAAATGATATTCAGTGTCCAAGGTACCTCATTTCATATGGATTGGTATTTGGTAATCTCTATGAGAAGACATACATATATACTTATGTGCACTCCTAATGCATTAAGGACTAATTGAGGACATTCTCAAAAAAGAAAAAAGAAAAAAAAGAGGACTAATTGAGGAGATTTAGACTTGTCGTTGCATTAGCATGTGCTGTGTTGAACATATTGGTTGTTGGGCTTAGTGATAGGTGTCTGCTAATAAACATGGTCCATAAGGTCTAGAAAGGAATGAGACATTCTCATATAAAGCTGTGTCCTCTACACCTGTGCCTTAGCCATAACAAATTGAGACAAAATTTTTAATTAGAGTCTAAAGTAAAAGCCAAATTGATATTTTGTTTTTTGCACTCAAAATGAGGATAGAACTCATAGAAGTAATAAAGTTTGTTTGTTTTTTTTTTTTTTTTTAAAAGCCCAATTGATATTTTGTTTTTTGCCCTCAATAATGAAGATAAAAGTAATAAATAAATTTTTTTTTTTAAACATTAGTGAGGTTACGAGTAGAAGGCCACCTTGAACTACCTCAGAAAAGGAAAATAAATAATCTCTAAACAGGACCACATGTCCATATAAGTTAACATGACACATAGATGCAGAGCTCATTAACTTTTTGGGCTGGGATCAACAAAATGTGAGTGTTGTTGTATGAAAAAGACAGCACTAAACATCCCAAATTGATATTTTATTTTTTATTTTAAAGGGTGACTATGACCTTTTTTTATGGTTCTTAATTTACAATATAATGCTCATTTATATTTTCTTTCACCTCCAGGATGGTCATGAAGGAGATATATCTCTGCTTAAATTCAGGGTGAGGCTGGTTTGTTTGGAGTTGGGGATTGGAGGCAAAACATGTTACATGTGTGAGCACAAGTGAGCATGTGATATTCTATTAAACTGTCCTAACCTATCTGTGTAGAATACTTTCTTTTTTGATAACCATCTGTCTAGAATACTAGAATATATTGTAAAATAGTTATTTTATATTATTTTAATGGGATGAATTGTAAAATGTATAATATATCGCTAAAGTAATGGTGTAAAATAAATAAAGTAGGTTTTTGGCGTGTAAAATGTATTTTCCTTTTGCACTATGCCATGGAAAATGCTCTTACAATATATTCAAGTACTCTGCATGTTATTCTCTTAAACCGTTCTAACATATCTATGTAGAATACTTTCTTTTTTTTTGGATAACCATCTATGTGGAATTCTAAAATATATTGTAAAAAAGTTATTTTATATTATTTTAATGGGATGAATTGTAAAATAAAGAATGAAATATATAATATATTATTTAAAGTAATGGTGTAAAAAAAAAAAAAAAAAGTAGGTTTTGGGCGTGTACAATGACTTTTCTTTTTGCACACGCCCATGGAAAATGCTCTAGCAATATATTCTAGTATTTTGCACAATAGTAGAATATATTGTAAGAGCATATTCTAGTATTCTACAAAGGACAAAATTTAGTTAAAAATTAGTTGTAGTTTAAAGCTACAATCTTACTCAATATATATTTATTGGAGGTGAATTTTGACAAATCCACCATTAAATTACATCTTCTTCTTATATCCTCTATGCTTGCAAATTTTTTAGAAAATTAAAGATCAATAGCTATATCATTAATAAATTGTTTAAATTGCAAGTTTTTATAAATTAAAATTATGCATAAAATATAAGTTTACATATCATATAGTAAATAATATTTGATTGACACAAAATTTGACATTAAAAGCATAAAGAACATGCAATTTAACGGTTAGATTTTCAAAATATGTAGTAATATTTATTTTATTGAATAAGGATGTAGTCTTAGACTACAAACAATTTTGTAGCTAAATTTTGTCATTCTACAAAATACTAGAATATATTGTAAGAGCATTTTCCATAGGCTTGTGCAAAAAGAAAAAAAATGCATTTTATATGCCCAAAACCTACTTTATTTATTTTACACTATCACTTTAACAATATATCATATATCTTGTGGGTGCCCGAGGACCGTGGATAAAGTTGAAAGGTTGTAGCATTGGCCCGAGGATCGAGGATGAAGTTGAAAGGTCGCAGCACTGACGTGGAACTGCTGCAAGCCACAGGCCCGAGGAAGCTGCCCAAGGAGGAGAAGAAATGAATCATGATACTATGGTATTCTAAGTAGGAGTTGGGATCTGAAAAGAGTAGAGGTTAGTAAGAGTGGATGTCACTGGGGATCCTATATTGTGCCCTAAAGGTTGCCCTAGCCTCGGCAATGTCCACTAACTTAGCATATCTACCCATGGTCTTTGGAGGGGTGAAGAACTAAACTTGTGAAAAAGAAGGTGCAAGGAAATCAACACACCTACAAGTGAACGCGAAGAGTGCTCCTCGGGAGTTTTGCTTCTTCAACTTGGATCGCCAGAATGTTCAAAATGAGCCTCAGCTAACTCTGAGTTCTCCTTTTATAGGAGTGAAAAAGCAAGCGGCAAAATTCCCGCTCATCCGTGAGGGGAAAATGAGGATCGTACGATCTTGATCAAACTGTAGAACGCGGGGAGACAAGCAGCTGCCTGATGCCATAAATGTGAGGTCATGGATTCCAAAGCGCCAGGAGCGTGCGAAAGACAAATGAAAGGACGTTGATACGGGGGAACGCATGTGGCACGTATGTATTTTACTTGAGAGACTAAAACTTCACTTTTGTCTCATAAATAAATAGCGAAAGTTTTAGGGGGCTATTGTGGGTGTCCGAGGACCGTGGATAAAGTTGAAAGGTCGTAGCATTGGCCCGAGGACTGAGGATGAAATTGAAAGGTCGCAACATTGACGTGGAACTGTTGCAAGCCACAGGCCCGAGGAAGGAAGCCGCCCGAGGAGGAGAAGAAAGTGTCAAGGAGGGAGGGAGGTTAGAAAAGATGGATGGTAAAGATGTGATGGAGGTAGAGGTATACAAGGGAGGGGAGAGAGCATTGGAAAGGAGATTGGAAAAAGAGAGAAAGAAAACAGAAGAAAGAGTATTGGAAGAAGAAAATGAACAGTACCACTTTTATACAAACCTAGCCTTCTCGAGAGCACCTGTATTGAGCCTTGTACTCATTTGTTTTTGAATAAATACGAAATTCTTCCTTTTGCTTGTCCTCAGGCAGAACCCATTGTTGTTGTTCTTTCCCACCTCTTACAAATTTTATTGATTTGGGCCAGGTTTGAAAGGTACAACCCATTATTCTAAGTGGGCTTGGGCACCAAATCTTTGGGTCCTTACACATCTCATTCTTTATTTTATGATGCATCCCATTAAAATAATTTTTTTATATAACTTTTTATAATAAAAAAGCACAAATCAGTCAAGTAGAGAGAAAAAAAAAAAGAAAAAAAAAAAGCAAAAGTAAGTTTACATTTGGTGAACAATAATATGTATATTTGCATTTTACTGTAGTAAGGGCAACCGCATTAGCCCATGCAAACTTTTCGTCTATTTTGCACAAAAAAAATTACTTTTTCTATTTACACACCTATTTTTACAAAACGCTTACATCAGTCTATCTATTTTATGCATCTATTCAATAAAATATTCATTCTTTTACAATTTTTTATTATTTCCTCACTCACTACCCCTCTTTCTCACAAACCCAACACTACCAAAAAATACTAAAATATTAAATGCACGAGCTACAGTAACCATGCATATATGCACGGTTACTATAGCACTTGTGCATATATGCACAATTTTACACCCATTGATGTGAGTGTTTTTTTACTCAAAATGTGTAAAATAGACTACTTTTTGTATTTTGCAAGATTTTGCATGAGCTGATGTAGTTGCTCTAATATCTATTGTTTGCTACATGGATGCATAATTTGATGGGATGTCTGTTTGGTGTTTTTTTTTTTTTTTTTTTGGCTATAAGGTAATGCAAAATGCAATGAGAAATGCTCTAATAATGAACATGAAACTAAAATGTACTTCACAAAAAGACTAGATTATTTGTTTAGATTTACTTTTTATCTCAATTTTTGAAAAGATTTCAGGCCTATTTCTATAAAAACCTATTTTGACTTTAGAAATGTCTACCTCAAAAAGAAAATACCCACGGCATGATATGATACTTAGAATGATTCGATAACCTCACATATAAATTCATTAAAAACAAAACTCACCGATACTAAAAGTATGAAAATAAGAATCCAAGGGTATAGCTGAACTATTTCCCAAAACTATGGTTAAGAAAAAAAAAAATTGGGACTCATGTACATTCGTGTTTCAATTTTATCCTCGTGAAGAGAAGTAAAAACTGTGACTTATGTAGTACTACTGTACTAGTTGTCTGTGAATTGAATTGGAAGCTTCCCGATAGCGTCCTCACAAAATAATTGAGCTCCGGTGAGGCTTCTCTAAGCAATTAATCGAAGTACATTTTCTAAAAATAAACTAGTGGTGGTGATGGTCGGATTGGGTTTTTCAAGTGAGAGAGTTTTTGGCATAAGTTAATTAATTTGGCTTTTTGCGAATTTTTATTTATTATTTATTTATTTTTGGTTGAAAGCTGGTTATATTTGTACTTTAAAGAAATTTAAAAAAAAAAAGATTTTAAAAAGTTGTACTTGAACAAAATAAGTAAAAGCCAAGTGAAAAAGTTGAGAGAAAACAAAAATACTCCAAATGTTTTAAACCCAAGAACCCAACAAAATCTCTCACATCTCATAAGGTTAGGTCTAATCGTTTAGTCCATTTTGTCATGTTGGTTGGATACATGAATAGTGGCGCTATTGTGCATTGTTAGAAATACTGAAATCTGTAGTATTGTATTTCATCATCAAAGAATATACATGAGTGCCTTTATATAGGAGGCATATGAGTGCAGTACAAGTATACAAGAATGTGTGTTATACAAGTAATCTAGTTGGGCCTAAAGCCCACAACACTATATACGTTAACATGCATATATGTGAGAGTGACAGTTTCATATAGAGAAAAGTAAATAAGTTGAGGAATTGATATAATATAATTGGATCCAAACTCATAGGCTTGAGCTTTTGGGTGAATTGATGTTATTATCGTTCTGTTTGTTTTGATAGAAAACCTTATGTAAATATAATTTTTCGTATTTTCTAGTGTTTGGTAGCATCAGAAAATATTAGTCAATGAAAAGCTATCTTTGGTTAATAGAAAAAGAATGACTTATGTAGAGACCCAATTTGATCCACGGCCCAAAAGAAATTTGGACAATGGCCCAATAAGCCCCCAACAATAGATTTGTTAGAGAGTGGGTTGGATAACGAACGTTCAATGAGCTAAATGTTAATCACAATGGGATAGAGAGCAAAGAAAATGATTAAGACAAGCAAGTTTGAAAGGAACAACACTCATCGGTCAAGCCCAAGGAAGGTATATCTTGATATATATGTGTTTCTTTCTCACTTATACAAATGTTTCAGTTCTTGGCTACCCCGCTTTCCTTTTCTCCCTTTTCCTTTTATACCTAGCAACAAATCATCTTAATCTTACACTTGGAGAGCTGAGATTGTACTCCTAGGACTCTTGTCTCATCCGAAACATACTAATAAGTTTTACTCTGCAAAATTAGCTGTGCCACCATTGTTCATGGTCATTTCCTCATTAATGCGACCAGAGAAGTGGTTGTCTTGTATTTAATGCGGAGGGGATGACTTCTACACCCTTCTTTCTTCATCCTTCTCGTATTCCGTGCCAAGTCTGCTTTCTTTCCTTCTTGATGTTTTAACGTTATGCGTCTCACATAACTAGTGCTCGTCCTCACAACTTATTTTTAGAGATTGTTTTTTTTTTTTTTGGGAAAACATCTCTATCACACAGAAAGCTAAATAAGGGAAGTTAGAAGACTATTTTTCAACTTATTTAAGGTTGCTACCAAATATAGGAAAATGAGATAATTTTTTAGAAAATACATTTTTGAAAAATGACTCATTTTTTAGGAAATATTATTGCCAAAACAAACAAAGTGTATATGTTATATTAAAACCTCAATTGTAGTCTCCCTAAGGTGTTATCTTCTCAACAAATGGTATCAGTAGCATAAGTGTTTGAGGAATACAAATCTTGTCCCATTTTGTGTGTTCCACTAATTAGGGTATGATACATGTCTAATTTTTTTTTTTTTCCTTTTTAAATTTTGGGTATTTTATAAGGAAAGTGAAAATAAATATATAACAAGTTGTGATTAGTAGAGTATAAAATGGGACAAAAGATTTATATTCTGTATTTGAGATACTAAAAATAATAGATCTACTAGAAATATGCGTTAGGTTTTGGACGTTAGAAGCTTATCCAAACCAAAACACTAGCTATTATACACACCAAATTATTACCAAACTCTAATAAATTTTAGTAATTCTATCCCATTTCCCGTTTATATTTGAAAAAGTCTATAGGGATTAGGGAGATAATAGAATTTAAGTTAAATTTTTGATCAAATGAACTTCCATTGAACCATATGAAGCAAAGATCGTAGCAAATACGCATTCGAGTCTTATCTTTCCGTATTTAGAGCAAAGATTATGGATATAGAGAGAGAAGGCAAGGGCTGACCAGCCAAAGTGTGCCTAGTCTTCTATTATAAAGGGGATGGGCAAAACCCACTAATTTCTCACCCAATCCCCAACCGATATAGTGTGCTACCCAAAGTCTAAGACAAAAGTTATCAATTATGTTATGTTCAGGTCAAAAAAATCCATATTATTGGATAGTTAATCGGTACAAATCATCCCCAAATTCTAGCTCAATCTAAGTTCCAAATTCTGCTCAAATATTAACTATTTTTTCTTGGTCTTTTTTTAATAAAAATTTTCTTAGAATAAATTGAAGTTTGATTTGATATTATTGCCGAAATAAATTTGAGCGATTTGGTATATAGATTTGATTTATCATTTTTTTTCTTGATTAGAGATAAAACTATACAATGAAAACTTAATTATTTTTATTTTGTGTTATAAAAATAGCAATAATTCTGAAATTGTACACTAAAATAAACTTAGTATTGCAATATTCCATTTTAATAGATAAATCAAAACAATCGTTGGAATGGAATCGACAACTTTAATCTTGAAGCATATATTTGTCCGGACAATGCCTCTATCATCTCCGCATCTGATTTTTTTATCAAACCCTGCTAAAGTAAAATTCATCATGAGAAACAGCTTAGGGGTTTTTAATAGTTTGATTTTCAGAGAATAATAATAACAAATTTCTGTAATAAATCCAATCAATCGTAGCAAAGATTAATCATTATTCGTATATATCCACAACTACAAGTACATAATTGATTAATAATAATAATAACTCATAGGATATATAGATCATGAAACAAGTGGTATTCTTGTGCACCAGGCCCACTACATTGATGTTTGTACTTTACTTACAATGCTTTTTATCACTCTTTTGCTTTCCATATTAAAAAATTAACGTATTATAGCACTATCGAGATCCTATGAGCTTTAAAGAGTGACATGTGGCAAGTGGCCACATATGAATATGATGCCCCGGCAACTCTTGGGGATTAATAATAATCCAAATTTTAAAAAAAATAAATAAAAATTGGATCTTAAAGTAATACTACGAAGATATTATATATGATTGAATCGTAAAGGTATAGTATAATTGTTTATAGGAAAATACAACGAAAGAGCGTGTGTTATGATTCACAATCCCATGTTTGCCAGCCTTGATTCCTACATTATAAAGGTATTGGAGCCTTTAATTACTCTTCGTTTTGTGGAAGATTATTAAACAATTATGCTTCCACGCCTAGTTGTTAGCTTTTTGCTACTTCAACAACTATCAAAACTCTTACTTAAAACTTTTAAACCAATAAATAAATAAATAAATAATCATTTTACAAGTGAAGAAGAGAAAATAACACACTTACTCATTTATATTATCAATCAATTTATCCCATTCACTCATTTTTGTCGAGAAATAAGATTTAGATATAGTTTCTTAAGTAATGTATCTTAGATTCTACAATTAAATTCAATGATATATTTGTACTAATCAATGTAATTACATGATTGAATTTAATTACCTTAAAAAAATAACAAATTTTTTGCATTAAACAATACAATCATGTAGTTGAGTTTTATTTTAAAAAATCCAAGGTAAATCACTTAAGTAACTGTGGTAACACAATCTATTTGTCCGCTTTGGGGCAGGCTTTGGGCATGCTTATTGTGCAACGTCCCGCCAATAGTGGTACCCTTATGCTTTGAGCTCTTGCTTATAAAGCATAAGGGGGGCGGGACGTTGCACAATAAGCATGCCCAAAGCCTGCCCCAAAGCAGACAAATAGATTGTGTTACCACAGTAACTATGCCTTCATTTACTAGGTATGGGCATATTATTGAGTAGATAAAACAACTAAGTAGTACTTTGGGCAACTGTTTGGCCTATGCCCTTGCTAAAAGACTAGTTTTATGTGCAGATTTTAATGCGTGGTTAGAAAATTTACCTCCTTATTTGGAGTCTGTATTCCAAAAGGATTTTATACAGTAAAAACTAGCTTATCTTTCCTTTTAATAAAAAGAAAAAATGGGTTATAACTTATACCTTCCACTTTTTGAACGTAATGAAAAATGGAATTAGGCATATCAAGCAAAGCATTTCTTGATAAGAAGTCAATGAAATGTGTTACACAAGAGATTCTGTATTTCTTCCCCTTTACCTTGGTAAAAAAAGCTTTGTGGTCTGATTTTGCTGTGGAATTCGTATCCGTTTCACATCATTATCAACACTTATCACCTTTCTTCTTTCACGGGGCAAAAAAATATGCTTTTTGTGAAGGTCTACAAGCCCCAATTTAGGTCTTTTCTTTCTCATTTGTCTCAAAACTTTCTCGTCTTTCAATTTGTTGTTCCACAAATTGATAAAAAGTAGGGCTTTTTTTAACATAAATTGCTCCCACACTTTTTCCACATATCACACGAAAAAAAAGACTATAATTAAGTACAACATGATGGCTTAGCTTAAATTTATTTGTATCACCTAGGCACGCCTAGCCTAATATGTTATACTCATCTAATTGCACCTTGATTCGAATTGTTTAAATGGAAACCTTTCATATGGTGGGTTCACCCTAAAAGAACTAGCTTGAAAGAAAGTAGCTTACAAGCTTGATTGAACGGAATCTTAGCCTTTTTATTATGATAAAAAAATTCTTTTGATTTGATGTTCATTTCATAAAGTGTTCCCAAATTTCTTGTAGTCCAAGAGAATAATGGGAAATTTTTTATTGCCGCATAATAAAATGAAATGAGCACATCACGATGATTTACTTATGGCGTTGGATATCAAGTGTGAATGAAAGTGGACAAACTCTTCCACTAGGTCATTTAGGCAATTAATTAAGACTCTAAATGTAAGAAGATGTCATAATTTTGGTATATCACAATACTATACTTAGATAACAACTTAAATCTTCTATAAAAAAAAAGAAAAGAAAAAAGATAACAACTTAAATGAAAGTATAATTCATATCAAGGGAATCAATGTCGTACCGGATGTTGTACTGGTTTGGCCAGTGGAATAATATATTTCGGTATCGGTCAATACAAGTGCACCGTTTTAGGTTTATTGCTATTATATAAATATATATATATATAAAATAAAAGTTTACTATAAAACATTACCTCAATTCTGAACAAATTATTCATGATTTTAGTCTTTAGTATCAACTAAAAGAAAAAAAAAATAATATAAAAAAAAAAAGCTTAATTGTTCAATGCATACTAAAAAAACAAATAATACAAATAAGTTACCATTCTGTCTTTACAAAAATTCGAAAATTACGAAACTTAAAAAAAAAAAAAGGCTTTTTTCTATACCGGTTGATATGCCCAAAATCGGCTGGTATGGTTAGTATTTAAACCGGTATGAAATAGTTGCATTTCGGTACCCGTGCACGTACCATAACGATAAATACTGGCCGGTGCAATACGGTATCGACCACCTTGATTCATACCCATTGTCTACATAAAAATTAAAGAAACCTAATAAAATGTTTTACTTCTTATTTAAAAAAATATTGAGAAAATATACTTACATTTACTATGTTTTCATCTAAAAAATTGTATCTAAAATATAAATAGAACTTGTATCTCATGAAATAATTCCTAGAATGAAATAGTTTGAAGAGAATATGAATGACAAGACAACGCAATCCACTGAAAAATATTTTAAAATTGATTACTTGTAATTATATATACTAGATCAAGTTCTTTCTTCAATTTGGAGTAGGTTTGAAAATTTGTAAATATACAATTATTAGTTTTTTATTTAATTTCAAGAAATAAAAAATACTAGATAATGATAGTTTGCAAACATATTCTCTTAATCTCAAATGTTTTCTCAAAAATAATATTCATTCTAATATTGACGATTTATATTTATTTTTAGAAAAAAAAGTTTTTAAATAGAAGAAATTCTCAATTGATTTATTAAATTATATGAACAACTAGGTGTTTTTTTTTTTTTTTTCCAAAATACAATGTATCGCTTACATAATTTTACCAACAACATCTATTAAAATTGTTTGACTTGTTTTTGCCAAAATAATTTCAAAATTGAAATTGATAAGATTGTAGCTAAGATTGATAATATCAAGAAAATTGAGATTATTAAGTGGAATAGTCATATTATAATTAAAAAAAGAGATGTGAACAAACTTGAATTCAAAATTTAATTATTAAATTCACATCTCAAAAACAAATTCTTTATTTTCATTTCTATCTGGAAGAAAAATAAATAATTTGAAATTTTAATATAATATAATTGAGTCAAAACGTTTAAATTTAAGTAGTGTTTCAATATATTATATTAAGCTCTTAATTAGATTATCGTCACGATGTTTTTTCCCCAATCTGTCATTAATATTATATTAGTATTTCTCTTTACTCCAACGTCATGACTCATGAGGTGAAAATGAAATACGAAATAACAATGGCAAACACTAGTCATTTGATTAAACTAACTAGCTAGTTATGAAATGCAACATAAAATGACAATTGGAAACACTAAACAATTGATCAAACTAACTAATTATGCACAATAAACATACTGATTAATCTTGTTGCTAAAGAACAGAGATGCATCAAAAAAAGAGGAAAATTAAGAGCTTTTGTCAATGAATCATCAGTGAAATGCTTTAAAATTTCATTCTTGAGGGAAATTCTTAAATTATACTGTATTAGTAGACGCTACAGAACAAATTATTGTCATTATCCAATTCAAACTTTTTTTTTTAATGTTTTAACTTTCAATGGTACGTACTTTTTGAACTAAATAAATGATCCACAGGTGAGGTGATCTGAAATCTTGTTCTAATCAACAATTTGTTGTTAATAATAATAAACTGGCCAACCCTATACAAGAGGATTGTGAATATTTCTAATTCCAACCCTAGTCATTTTCTTAATCGTTTTTAATGGGTCAATGACATGAATGGTTACAATCAATGAAATGTTGGGTGATGTTCACCATGTTTAAAATGCTGGGATGCCATTTAAACACTGAGGTTGCCGGCAACATTTCATAGTTTTATTCATTCAAAGTTCTGAATATGTCTATTAGTATTTTTATAATAATTAATATATAATAGATTAACAACTCAGTCTCTTGTTTAACATAAAAACTAATCCTATCTGACATGACATGCTGCCTAAAATTATGTATAATGAGCATCTCATGACCAAGCTAAAATTTCAATAATCCAATGGTAAGGTTGGAATTAGAAACCCTATTGAAAAGTGGTAATTATGGTTTTTTTTATTAAGATAAAAAATTGTAAAATCCATGGAGGTTATGATCCGCGTATCAAGTTTGGTATTAGGTAACATAAAACAAAAAATAAAACTAATATCAAAATATGACATTAGTTCAAAAAGTTACGTAAAAAAAATTAAATTTTGTAATATATTGATTGTTTTTATTCATACAAGCATCATGTCAATTGTGAGTAATTATTAACTACTCCTAAAATATAGTTTTTTTTTTTTTTTTAAATTATAGATAAAGGGTATGAGTCAACTTTTGATAATTGGTCTTTATCATAAAATTAAATATTAATTGGTTTTTAGTATATGTGAGATTTGAACTCTAAATCTCTTATTAGACAACAAGACTTTATCAGTTAAACTAACTAAAACTCTATTTCTCGAAATATAGTTGATAGAGTACTCCACTTCCGTGCACCATTGTATTTTGAAAATTTTTTTTTTTTCAAATTTACTTTAAATTATTTAATAAATTTTTCAAAAATTTAAAAGGTTAGAGAGGAGAAAATACACCCTGTTACAGGTGTATGTTTCTCTTCTCTCACAACTGATGGAACCCACAACTAATAGATCTCACTAACTTGTAAGAGGGAAGAAGTATGTACCCGTAACATAGTGTACTTCCTCGTTAGGGAGAGGAGAAAGTCAATTCATACATAAACTCTTTACGCAATAGGACACCCATTAAATTGAAGTATTTGTGAGGAGGCTATACACACATCATAACCCAACTTTTTTCACAATTCAGACGTCACCCTTTGTTTTTTTTTTTCTATTCACAAATACCTAAATCAACAAAGAAGAGATGTGGGGTCCATTCAAGAACACACAGTCCAGATCGTGCCACGTGGAAGAATCTATAAACGTGGCACAACTACGAGCGTTGGATTCACCATGTTAGAAAAGAAACAGCTCTTAGAGGAGCTCATGCGTAGCCAAGTGGCCGACCTCGTGCCTATGTAGAGACGCAAGAAAAAAAAATAAAAATAAAAAAAGAAAGAAAAGAGAAAAAAAGATGCATTAGTAGCGTAAGCGCCCAAACCACCTATCTCTGTCTGTAAATAGACGGCTGTGATTGAACTTCAGCCACCTTATTCAATCTCAGCCGTTGAAAATCTCTCCCTAGGCGTTGCCACATTTGTTTTATGAGACTTGTCCCTTAGTCTAAGCGTTGTTTTGTTGTTGAAGTCTAAGTTGCAGGTCGTTTAGTCTCTCTCTCTCTCTCTCTGTGAGAGACTAATATTTTTCATCTGCAATTCTTTCTGTGATTTTCTTTCTTTCTCTTTGTTACTATTCCCAACAAGCCCAAAGAGGCAAAACTCACATTCTAAATGGTAATATCAATCACTCTTTTTCTTTCTCTGAATGTGTAGCATTGTGTGTTTTTGTGTTATCTCTTGATTCTTTATAGCTTATTTTGGTTTCTGGGTTTTTAACAGGACACAATGTTGGTACCTCCATGGCTAGAGCCATTGCTAAACACTTCTTTCTTCTCAATCTGCCGGACTCATGGAGATGCGGCTAGGAGTGAATGCAACATGTTTTGTCTAGACTGCAATGGCGATGCTTTTTGCTTTTATTGCCGCTCTTCTAGGCACAAGGATCATCAAGTCATTCAGGTAGTCATACTCATTCACATTTCCATCAATTTTTAGTTTTTGAGCTTTTGTGCAATGAAGGGTTTTCTTTTCTTTTCTTGTTCTTTCTTTAAAAAGAATGTGTAATAAGTTTTTTTTTTTTTTGGGGTTCTTGAAGATAAGGAGATCTTCATATCATGATGTGGTGAGGGTTTCAGAAATTCAAAAGGTATTGGACATAAGTGGAGTTCAGACCTATGTGATAAACAGTGCCAGAGTTTTGTTTCTCAATGAGAGGCCTCAGCCAAAATCTGGGAAAGGGGTTTCACACATTTGTGAAATTTGTGGGAGGAGCCTTTTGGACACATTTCGTTTCTGTTCACTTGGTTGTAAGGTTAGCAAATTTTTTGCCATTTTTTTTTTTAAAAAAATTTCTTATTATCTCGCATTGTTCTCATCGATCATCATCATCATCATCAACATCATTCACAACTCACACATGACATACCCATTACCTATATGCATTATGACCGACGTTCACAATGGTATATGTCACTTTCACCATATCATTATCAGCCCCCCCATTGCTGATCAATACAAGCTACCATATTATTCTCTCTCAACCATGCATAGTGCTTTACATACATGACTTGCATTCACATTATCACATATCAACCATTAGCATCACTATCCACCAATTGACATCATTATCATCCACACCATCATTTCATAATTATTAACTAGTTTTGGTAAATTGGGTTTTGCTTGGATTGATACTTAATTTACTTATAAAATTGTATGCTTTTTAATCTTTTTTTTTTTTTTTTTGAAAAATGAATTAGCTTGTAGGAATAAAGAGAAATGGGGACACAAGCTTTGTATTAGGGGCTAAGAATGAAGAAGCATTAATGGAAAGGGAAGGTATACAAAGGAGATTAGTCTCATCAAGGGAGGAAGAAGAATTGCGTGGAGGGGCACAACAAGACGTTTACCCATCCACACCTCCTCCACCTCCTTCAAATGCAAGAAGAAGAAAAGGCATTCCTCATAGGGCTCCCTTTGGATCCTAACCAATGGTACTTCAAAAACTTGTAGTACTTAATTCAATTATTCAAAGTTCAAAAAACCCAACTTATGTTACACGGTCCACCCTTTGGAAATTGGGGGTCTCTTTCTTGAGAAAGTATTGGGTAGCCTTCAGTGTGGATTGTCCAAAAGACAAAAAAACCAAAGCCCCCCAAAAAAAAAAAAAAAAAAAAGTATACAAGAAAGTACTCTCTTTAGGGGATGGGTCCCAAAACAACAAATTCTCTCTTGTGAAGAAGCAATAATGCAGAATTATTATTGATAGTTGCAAGGTGTACATGTCATTAAGAAATTAAAAAGCAAGTCTTTGTGGAGTCCGTTTTATAGTTTGCAAGGGCCCACTACCACATGGGCCGTTTACATAAAGAAACAACAGCTTTTCATTGTTTAATACTCCATGTAATGTGCAAATCAACTTTGTAAGAATGTTAACAAGTTTGGGAAATTATGTCCGTGTTTTCCTTTTCTTTTTCTCTTTCTTTTTCCTCTTATCTTATTTTTCATGAAAACTATGTGATATGATTGTGTTTGAGTGAGAGAGAGAGAGAGAGAGAGAGAGAGCAATTACGTAGTGCACCTTTTTTGCAATTTTAAGCAGAGAAGCCAAACAAGTAGGTAGAGTTGGACATGAATTGATGGATACTTGAATCTCACAGAGCGGCTTCCACGGATTCAAGGAGTAGGTATATTATAGTCTCAATGATTTAAAGAGCCAAAGAGCTCAGCAATATCGAGAGCGTTCCATTAAATTAATTGTACAAATATGGCCCAACTTTGGGGACAACGAATATAGTAAATTGGGTTAAAATGTGAAAAAGGAAGCCGTGAAAACTGAAAAATGAAAATATATTTGTGTCAAAATTCAAATTATTGCCTCCATGTGTGTAAGTCAACGAATTACTATAAAAAATAAAAATAACAATAAAAATATACCCAATTGTCAACTTTATGTAACGAATCTAACCAATCATCTAAAACCCTTTTTTTAAAAAAAATTTCTTTCTGTAAATTCATATAAAACCTTGACTTTCTGCCAACTATGGTAGAAATTATATGGGTCTTTACCCATTTAGCTAAAGGAAGCCTAGATTAGCCATATCATGCTCATTGGTTCAACTTTTTGCATTTTGTGGGAAATTCATTAGGGAAAAGCTTAACTTAAATTTAAACCTAATTTGGGGTTTGGGTATGTTCTCTCTTAGTTTTTATTATTTGTAATAAGTAGTTGTCCGACAAATTCAGAAGAAGAAGAAAAAAATGGTTTGTCCCACATGGGATGGGAGGGTAGACATAGTCACTAGGTGCTTTGGAGGTTAGGCCTACCGACTAGGTAGTTGGTAAACTGTGACAAAAGCTCGACCCAACCTTGCCAAATCTATGCTTTAGTGTGGCTCTTGTGTGCAATGTTTCCTCATTAATTGCCTGGTTTTGCCCAAATTAGCGTACTTTTCAATTGCCTTGCTCAATTTTTAAGTTAATTGTTTGATTTAATAGATTTATGGACCACATGTAATCTTTATGTCATTCCTGGAATTTTAGTGTAAGCAAAGCTTACTAATAAATCTCTAGCACGGTTCTAAGAGACTTCACACGCTACAATTATTATCTTGTTGAATTAGCAACTGATAGGCCTATTCTTTGCATCATCAGCAACCATTTCCACGGCAAAGTCATGATGAAATATGTGCTGTGTCTCTCCCTAAAAGGCAGCATCTCCTACATAGGCCAAGCTTTGGGCCCAGATCTAAGTAAACCAACGAATCAGCATTTAGTAGAAAACTGGGCCCAAGACCACTTTAAATCAATACTTCAGGCCCATTGAGTACATGCAAACAAAGTGTACGTGCAAATGATGTGGTTACTTTAATTAAAAATTTATTAATTATAATGACATGGACAATTTTTTTTTTTTAATAATCACAATTTTTTGCCGGCTTGTTAAAAGGGAGATACTCTAAACATAGTGGCCTATAAACCAATTGGCATCTCTACCCCTTATATGGAGTATGTTGGGAGGGGAGTCATTGGCCCCCTTTACTTAGAAAAAATAAAAGGGAAAAAAATACATTTTAAGCTCTATAATTTAAAAGGAGTTGCAAATTAAATCATAGTTTAAGTGTTTATGAAATTAAACACTAAACTTTCAAAATTCCATCCAATTCAAACATTGAACTCTATGAATAGTTATGTTGTTAAATTTTGGGTTAGATAGAATGACATCATTTGGCTCGAAATGATAAAATACATCACTCTAAGATGATGTGTTATCTCTTCCTTGCTTTGCTTTTCAATGCGTGATAAAAAGAACACGTTTAGATTGCCAAGTGAGGTAGAGATCAAAAGTTTAGAATAAAAATTGTCGGAGATCAAGAGATTGGGAATGAAGAGTTTGATTAGTGTATATAGAAAAAAGGAAAGTGCTTAAGCTTAACTCCAAACTTATTTAGAAGTATTTTCCTCTAATCCACTATGTAGCGATTAAAGAAACCATTCATGTGTAATTTCAGTCACATGACTTTTTTAATGAATCATGTATGACTTGTTTAAATTAAATAATATATATGGATAGTTTATACATCGTCACATAGTGGGTTGAAGAAAAAAACTTCAAACTTATTTGGAACTAAACTTTGTCCTAAAAAAAATCTTTTCATGTAAGCATTAGGTGAAACCTGCCTCCACCCATTCAAAGACAATTGCCGATACCGCAATAACACTATAATCGCCAACTCCCTTTACACATTTCGATTTTCTTTGCAAGCTAGAACGAAGCTCGGAACCACACATTTTGATGGTATTATAGACGTTGATCTCTTTATTTCGATTGGATTAGGGATGGATCTCTCTTCACCAAAAGTCACATTCTTCTTCCACAATCTCTTGATCCACGCCTTTCTCATTTCTATGTTCCTTTTGTTTTAAACTTGTTCTATGAGTGAAATATCAAAGAGCAAAACAAGAGATAAGATTAAGTGCCATCTTTTTTTTATGGGGTATTTACAATAGCAAATGGCATATTATATACATGTTCTACCACTTCAAAAGACATATTGTCATTTTTCTAATCTCAAAAGTTAATGCAGTAATTGTTTGCTAGACTTAGGGTGTATATTGATTCTTGAAGCACATTTGAAAGGTTAGAGTTTAAGTTGTAAGTTTTAAAAGCATAATGTTTAATTTAAACTTCCTTAAACTATAGAGTTTGAAATGTAATTTTTCAAAAATTAAAAAATAAATAAATAAATAAGAAGAAATAGGATTGACAAACTAAAAGGTGAATTGCTACAAATATGTTGAAATGAGAGAGGTCCTCATACAAGTGACCGATAAAAATATGGGCACTAACCACTGCAAAATTAGCTATTAGGCTTATGAGTTCTTTCTATTGTAAAAAGCATATATGATGCCCTTGTATTGTGATCTTAGATGCTTGCAGGTTGATTGACCCATTGTTACTTCTCTTGTTGATTGATGAAATTTTTAGTTCAGCAAAAAAAGATTTAAATAAAGGTATGGGCATTAATTTTTGCATACTATTTATTGTACATCATTTATACATATTCATTTTAAGTGTTAAATGTGAACATTTTTAAGAAATATATGGACATTTTATGTGAAACTATGAATGTTATGAGTACGAAGAGTACATTAACAAGTGTAAAAGAACAAATTTCCTAAAAGTATAATAATAATAATATAAAAAAAAAAGATTGAACCGATAAAAGGAATTAATAATGCTACTTTTTACAAGGTATATTAAAATTAGTCAAGGTATTATTCTTCACAAAAGAGGTTGTCTTTTTTGTTTTTGTTTTTTTTGGGTAAAAACAAAAAGAGGTTTTCATAACTCATAATAATCCTCAATTTATTATGCATATTTACAATAATAATTAACCACCTCTCAAAGGCATCTCAATATGGAAGAATCCCATTAGCCGTGGTGCTTCCCCGACTCGACTTTAGTTGCGAGAAAGACCTGAATAGCTTCCAAGACTTCAGATCTACCTGCCTCGCAGATCTACTGCGCATTGGAACATCTTTTGTTGAAGAAGTAGAAGCTGAGACTTCCTTTTCATGCTCTTTTTGTATGTTGATAATGACACAAGAATGATCCATGGATATGGATCTCTTCAAACCCTTGTTGATCGCCCTTGGTGGTTTTTCTTCCGTAGGAAACACAAGAGACCCATGACGAATTAAAACACCAGGTTGTTGTTGTTGTTCCCTCGAAGTGTTAGCAACAGCACCACCAGCATCATGATCATGATCATGACCATGAACATGAACATCACCTCCTTGATCACCATGAACCTGAGGTGAACTTTGAGCCATTTGTACACTCACATCACCGTCTGTAGCCAAAGGTGCCCCGGGTGCAACAATGGGTGATCGGCAAACTGGACAACTCGAATGCCCCAAGAACCATTTATCAATGCATGGAACATGAAATGCATGTCTACAATTAGGCAACAACCTTACCTTGTCCCCATCCTCCAAATCTCCTAAGCAAACCGCGCATTCGGTTTGATCCACACGAAATAGCTCACATTTTTTGGTTGTGTAAGAGAGAATTGGGATTGTATCAAGGATTTTTTGGTCCACACCAATGGTGGATTGGCCCCTAAGCCCATTGGCTAATTGTTCTTGTTCTAGTTGTTGTTGTCGCCACCCCCTTAGGCAATATCGCTGCACAATGGTATGGTATGCTAATATTGCAAAAGTACTTGTAGCTATGCCAGCCAAAGAGATTAGCAATGGGGTAAAGAAAGTTCCTGATAATCTGCTTGAGGACCCTAAGGTATCCATGGCTCATCCCCTAGTGGGGTTTTCCAAAAAAATCGACTTTGGAGATTAGGTCCCTTTGGGATTTATTTTGGGCAGTTTGCGAAATTTTGGTACCCGTGAACTGCTGGATTGGTGAATAGGACTGAGATATATAGTGTCAACAACGGGGGGTTTTCATGGTTGTTCCAATAAATTAGGGTTTATGTTTGAATTCGTTTAACTGAGACAATTAAGCTGGAGTAAACGTACGTGGCATTCTTGACAGCGAAGCTGACCATGTCCAATGCTTGCGGTGTAGGTTTGGACAAGTGTAAGTTGGATATGGATCTTGAAAAATGTGAGAAATCTTTTTTAGTATTTTCTTTTCAAATTTCAACTTTTCAAAACCAAGTGTTTGTTTCTGATTGGAAGTTACTATATTTTTTTATTTAACTTTGGGTCATTTTCAGCCAACGACCTCACCTAAAACTTAACTAGGTGTAGCTACGTGGTATTTACTATTTATAAAACAAATAAATAAATTTCAGTCATTATGATTTATGAACAAAGAGAGGGCTTATCATGGTTCTCTTATATTATAAGACGAAAGGAAAAGAAAAGAGAGAGAAAAAAAAAAAATTTTGAAATGATTTTTTATTTTATGGTTGAATTGAATTATAGAGGAGGAAGAAAAAAGTGAGAGATTTATTTTATTTCTTGGTCCAATATTTTCTTTCATCTTAAATCGAGAGAAAATGGAGTGAGAAAAATAAAGTTTCTATTTTAAGAGCGGTAATTACTAATTATTTCCTTCCTCTATCCTCCTTTGCCAAATACAACCTCGAGTCATGCCCATAGCACAAGAGTTAAATAAAGTAATTAGAAACATATCTATCAAAAGAACTTAGAAAACATCTTATAATATCTATGACATAGTTTTCCTTTACAAATTTAATTGTAACAAATGTTTTAATTTAGGGTGTATACTATCTTGCACACCAAAATAAACTTTTATTGTGTTAGAATTTGGTTAACATTAGCCAAAAAAAAAGTCATTCTAGTCTCATTTGTGTAATTAATGCAAATAAAGAAAATGAACTCTTCCTCTCCACTACGTGATGTTGGACAGAATTTTTAAATTAGTTTTTGTTATTTTAGGTTTAGGGTATTTATTATTTTGTTTTTAGGTGTTTTTAATGCTTTTTAGGTCAAATTTGGTTCCTATTATAGTTAGGTATTAATTAGGAATTATTTTAAAATATATCTTCTTATTTGTCAAGTTTTATAGAACCCTTAATTAGGCCTCTAAGTCTGTAAACGTTTTTTTTTTTTAACAATTATTGATATTAATAAAATTCAAACTTTTTGTCTCTCTATTTTCTAGTAGATTCCAGACCCTTTCTTCTTATGAATTTAAGGACCCTTGTGGATTCAAGGAACCCTCATAGATTCGAGGTTATTTTCATAAGTAAATGTGTTTTGTTTCTTGTTTTCTAAAAGTAGACGTGTTAACGTTCTTTTTCTTGACGCTTTCACATCCTGCATCACTATGGAACATTCTCTCTTCAGCCAAAGAAAAAAAATTCGAACATGCTCTATCACTAGCAAGGTTCTTAGACTATGGATTTACGTGCCTTACTCTAATAACTAGTACCACTATGAACAATATATATTTTGATCATGAAAATATAGATTACAACATGAAAAAATCATAAACAAGGTTTAGAGATATATATACATCATTTTGTTCTTTGCCTCTTTAAAAAGGCTTAAAACCATATCTAGATAAAGGTTATCAATTTTGGGTGATGTATTATAACTAAATAAGGATATTTTATTGGAATGAGATGGGCATTATAATTTAATTTTTTAATAGGCAAAAATTTGTTGCACACATGTTAATAAAGTAATTCACACATTTACATACATGCAAAAATGCACGATTTCAATTGCTTGTTGCCTTTTTATGTGTATGTAAAGTGTGCGCATTAACATGTGTATAATGAATACTATTTTTTTTAATATATAAACTATGAAGTATCCCAAATGTAATAAAAAAAAAAATTTATAAGAGAGAGAGGGGTTACCCCAAATATATAATGTTCACTATACATACACGGTACACCGTTAGCAAAAAACTACACCGTCACTATAGAACCATCTTGTTTAAAACACCAACAATTTGACTTTGCTTCATGGAACATACGACACCTGTGGCTGTGGCATCATCTACTTGTTGGAGGTGGATTCATTCAGGTGAGTTAGGTACAGCAATTGAAAATAGACTTTTGAAACTTGAAACAGTTGTGATTTTAATAATTGCTGAATAAAAATTCGATGTTTGAAATAGGTGAGAATTTGTTGAATTAATTTGAGAAAAAAATTGCAGTTTCTTTCAGTAGCCAGATTGTTTGGCTAATACTTATTATCAAAACTGTTGCATAAGTATATTATCAAAAAGACAGAGTATCTAATGATAAGTTTCCCTTTAAAGATCTTTTATTGGCTTCTGATACTTTAGATGTGTAAAAACTTTACTGTAATAATTTTCCTCTGTAGTTGCTTGAATTGGTTCCTCTCCTTTCTCTTCTTTTCAATGAATTAATATTTCCCAGGGAAAAAAAATACTTTACTGTAATTTATTTTTGGTAGAAATAGGCATATCATACAAAACAGTTACAAAACCACAAGTCTATTACTACAAACTCCCTCCTTATTTTAGGGTATACAGAAATATTTTTCCACCGCAAGTAGCGAATAGTCTAAAATAACAAAATTAGAGGTACTAGAATTTCCAAGTTTAGATAAAGCATTTGCACAACAATTGACTTCACTGAACAGAGTGTTCAAACTGTATGTTTGGAAAGGTCTTCAAGAAGTTCATGCAATCAAAGAGAAGAGATTCCAATGACAAGTTAGTTGAGCCATTGTTCATCGGGTGGATCACAACTAAAGCATCTAATTCAACAAACAAATTCGAGATGTGAAGACTTTTAGCTAAAAGAAGACCATCCCGCAAGGCCCACAACGTTAGCCATTACAGTGGTTAAGAGACCGGAATTGTGAATAAAGTCTATCAATAAAATTGCCATTAATTTTAATTAGCTCAATTAATAAAATAATTTGTCCTCGAATAAGAGACATGGATTTGAATCGTGCTACAAAAAAAAAATCCATTAATATTTAGCTTGACCTGATAATAATAAAATATAATCATCATAGAACAAGAACTATAAATTTCAAATCTTATTTTATCTACTAATAATAATAATAATAATTATTGTTGTTATTTATTATTATCTATATCTAGTTTATTGTTTTTTATTCAAAGCTTTCTTGTACATTTACTTATTTTGCTGGAGCATAGATCTGGTTGTTGGCTAGTTGCTCCCTCACTTACTGTTGTAGTTCTTGTTAAGATAACAGATCAATAGGATTAAGTTAATCCTATTGATGCTAGTTTTGAGAAAGATAAAGATAAGCACCAAGTTCAAATCTCATCATTTCAAGATCAAAATAAGACCAAATTTCCTATAAAATAGAGCTGCAGCAGAATATTGAGATAGATATGCATACAACTGATATTTAATCTTCTTGTAATTGAATTGTTGCTATATCTTTTCAGGTGTAACAGATTTACATGTATAGCTATATAAATATTAATGCAAATACACTGGTTTTGGTCATTGAAGCCAAAACCAATTCCCCAACTTTATTTTCATGGTATTAGAACCTTCTTAGGCTAACGCCAATAATCTTTTGATCCTATGACCATGTCTTCCACTGCTTCCAACCTTAACTTATCTACTAATATCTCATCACCTTCCTTTCTTCTTCCCAATTTTCCTGAAGGGATCCCTACCAAGTTGGATGGTAGAAAAAAAAATCTTAATTGGCTCTCAAGATTTCTCCCTGCCTTACACAGCAATGGACTAATGGGTATCGTTGATGGTTCTGATTTGTGCCCACCATAATTTTTAGTTGATGCTGAAGGGAAAAAGACTCTTAATCCCGAATTCACTCTTTGGACTAAGAAGGATCAATATCTTCTTAGTTGGATCAATTTTACTCTCTCGGAGGACATATTGTCTACTGTTTATGGACTAGACACTTCAAAACAAGTGTGGACTGCACTGGCCAATTGCTTTGCCTCACAGTCTCACTCTCACATTGCTCATCTGAAGAGACAATTGCAAAGTTTAACTCAAGACTCTAAGACCTATTCAGAGCACTTGCAAATAGCCAAATCTTTGGCTGACCAACTGTTAAACTCTCTTTGAAGATGATCTCATCTCATATATTCTCATTGGTTCAATCCTTCATTTAACAATTTCATCACATCTTTCTCTCTTGCTACTCGAGACCACCCACTGAGTTTCGTTGACTTTGGAGATAAACTCTTGAATCATGAAATGTTACTCAACCAACAAAATGTTGTTGTATCTGATACAACAGACTTTTCTTTGTTCACCAACAAGACTGGATCTCATCAAATTCCTCCCAACAGTAAGATGCAGTACACACCCAAATTACCCAAATTTCAACCAAGAAACTTCACTCCCAAACATGCTTATGGAACATCTGATTCTCGTCCTAAACCTTCTCAAGTCAATAGTGGTGCCCCTTTCAACAATGGTGCACATGTTCCATGCCAAATTTGTGGCAAGACCAATCATCAAGCCCTTGACTATTATCATCGCATGGATTACTCCCACCAAGGAAGACATCCTCCAATTCAACTTGTAGCTATGGTGGCCCATACAAATGCTGCCTTTGAAGATTAAAAATGGTTTGTTGATAGTGGTGCAAATGCTCATATCACCAATGAACTTGAAAATTTGATAATTCAGCAACCTTTCCAAGGCACTAATACAATATAAATGGGAAATAGGGCAGGACTTGCTATAGAAAACTCTAGTTCAATCACTTTTCCCTCTTTTTCTTCAAACTTGCATCTTAAAAATGTCTTACATGTTGGAAAATATGGCTAAATAAACAAGTTTTGATTCAACAATACAAACCCTAAAAAATTAGCAATGACAAAAATAAATAGATAGAGTTAGAAAGATCTCACAGACTAATGAATCACGCAAAATGCGTTGTCTTTAAAGGTTGATTCGTGCCACCCGAAGTAAAACTCAGTGTGAATGACTCTCTTGGCCGAACAACCCCCCAATATTAAACTATAGTGATTTCTTCAAGTTGATCACACACTAAAACAAGAAGAACTAGGAACAACCTTAATTGCCTTTCCTTAAAACTAAAAACTTAGAAGCTAAAATTTTGTGGAGATGAGCAGAAAATTTAGAGCTGAACAGAGGAGGGAGAGTGGCGTCAGCAAGGCAGAAAAAATTGAAGAGAAAAGAAGTGAAAACAGGGTTTTATATATATCGACTCAGGAAGACAAGTGGGCTACCTAAATGGACTAGGCCTCGAACGGTTACTGTGCAGATTTGATGCCCAACGGGTTGATCATTAAATGCCCAACGGGCTGCTCAGATACTCACCAACGGCTACATCAAAACAAATTTGGGCTAAAAGAAAGAAAGGGAAAAGGTGAGGCCCAAGAATGATATAACAAACCCAAGTCCAAGGCCAAGCCAACACCTAGCCCATAGTGTTCCAACTTACCACTTAAGATGTGTGCAAAGCCTTATAAACTTATAACAATGTTTATTCCTAACCAATGTAGGACACAAAGCAAAGGTTAAGTGTTTGAAACACACCTACTCCAACATTACATTGCCCAAATGCTTCTGCCAACTGACTTTCCATTCAAAGATTCAGTTTAGATAATGCATGTTACTTCATATTCACCTCATCTCATTATTTTGTGAAGGACCTTCGAACACGTGCAATTCTCTTGGAAAGGAAAAGTGAAAATGGCTTATATCCATTACAGCTTCAAATGAACTCTCTTCGTGGCAACTGGGCTTTTACTGCTTTGTTAGGAATAAGAACATCTTCATTGGTGTGGCATTTTAGATTAGGTCATTCGTCTTTTGATATTGTTTCTTGTGTTGTTAAACACAATCATTTACCCCTTTCTTGTAATGACTTTAATAAAAATGTTGTTTGTACTTCATGCCAATTGGGTAAAAGTAAAAGAAAACCATTTCATTCATCCACTCGTCTCTCTACTATTCCTCTCCAACATGTTCATATAGATATTTGGACTTCACCGGTACAATTTGTGAGTGGGTGCAAATATTATGTGGTTTTCATTGATGACTTTTCACGCTATACTTGGCTCTATCCTCTTTATAATAAATCTTAAGTGTTAACATGCTTTGTCAAATTTAAATTGATTGCAGAAAATCAATTCTCTACAACTATTAAACAATTACAATCAGATGGAGGCGGTGAGTACACCTCACTTATCTTCCAATCATTTCTCACCTAGCATGGCATTGTCCATCGAAAGTCTTCCCATACACTTCACAACAAAATGGTCTTGCTGAAAGAAAATTGCGACATATATATTCTTGAAACTAGATTAACACTATTGACTCATTCTCATCTTTCAAATCGTTATTAGGTTGATGCTTTTCTTACGGCTGTTTATATTATTAATCGTTTGCCTACCCCTATTCTTGATCATATGTCACCATTTCTCAAGTTATACAATAAAGAGCCAGATTATAATAATTTGAGAGTCTTTGGTTGTTTGTGCTATTCACTTTTGTGTCCTCAAGGCCTTCATAAGCTGGAATATAGATCTAAGCCTTGTATTTTTATTGGATATAGCTATGCAGGTTATAGGTGTCTTGATCCTATTACTAACAAAGTGTACTTATCTCGACATGTCATTTTTTTATGAGAGTTCCTTTCCATCCAAGGATAAAGCTACTTCACATTTGCCTTCCAAGATTCATGCATCAGGTGATGTTCCCTTCCCCTTTCCCGTTCCTCCTTACAATAATTTCTCAAATCTTCCTTCTTCAATTTCTTCTACAACACTTCCAAACTCTCCATCTACAACACTTACTCCTGATTTTGCACCAATAAATGAACCACTTGTACATGGCCCACCTACATCTCCTACTCCTCTGCCACCCTTACCTTCCATATCATTATCACCACAATTACCTCATTCATCTCCAAGTCTGTCAACTTCTACAAGGTCTGATGCACCACTTACTCAACCCATTGTTCCTCATCCAATGCTCACTTGTTTTAAAACAGGTTCTCTTAAGCCTAAAACCTTTCCTTACTATAAATTATTCCAAACTACCAAATATCCTTTCCAAGGCATCCACACTACTGTCCAAGAGTTTGAACCAACATGCTATAGCAAGGCTACTGCAGATTCACGATGGAGAGCAACCATGAAGCTAGAATTTGATGCCTTGATATCCAATGGCACTTGGACCTTGTGTCCTCTCCCTCTAAATCATAATATCATTCGCAACAAATGGGTGTATACAATTAAACGCAAATCTGATGGCTCAGTGGAAAGGTTCAAGGCTCGATTAGTTGCTAAGGGGTTTGATCAACGAAGTGGAATGGACAACACTGAAACTAGGGCTGTCCAAGGACCCGCCGGACTCGACCCACCAGTTGCGGCCGACCGAACCTGACACGCCACTGACTGAACCGATTGCTCCGGCGGTCAATGACGAATTTTGTTTTCCAAAAACCGAGATCGGCGAGTTAGGTATTGGATCTCCTCCTCTCAAATCCGAGAAACTCGAACCGACCGACCCAATTGTGTTTTCCAGCGAATACTGGGATTTTTTGGGGAAGATCTAGTTAGATCCAGCGAGATTTCGCTAGATCTTGCCCAAAATGGTCGAGATCTCGCTAGATCTGGCAAGATCTTATCGGATTTAGGCCGTTTTGCAATTTTTTTCTAGTCAGATTTCCCCCATTTTTCATCTTTTCTCGTCGAATTATTTCTATTTTCTAGATTTTCAACCTTGACCGATCCGCCCGCCATCCGTCAAAGCTTCGACTAGTCTGATCTGATTCTCCTCCCGGTCAGCGGCGAGTTGATGATGGCTCCACCTGATCAGTTCGGGTCGAATGCGGGTTGAGCCCAAATCGCGGACAGCCCTAACTGAAACTTTTAGCCCTATAATCAAACCTTCTACCATTCAGATTATATTGACTTTAGCAGTTCATTTTGATTGGGAAATTTGGCAATTGAATGTATCAAATGCTTTTCTTCATGGGAACTTAAGAGAATAAGTGTTCATGGAACAACCTCAAGGGTTCATCAATAATGCTCATCCTGATTTTGTTTGTAAGTTTCATGTTTGCCAAAAGCCCATAATAGTGTGATAGCCCACGTGCCCCATATTTTCAGAGACCAATTCATTCTTGGGCCCGTACATTGAATTATAATAAACAATTTAAGCTTATGAAATATATCACATAAATATAGTACACATTGAATTATAAAATACTTAATTCACGGATTGAATTTTGTTTATGGTACTTGTTTAAACTACTACTATACATTAAAGGAATATAGATATATACTCAGAAAGAAAAGATTTAATCACTTCATTTTTTTTTTTACTCTCAATGATGAATTCCTTGCTTGTTGTATGTATTACATGTTGTAAAATTAATGTGTTTTTGACTTTTTGTCATGTGACTCATTAATTATTAATTTTTTTTATACATTAATAATTGAAGGTGATGAATGTCTCTATTAGAAATATTATGAGGAATCAACCAGTCGTGTTATAAGACTGTTGATAATTATTTAGATAATTAATTTACTTTAGATGAAAACTCTATTAAAGTTTTACGTAAAATACTAGTAGTATTGCACGTGAATACTACTAGTGATAAGGAACTCTTGTAAGTTGTAATTATTCTAAGGTTAAAGGCTTTTAAATGTCCTTTTGGGCCACTTGATAGATTTCCAAAGTTTGGAAGAAGTAAATTACGCAGATAATTCAAACACTCTTCTAAAGCTAGATTTAAATCATCTTTATTTCCAAGTGAAATGGAGGGTATCTATTTAAGGTCATAATTTAAAGTGGAGTAAATCTAGGGTTTATATTGTGCCAACTCATTTAAAACTTATGGCTCTAGTTTACTTTAACTATAATGAGTTGGCATAATATATACTCTAGATTTACTACATTTAAATCATGAACCTTAAAATAACAATTTCTATTTTACTTGGAAATTGAGAGGATTCTTATCAGAGCCCTAGAGCATAAAGGGAATCTCACCCCAACATTATCAATTAGCAACCTATTCGATTGAAACTCATCTATACATGGTTTTGAAACTAGTAGCTTGTTTGGATGGAGGGGGAGTAGATGGGAGTAAAGTAGAGGTAGGGGGAGTAAGTTAAATTACCTAGTTTGGATGTTTCTTTAAGGGAGGAGATGGAGGGATTTGGAGGTATTCTAACTAATTCTAACCCCTCATATTTAATTCCCCCAAATTGGAGAGATTTGAAGGGAGAGTAGAGCATAGAAATGCTTGACCAAATGAATTATCAAATTTGCCTTACTATATTAACAAAATTACAAACTATGAAAAGACTAATTATTCTCCTCTGCCTTACTTAATTTTAAAAACATAAATAAAAAAAATAAAAAAAGTGGAGAATAATCATTCCCCTCTACTCTCCTCCCTACTACTCTCCTCTCCCTCCAAACTTCCAAACATAGTATAAGTTTTTTCATTTTTTTTTTTATACCAATTTATAAATCCTTAATCTTTCTAGGTACAAACATATTTTAACCAATTTTTTTATTTTTTTAAATTTTTTTAAGAAGTTGGTGCCCAATCATAATTTGGGTTAATTAGTTTATTCTCATTAATCCTTTCTCTTTCTTTTCTTTGACCATATTTCCCTATACAAATTTTTTTTTTTTTTTTTGGGATAAAATACAAAAATATCATTAAGGTTGGGCTAATGTCAGGTAATACTAAAACTTTTCAAAAATATCTGTACGTTTTTAGACCTCTTAAACACAACCAGATTAACCTAGTTATTTAGCCAAGTAATTAACTTAGGTAAATTATGCAGATCTAGGTTAACACATATAAATCATATTATTGTAAAGTGCGGAAAATAAAGAACACAACAATATAATAACCGAGGAAAACCAAACCAGTAAAAAACATGGGGAGGATTTAACTTAACTATCCTCAAGGTAAAACAAATTCACTATGAAAGAATTGAAGTTTACACAATAGCGACTTAGACTACTAACATTCTATTGCTACCTCGAGTAGGAAACTTACTACCACTACCTCGTGATAGCTCCGAGTCCACGAACTACTTCTTTTTTGAATTCCCAGCAAGTACAAGCACTCTCGCTTGTGTATCTTTAAGCTCTTAAATCAACAACTGAGTTGACCACCAAACTCTTAACATCAATCTTGAGATTGGAAACCCTAAGTGTATGTGAAGGCAAATACCTCTAGATCTCACAAAAGATTCACACACACAGCATAAAGAGCAACTCTAAAACGTGGTTAGGGTTTTCCTTTTTATACTTAAGACAAAACATAAAACCCTACACGTCAAACGAGCTTGGGCTGAGTTGGAAAATTCTATAGAAAAACAATCTGCATGTGCTTCGATCGGTCGAGTCTAATTCTCGATCGATCGAGCCAGGCAAATTTACACAGTAAATCTTGCAGAACACTCGATTCCAACTTTACATATAAACACACTTTGAACAAGTCTAAAACAAAGACTAAAACGTTTTGATCATGGTTTGCCAACATTACAAATTGAAGTTCTAATACATTAGTTCCTAATTCCTTAGAACCTAACAATATCAAATTTACTTTCTAAGCATAAATATCACACCATTTGAAAATCTCCCTACTATTCCCACTTCTTTCTCCATCTCTAACTGCTATATATCTACCATTGCAATCCAAACTCTCATATATAATCATTATAATGCAATCCTTGTGAGACATGTGCAATCAAAAAAAGTTGTTGGAAGGAAGCAATTGACTTGAAGGAACAAAGAACTTACAAATGACACACACGCGCGCGCGCACATATATATATATATATATATATATATATATATTGTTTGTGCCTAGGAAACAAATTAGATATTATTAAAAAGTTAATACTACTTCATATTAGCTCAAACCTCAAATGCCTTTTATGTATTTTACCCCTTTTTGCTTTTTTTAATAATTAAGACATTGACTTTAGAATTGGACTACAATGTCTTGATTTATAATTTTCTATCTTCGTAATCTTACTCAATCAGACACCCACTTGGAAACTCAAACATAGCTCGGAAATCAATAAGTCTAATTTTTTAGGCAAAATAATAATAATAATAATAATAATGCAGTGTTTAATAATGAGATCCATCCAAAGATTTTTTTTTATTCAATAATTTGGTTGAATAGTCCATTATCTCTTGCTAAGTCAAGAAATCCACCTCTTGATGTGATGTTATAATATTATCGAAAAGAGTAATTTTAAGACCACATTATTTCATAATTTTTTGTCACAATTTTGACGTGACAAATTGTGAGTGGTTGTCTATTACTTATACACAAACCCATCATTTTTTCTCCACCACTCACACTCTGCCGCATAACAACTTTGACGTGACAAACTGAGTGATTGTCTATCACTTACACATAGACCCATTATTTTTTCTCTACCATTCACACTTTGACGCATAACAACTTTGACCGTTTGACGTGACAAATTATGAATGATTGTTTATGACTTACACATAAACGTGACAAATTATGAGTGGTTGTTTATGACTTACACATAAATCTATCATTTTCTCCACCACTCACACTACGCATAACAATTGTGGCAAAATTTTCTCTTATCAAAATAAATTTCAACAGCCTGTGCCACTTAATAAGACTATTTTTTTTTTAGTTCATTCCATGCGCTGAAAAGTCAAAACACGCCACATCCTAGGACTTGATAGGAATCTTATAATACACACAAACTGAGAGTGACACTACCCATCAATAAACCCGTAAATAATCTCATCCTCAAGACATATATGATATACCATAGCATAGATTCTAAATATTCTGTGGCCATTTGAAAAGTGAAATCCCCACTGAATCATGGTGTCCAAATGTCTCAGCTTCCATCTCCATCACCATCCCCACCCCCACTCTTCCCTCACCTCTTCCATATACCAAAATCCAAGGCTCTCTCACTTTCCCACCACTCCTTCGCAGACATATACCAAATTGACTCTCACTCCTCACCAATCCTCCCCTTCCCTCCCTAGAAAAACATGCTCCATATTCACCCCCATGGCTTCAAGCCAATCAACGCCTAGTTCCAAGTTTGATGAGTTTGAACCCCATCCCTCACTTACCAATGATGATCTCAAGCCAACTACATCCCATCAAAGGACTTTTACCTGGTGGGAAATGGCTAGTCTTTGGATTGGTCTTGTTGTGGGTGTTCCATCATACTACCTTGCTGGTAGCCTTGTTGATCTTGGCATGGCTTGGTGGCAAGGAATTGCCACAGTTGTTACTGCCAATATAATCCTATTAATCCCATTAGTCCTCACTGGTCACCCTGGCACCCGTTATGGTATTTCTTTTCCAGTCCTTGCTAGGTCCTCTTTTGGAATCCGTGGTGCCCATATCCCCACTCTACTAAGAGCCTTCGTTGGTTGTGGTTGGTATGGAATTGAGACTTGGATTGGTGGCGAGGCAATTTTTCTCCTTTTACCAAAATCCATCAAAGAATCAACCTTGTCTCAGCTCCTACCTTGGCTTGGTACTTCCCCACTTGAATTTGCTTGTTTCATAGCCTTTTGGTTTGCTCAATTAGCCATTGTTTGGAAAGGAATGGAAGGAATCAGACAGCTTGAAAAGTACTCAGCTCCCATCCTTATTATACTCACTTCCTGGTTCCTCATTTGGGCTTATGTCAAAGCTGGTGGCTTTGGCTACATGCTCTCCTTATCCTCTAGGCTCTCCTCCTCACAATTTTGGTCCCTCTTCTTTCCTTCACTCACTGCAAACATTAGCTTTTGGGCTACTCTTGCACTTAACATACCTGATTTTACTCGATATGCCAGGAGCCAGACCGATCAAGTTATTGGTCAGGCAGGTCTTCCAATCTTCATGGGGGCATTTACATTTGTTGGCCTAGCCGTGACCTGCTCTACCAAAGTAATATTTGGACGAGTTATCTCCAACCCAATTCAACTTCTTGCACAAATAGGAGGATTCTCAACTATAATCCTAGCTATTTTTGGGATTAGCTTGGCCACCATTACAACCAATATTGCTGCCAATGTTGTGGCACCTGCCAATGCACTAGTCAACCTCAGTCCCACAAATTTCACCTTCAGAAGAGGAGCTATTCTAACAGCATTGCTTGGAATTGCTTTTCAGCCTTGGAGACTACTTAAATCAAGTGAGAGTTTTGTTTACACCTGGCTAGTTGGATACTCTGCGTTATTGGGTCCGATTGGGGGCATAATTTTAACTGATTACTATCTTATTCACCGCACAAATTTGAGTATCAAGGACTTGTACACATTGAGTCCTTATGGGGCTTACTATTATTCAGGAGGCTATAATTTGGCAGCAATGGCAGCCTTGATCGCAGCGATTTTGCCAGTGGTTCCGGGGTTCTTGCAAAATGTTGGAATTCTATCTTCAATTCCGGACAGTCTTGTCCTCATATACAACAATGCTTGGTTTTTCAGCTTCTTCTCTGCAGGTTTTCTCTACTGGCTTCTATCCTATTTGACAAGAAAACAAAATAGGTCTCTCCCTATAGATCCCCTTTTGCCCTCTACAAATTAAGTGTTGTAAACAATCATCATATCTATCAAGTGTTGAAAACAATTATCATAAACAACTTAAACAATTTTTATGACACTTTGGGTCCAGTCTAGTCTCTCTGTATATTGACGATATCTGTATAAATAAGTAGTCAATATATTGTTGTCTTAAATTACATGGTCAGGCTTCTCTCTAGCTACCAATTTATCTCCTTGCCTTTTGGGAATGCTTAGATTTGGTTGAAAGATTGCTTCTCACAGAGGCTTCCATTTCTTCAAGAAATACAAAATGTTCCATGTCGCTTTAGGCTTCTTCTATCACTTCTGATTAATCATCTAAAATAACACCATGTCCCTAGCAATTGGAAGTTGCTTAATTAATTAATTGCATGCCATGTGTAATCACATAGGCTTTTGGATAAAAACAAAATAAAAGCGACATTTTGAGGAAAGACATGAGATACTGAACTTTTATAGATCCATCAATGCCCAGATGAGTCAATCAGCAAGAAATTTATAATATATTGGACAAAGAAAATAACCTGAAGATATATATGCCAAAAAAAAAAACCAATAATTAGAGAGCTACCTCGAGGAGGAGAGACTATAACATAATTCATGTCATTGCATATTTGTATGTAAATACAAGTTTTACTGTGTAGGTCTTAAAAATGTCTCACTTTTAAAACACAGCCCCCCCCCCCCCCCCCTCTCCTCTTTTGGGACTGAACTTTGAGATTATTGGAAACTTACTCAACATCAGGCATGCAAATCACATATTCAAATTCATGTTCTTTTGCTTAAATATCTCAATGATCTTATTGATGGAAGAAATAAGAGAACAAGAAAACTGCAAAACTATGGTAGAGCCATCCCACCAATCCACAGCTTCAATGCAAGCACCAACAACAAGAGAAGAAACAAGAATGAAAATAATAAGATTAAATAACATATAACAAAAAGAAGTGTTTAGATTTGATTGGTGCTTAAGCTGCACTTAACAGGTCATTACAATGTTCAATGGCGTTTAAAGAAGCCTGCATCTTAATTGAGAAAACTTACCCTCAATGATCCAATGGTTTTTGTATGAAAAAAGAAAAAAGTGATAAAATCCTCGTACCCTTGTATATATCATTACAGATCACATTCATTAATTTTTTATTTTTTATTTTTATACAAAATAGAAATTTTACTCTAACCTAATCTAAGTGTATATGTGTGTGAAGCTCCTTCCTGGAGACTTGAACCCTGCCCTTGTCGCCCTACACCTCACAAGCACTTATATTTGTGAAGTGACCACCGCGCCAAAGGTGCGCGATGGTCTTATCCTTCAATTTTTAAAATCTATATAATATATAAAAGCTAACATATAGCATTTATTGTTACTCCACTATGATTAAACCATATCAGCTTAGCATTTCGGTTCACTTTGGTCTATTCGTTCCAATTTGGTCCACCTTGGTCAATGTTGTCCATTTCGATAACTAAGGTCTATTCGGTCCATTTTGGTCTACTTCAGTCCAATGCGGTCTACTTTGGTCCATCTTGGACTAATTAAGCCTTAAATTTCTTTTTGTAGGTTGTCTTTTCAATTTTGGGCAAAAAAAAAAAAAAAAAATCATAATTTTAGATTAAAAATTATGAAACTTTATTCTATTTGGCCTTAACGCTTTAGGGCCCGTTTGGTACATATGTTTAAACAACAGTTTTCAGTTTTTTTGGAAATACGTGTGGGTGAAAAAGTGTGTGAAAATGCGTATAATGTTATTAAAAAACTAAAAATATGTGTTTAAACAAGTCTACCAAACAACCCCTTAGTTTTACGCTAAAAAATACAAATAAAATAGACATTAGAAATTAAAGATATGAGCCCTAAAAAATTAATAAAAATAAGAAAGATTCACAAGATTACCCTAAAAATTCAAGTTTCAATAATATAGGAATTATATTTATATTTGAAAATAAAAGCTACAATTCTAAACTCATTCCATATTTTAAATTGAATGTAACATGTTACATGTGTTCCATGCAATGAGTGTACTTTTATTTATTTATTAATATTCTTGTATATGTTCAAATTAGTCAACTGATTATAGTATATTTTAAAATATATATTTTAATAACATATTCTCTATTTATTTAAAACAATATTATAATTGTAGGGATGTTAAGCCCAGTAGAATATATTGGACCATGGGCCCAATCCGAGGACATGAAGTAATCTGAGGAGGGGTGAACATTATCAGAGGAGTCTGTGTTAGTAAGTGAATAGGTTAGTTTTGATCATAAGAGTCCATGAGGGTGATCCAAGGATGAATTCCTCCTCGGCTGATCGGAGTCGAGGTCCAAAGGGGTGGTCTACCATCTAGGGCAATGTTCCAGGAGATTCTATTGATACGGATAAGCATCATAGAAGCACAGGATAGAGGGGAATCTTAAAATATCTATAGAGAAAGCTGCTACCACCGCATTGAATGCTCTACACCTAACCAACTGGCCGCATTAATGTGGAGGTGATACATGAACAGTAATTTTCAGCCTTACAGCTACTACCAGAGACTTCAGGATGGTGCTGATGGGACAGGGATCCACACCAGTAATCTACCTTACACGTGGAGGGTAGAGATGAATGAACGAAGATAGTATAAAACAGAAGGAAGATCCTGAAGAAAGAGATCGGAAAATTAAGAGAGAAACACTGTAGCAATCAAGAGTTGAACTTGTAATCAAACTTGAGAAGAAATATATTAGAACTGATCTCCTCGGACTGTGCCGATGACAATTTTCTTTAAATTAAACCAGTCTATCTTCATTTTCTTGTCATCTGGATCCACTTTACTTGTTGTCTGACTCATTAAACCCCAGTTTTCCAACCCACTCTCTACAAATTCATTGTATTGGGCTCTTTGGGCCTAAGTTTATCCATCATTTGGGCTTGAGAGCCAAATTGTGACTTTACAATAATTATGTAATTTAAAATTTTATTATATATGTTTGTTGAATACAAAATATATTATACATTTCATTACCTAAAAGGCTAAAACTTATGAAATAGAACATATTTTTAATACAAATTTTATATTATATTCTTATAAAATAATTATATTACATTTCTTACATATCACATTAGTTTGCAACTAGTTATATAGCATTGGTTTGCAACTAGTTCTATATATCAGATGGCTACAACTTATGTTATATCCATAACTTTTCAGATATGGACAATGTTTAACTATCAAACCAATTTTTAACCATCTCATCTAGCCCACTACGTGGCAGTTTATAAATACTATTTATGTAGTTTAAGATGACAATTTATAGTAAGTCATTCTCTACATGCAGTACTGACTCAACACATTTTGTAGATTAAGACAACAATTTAAAATGAGTCATTTTTATAAAGTATTATTAGTTTCTTTCAATATCGTAATGACGGTATTCATTGAACACTTCTTTGCAAAGCTATCAATTTGATATTTGATTTTTTAACTTAGGCTCAATTAAATTGGTTTATTTGTACTAATACCGCTATGATCGTGCCAAAATCATGAAATATGAACTATATTATTGGCATGTTAAATGAAATTCATGCAAAATATAGCCACATTATTATGTAGATTTATTTATATGCGTAGAGTATTTTAAATATAAAATAAAAGTTTTAAAAACTTGTAAATTTGAAATGGTGTCATTTTCGTTAAATACCTCAATTCAGCTTTAACCAGATTATTTTCAAACCTCGTTTAAATTTACGATTGGCAAAAATAGGGCTAATTCAACACTCTTTTTGGGCAGAAGCAAATGTTAAATGTATTATTACTCAATATTTTATAAGCGATACATGAATTAGAAAAAAGAATCCAACATTTTATTATAATTTAATACATTAATTGGAATATTTTCATATATTTGTAAATTATATTTAAAACTTGTACTTCTAAAAATATCGAAACAATCAATATAAAAATTTTTAAAAATAATTTATTTATTATATTTTTGGGCATTAATTAAATTTTTTACAAGCATTCTATCGTCCAATAGAAATTGTATATTTTTTAAAAAATTCCAAGTGTGTGACCTTACTTTTATTATTACAATATTATTTTTGTGCAATATTATAAGATATATATATATATATATATATATATATATATATATATAACCAAAACCTTTGACTTTTGGTTGACCTCTCCACAATTTTTCACATCAGCATTTTTTTTTATATTTTTTAATTTGATTTAATTCTTTCAATTTTATAGCACCAAATTGCAGAAAATTTGAGGAGGGAAGAGAGAGTCCTAACAGGAGTCTCTCTCTCTTTTTTCCTTAATCCTAAATTTTTTTTTTTTTTTTTTTTTTACGTGAGTCTTTCTTTTTTCTTTTCTTTTTTTTTGAAACCTAAAGTGAGTCCTTAAAAAAAAAAAAAAAATTTTAATCCTAATTCTAACGTAAGTCTCTCAAAAATTCAAAATTTTCGGTTTTATATTATATATAGATAATAATAATGATGTGGCAAGCTCTAAGGATATGAGAATGCAATTTGTAGATCTTCTATCAAGATAACATAGATTAGATTAGTAGTGAATAGTAGATTTAATTGCAGTTGAGTATTATGTGAAGTCATCACTGAGATGTGTTATGTGGAACCAATGATATAGAAGAAAAAGAATTTTTCTAAACCATTATTTGAACAAAAAATTACTTATTTTCATTCATTTTCAAGTTATATATATTTTTCGTCAAAAAAAAGTTTTATATATATATATATATGTATTTTTAAGTCAAGTCATAGACCTTTAAGTAAAGTAAATATTTTTAATTTTTATTTAACTATCTCATACATTGCATAGGTTAGTGACTAGTATATTATATTTTAGGAGTCCTCTTTCAATTTGGACCCTTACGCCATTGCTTAAATAGCCTATAGTTGAGCCGCCCCTATATACAATCAAAAGATGGATAAAAGTTATTGGGGCTTAAAGATATTGCGAGAAAGAATCAGTGGGCTAGGAACGGGCCTTAAGTCCATCTCTGAAGCTATGATCTACAAATATATCAAGGAGCTTGGGTCTAGTTGTTGTATAAGAGCCTAATGAAAATTCAATTGGATCTATGATGATATCTTCTTACTTCTTAGTCAGAATTTTGTCAATATAAGCCCAAATAACTAATCCTGGGTCCACAAGGCCTCACAGCCTTCGTTTGTAATCATGTAAGGGCCATTGAGGACTTGCATTGAGTCGGCCCGCCAAGAGAGGGAAACATCTTCTTCCCCAGCCCCCACCACAATTCTATTGGGCCTCACTTTGCTCTGAAGGCTAAGGGTGGAAAGTGGAAACATTACGATGGAATTTACTGAATATTTTTGGTGTGTGTGTATATATATATATAATTTTTTATTTATTTATAAAGTTTTAACTTATGACGTCAGCTTTTGATGATTGTGTTCATTATCATCAGATCAAGACACTAATCGATTTTTGGTGTAGGTGTGGATTGAATTCTATATCTCTTATTTAACTATCAGTATTCAACTATAAGCAAGGGCGGAGCCTACGGAGGGCGGGGGGAGGCAAGAGGGGGCATCTGCCCCTGACTCCTCCCAAAAAATCCTTTAGGTACTTCTATTCCTACCTAATATGGTGGAAAAAAAAATACTCCCTTTAGAGAAATAGACCCTGACAAAGGAAAAACAATCTCCCTCACGTATCAAAGGATTCAAAGCATGTGGCTTTTCACCTACTTCACTATTCTTTTAAAGTAACTTATATCTTGTGACAAGATTCTTGTCTCATGTTTTCACCCATTTCACAGGTGTATTGTTTTGTATTGCTTTTTTTTTTTTTTTTAATTCACTATTCATATAACTTTTCCTGTTAAGTAATACTAAAAATATTACAAATTTTACTACATTAATCTTATAAGATGATGTATTACTATCACAAAAATCAATTAGATTTATTTATTATTTTGTCTAGTGGTACTAATCACGTTCTTATTATATCAATTTGTTAACTTTTTGTAGTAAAACTTGTAGCAATTTTAGTATTTTTTTTGTCTCAATTATTTTAAAATTTCTATTCTATATCTTGACTTTTTCAATGTTTTAAACTCCGTTTTTATTATAAACCCAAATTTGTTCACAATTGTTTAATTATTTTTTATTATTATCAATTAATATTTTTTAAATTAATTTCGTTTTTAATATCAACTTTTAATCTTGCGCCCTTAAATTGAAATCCTGGCTCCACCACTAACTATAAGAGACTTTTCTGGTTGAATTAAGTGGAACCCACTATAAAATATCTTCTTTAATAACGGTATATCTCTTTTTTATAACTCTAATAGTTGGATTTAGATTTATGACAGATGACCAATTTCTTACTCTATGTCTCATTGGGTAGTGGTGAGTGTAACTCATTTACTCCGTTTCTTATTTTTATTTTACAATTAGGGGTCAATTATATTGTCCAAAAACTTTTTTTTTTTTGATAACAAAAACTTAATATTTTTAGTAAAGAATAAAGATACTCTTCAAATTGATTCTAATAAAAATGCTGTTGTATAACAACTCGAATTTGAGTATTAATCTTAAATTATTTAAAATTAAGGAAGTAAAATTATTTTCTGAAAAATTCTGAAATTTTAAATTAAAAGAAAGGGTCAATCTTCCAACAATCATGTACAATCTCCTATGTAACTTAAGTTTCAGTTTAAATTCAAACATTTTGTGTTCAAGTTTGACAAAAAATAAATTGTACTACGCTCCTAGAATTGGAAATTGATACTTTCCACTAAAAGGGGCAAGAAATATTGTTTGGTCAGATACAAAATATACAATGGTAGACCTTGTCTTGAATCTTGATCCCTACAAGAGACAACTCATAGATGGATAAAAGATACTTCTTGATTAATCATTTCTTAAGCCAAAGGAATCACATTGAGAATGATAATCTCAAGGGTAGGTTGTTTAAGTTTGTTAGTACTTGAATTCGTACTACACATTAATATACATGCTATGTAGACGTGGACTTGAACATTACCAAACTGATGATAGTTCTCTCCTCCTGTTTATTTTATTTTATTTAATTTTCAACCGATGAAAGGTTTTTTTTTTGAGAAAGAACCAATGAAAGGTTGACTTCATACGTGAAGTGTTCATGTATATATTTATACAATAAAGTTAGTAGTATAAATGGGAAAAACAACAGAACTTTCATGCATTTCGTTTCTTCCAAAAGCCAAGCACTTTCATGTTCCAAGAGAATCACACGATTCTATATACAGAAAAACAGGGATGGAGCCACTCTTAGACAATGGGGGGCAATGCCCCCTCTCCCATTTTTTTTTTTTTAAATTATTAGTATATATAGATATTAAGTTTAGCTATTTTATTCTATAAAATTACACTTTGTTATTCTTAACAATATCATTAATACTTTTGAGAGTAATGCTATAGATTATAGTCACAAACTTTTTTACAATATTTTTATAAACTGTTGAGGTAACAAATTCTTATTGGTTCGCATTTGGAATCACCACTTACATCACTTTTTTATATAACAATAACTACTAACCACATCAACAATTTATAAAAGAGAATAAATTCTGTAAGAATATGGTGTAAAACCTATGTTTTATCCTTCTAATTCCAACATGTCACATCATCTTATTACATATTTAAGAATAAGCAGCACTACACTCAATCAATTCTAATACTCATATATAAATCCAACCAAATTGGGAGTTTATTGAGATGTTATTAGGTGTGGTAGGATGTATTGAATTTTAAGTAAAATGCCGACGTGGCAATCTCTTATTGGATTATGTAAAACATGGGTTTTATTTCCCATCTTTACCTAATTTGGACTCTTTATAAAAACGTTTATAACTCTAGCATTTTCCTTATTTTAAAGGCTATAAAAAATTTATAAATCTAAAATCTAAAACAAAATATACAAGCTCAGAAAAAATTAGCCTAGCAACAAAAATTATCAATAGCAATTTAAAAAAAAAAAAAAAAAAAAAGCCCAATCAACCAAGTTTACCCAAAACAAACACTTGACCGTTTAAAAAATTTTAAACAAAATAGTTATGTCCTTATCCATCAGTAAGCATCAAAAACACTAAAGAAAAACAACAACAAAAACCCCTTAAAAGCTAAACAAGAAAACCGAATGCCAGAACCACTGCAACCAGCAGCAAAGCCACCCCCTAATTTCAATTACCGGCTTCGTTCTATATACAGAAAAACATCGCAAAGAAAAGACTTTACGTGTATATGATTACCTTCAGTTCTATATTTATGTTTTCAAAATCAAATAGCCAAGTATAACTGAAAAGTAGTATGACCAATGAGCAATTTTTTGTCCCTTTGGTCTCATTGATGGTCAGGCAGACTTTGGGAGAGAGAGAGAGAGAGCGCTAACTTTTGTATTTCTGTTAACTATCATGAGTTTAACCATTATTGATGCTCAGCTCAGTAGCATATTAACTATGGAGTTTACTTTTGAATAATTTATTTGTACACATTTCAAATCTAGCCAGTTTTAACCTTATGTAAAGGCCAAAGTCTACTGATATCATAAACAATGACAATAATGCAAATCTTACTCATATATTTAAAAAAAATTAAGGATGTGGGTCTCCAATTCTCTGGATACTTTTTTTTTTTTTTCCTTTTTTTGTGGTTAGGGGAATATGGTCGCCTATTCCTTACAATAAATAATTCAATAGAAAAATATCTATGAACAAGGGAAACCAATGAGATGCAAATGCATAAAATGAGGAGCAACACATACAATATTGAGGAGCTGAGTTGGACCTAAACCATGCAACGAATTAGGAGCAAAGGACAAAGACAAAGTTTAGTAATGGCTAGCAGAGAAGTTTGATGGACTTTTTAGACCAGCTTGGCACTGCCCCAACCACACACATAGGTCACTATTTAGTAGGGACACCACGGGTTCGATTGACTTTAGAGAGAGAGGAACGGTCCTATAGGTCACTCGTGCTTAAATAGTTAATGGAATTAGTTTAAGGGAGCTACAGTGAGTATAGTGAGTGACCCAAGACGAAACTGCATTGAAAGTTCAAGAATTGGCTAGGGAACAGAGACCCGTTAGACCATGGAGAACAACTTCAATGATAATGGTTTCTTATTTACTTGAAATTTGTTTTCTAGTTGTATTTTAATCTAAAACTTAGAAAATTGTTTTTCTTTTGGGGTTATCTAGGGCTTGTGTGGTTGTGTTTTTTTTTTTTAATAATAAAAAAAATAAAAAATAAAAAAAATAAAAAATAAAAAAATAAAAAATAAAAAAAATAAAACTAAAAAGTTGGAAGAGGAGGAATTTGAAACCCTACAGGTTTATATATATAGAAAAACATGCTATATTTAAGAGTAACCATCTACAAATAACTTCTGAAAACGTATTTGTTATGCATAAACATAATTAATAAAAAATAGCATTAAACAATAAGTATTGCAAGAATTATGTGTGATCTAACCAAACTAGATAAAATGGGAAGATATTATCTAGCTCCTCGTGCATGCATCCAATATCTTATAACATGAAATTTTACTTGTATAGTTAATTCCATCAAATAATGAGGATGATTAAGTTTAAATGGTCACCCTTATTGTCACATTACTAATCCACAATCTGCACTACTAAGAGCATTCTCATCAAAAATCTTAAAAATTTTAGCATTTAGCATCTAAAAAATCAACTTTATAACATATAACACATCACTTTACAATATACCTTACATCAAAACTTTTTTTTTTTAACACTTCATTTAAATATTCTTTCTTTATCATTTTTTATTCTTCCTCTCTCTCTCAGTCTCTCTCTCCTCTGTCTCTCTTTCTCGACCCAACTATTCTCAGCTCCGCCGGCCACCACATCCACCCAGCCATACCACAACCACCACATCCACCCACCATCGCCGCCACCAGCCACCAACCAGATCCACCGCAACCACAAACAACAGCGGAGAAAGAAAAAAAAAAACCTCCACATCCACCCACCACATCCACATCCACCCATACCACAACCACCACATCCACCCACACCACAACCACCACATCCACCCACCATCACCGCCACCAGCTAGATCCACCATAACCACAAACAACAGCAAGGAAACCTCACCGTGACCCACAACTCGGGAACACCGCACCGTGACCATCGGACCATCAATGAGAGAAAAAAAAAAAACCATTGCCGGACCATCGAACCATCGCTGGACCACAACCATCGAGAGAGAGAAGAGAGAAGAGAGAAGAGAGAAGTGAGAGTTGGTGAGAATTAAAAAAAAAAAAAAAAATTTACAATCCAGCTACAATGAGCTGTTATCAATAACAGCTCACTGTAGCTCAATGCTAAAATTTTTAGCATTTAGCATCTTTATTGTAGGTGTATTTTTGTGATTTGAGGTGTTAAAAATGCTAAAAATAGCATTTAGCAATTTTTAGCACCTTTGATGAGAATGCTCTAAGCAATGCAATAAGCTTTAAAATAGGAGCACCCACCTTAATATCCAATTAGCAAAGAATAAAAATACTTCTAGTTTGTAAGAAGTGAGAAAATACAAAAGTATGAGAAGGACTTCTCTTAGAACAATCTATTTAGCTAGACCTAAAAACTAAATAGGTCAATACCTATGAAATAATGAGTAAAAAATATTTGTATTGGTCTTGATGATGCAAAGAAAATCAGTAAACTGAATGCTCCGGGCTTCAATGGGCTAGTGATTGCTTGGAAGGCCTGAAAAGAAAAAGACACAAGATCAAAGGTGACCGGGATGAACCGGCCAAGAACCCTCCGATGTTTAAGTTAGTTTTTTCTCTGGAATTTTAGAATTCCAACTTTAGGAGTAGTGAAAACTTACTTCCATTTTATGTGGATGAGTCTTTATATAGTAAGCTTTGGAGTGGTTACTTATTTCGTAACTTCCCCAATATTTGTGGAAGTTAGAAAGTTCAGACTTAACTTCCACAACTGCTATAGAAGTTAGAATATTCAATCTTATCTTCTACAACTGCCATTGGAAGTTAAGTATTTAGTAGGAAGTTATAACGATGAACAAGGATCTTTCTCATGTTTCAAAATAGTAGCACGTGGTCCAATTTACAAGCTTTTGTAGATAAATCCTTTTTTGAAAATTTCTTAAGTGTTGGGGGTCATCTAGGAGTTTTCCTGATGGACGACCATCATGCCCATGGACGACCCTCCTACAAGGGATGACCTTCTTATGTTAGGATGACTTTTTTGATCTGGACGACTCTTATGGACGAATTGGAGTTGGTTCAATTTTTTAGTTCACCATCAGCTCTAGCCATACCTCTCAAATAAAAACCAATGAATGAGTGAATACCAAATGGCAAAATTAAAGCCTCACTCTACTACTACAAGAGTTAGGCATTTTTGTAGTGGTACTTTAAATTAAGTAATGTGTTTGAATTTGGTGAGAGACTATAATTAAAGTAATGTTTGTGTGTGTTAGCAATTAGTTTGTTTCTCAAAAAAAAATGCAAAATTTGAAATTTCAATTAATGGGGAAATAAAAATAATAACATAAATATTATTTTTATTAAATAAACCAACAATATTTTTCAATTTCATGTTTTGTATATATTAATTTAAAGGCAAAAAAAATTTTATTTTTAAAAGCAATAACCAAAAAACATGCCCCTAGTTTTTCAGCTACTCAAATAAATCCAAAAAGGAGCTAAGTACACAGAAAGCACGTCTAAATTAATGTTCTTCCCGATCCAACAATTTAAAAATAATTAGCTTTTTCAACGAGCAATATCGAGAGACCTCGTCATATATATAATATGAAAGCACAGTTGCACACGTACAATTACATAACTATTTTATTAGCAATACATTTTATATATATACAAAACTTAGAGGTCAACAGCTGTAATGCAAGATAAGCTTAATTTTGGAGAAGGAAGATGATCAATGCCATCACATGTTGATGTTAGTATGTTAAGAGTGTCATTATTGAGTTTTTTAAACATTGCTACTATTTCTTTGCGGTTTCCTGGAACTAAAGTAATTAGGTGTACTTTCTCTCTCAAAAAAAAAAAAAATGTAATTAGGTGTACTATTCGTCTATTTTTTTTTATACCAAAATGTCATTGTGATCAATCACGACTGGTTGTTCAGGCACCTAATTTTGAGTTGAAGACTTTGTTTACATTTTAGAACGACTTTAATTTACACTCATTTGACTAGGGCGTAAATGAAGTAAATTATTTATAATTTATAAATAGTTCAGATTTGGTTTGAGAAAAAAAATGTTTATGTATATTTGTTTAATTAACAAGTAAAGCTCAAATTCAATTTAATGCTTGATAATTAAACAAGTCAAGTTGAAATATAATAATGTGCTTGTCAGTAAGTTAGTGGGTATGTATTGGGACATCATTATCTACAATCAAGGTAGATGACGATCATCAACCACAATCCACAATCGAAACCACATCAACTGTAAACTCCAAAAGAGTTTGATAATAATTAGGAGTTTTTATGTAATCTAAATACATATGTATAGTTATATGTTATTTTGTTATGTAAAATCTTCTCAGCATACGTTGAATATAAATACAAGAGGCTGCCCCTGATACATTAATTAAAGAAGCAAAACAAAACACGTTCTCTATAAGTTTCTTTAGTATGTAGCTTGATTTGAGTATATATAATATTATATGTTTATTTGTATAGATATAGAAACTATACTTACATAGGCATGAGACTAGATTGTCTAAATTTGTAAATAAGTTACAAATATATCAAATTATTATTTATAATTTATTGATAACACAAATAGACAAATAGTTCATTTTGTAATAAATATTATATATGATTTTCAACAATACAAGATTGATGGATCTTGTAGGGATAAGGGCCCAAAATTATATATTGGGCCTTGGACTTTTTCCGAGGACGTTGAATGGTCCGAGGAGGGACAAATAGTTATTAGGGGTCCAGTTTAAAATCTCATGAGTAAAAAACAAATGGAAGGTGGTCCGAGGAGGAACTCCTCCTCGGATATGATGAACGTAGCTCAAGCATATACTCCAGCAATTAGAGTGACCCCTCAAAAAGCTCCAATGATAGGGACGCGCCTCACGAACATACGAGAAGGAAGGAAACCCAAAAATATCTAAAGGAAAGCTGCTACCACCGCATTAAATGCATTGCAGCTACTTTTCTGGCCGCATTTATGTGAAGAAAACCTCTAAACAGTGCTGCTTTGGCTACCACAACTCACAGAAAACCAGAGAAGGTGTCTAATGGGACAGGTACTCAAATGAGGGCTTAGATGATCAACAAGTGTAGGATTAAGATGGTCCAAAGGGAGCTATATAATGGGAGAGAAAGAGAAAGAGAATGGGGGAGGGGGGGGGGGGGGGAGGACACGGTAACCATAAAAAATATACTTGTATTGAATTTAGTTGATTTATATAAAGTCTCACCTCCTCAGACGGTGAATTGATCCAGATCAGTGCTTCTTGTTCTTGTTTACTCATCATTTAAATCCATACTAACCGTTGTTCAACTCATTAGAGCCTAGTTCTTTGACCCATTCTCTACAAATTTATTGTACTGGGCTCACTGGGCCAAGATCCCATACATCTTGGGCTTGGGCTGCAAAACGTGTCCCTACAATTGGCGCCGTCCGTGGAAAGAGCTTGTGTGATAGTGAGTACAACGGTCAACTATGGTAGGTTCAGGACCACACCAGGCAGAGTCTATAGTGTTTCAACGTGAAAATCCTTTTATGAACCTCGAGCGCAGAAGGGACCGAGAAGGGAGTGTCCGTACTGTCCGGACCGGTAAGAGTCATTCCCGGGGGAACAGCCACCTCTCTCATAAGGAAGATACCAGAGCCCTGCAACTAGAAGTCGACCAACTGAAGAGAAAGCTGCGCCATGCACGGCGAAAGCGAGCCCCCTCCAACTTTGACATATTTTCTTCTGATGGTAAGGAGGATGGTAGTTATCGACGTAGATCAAGGACTCCTCCCAATGAGTCTTTCTCATATGAAGAGGAGCACCATCATAAACGTAGGTATAAGAGCCCGACTCGCAGAGGACTGGGAAACGATGCCATGAGCAAAGCGCTAAACCGGATCGCCAAGTCACCCTTCATACGCAGGATTGAAGAAGCAACTCTTCCTCGGCGTTTTCATCAGCCAACGTTCACCATCTACAATGGACGAATGGACCCAGTGGAGCATGTAAGCCATTTCAGTCAAAGAATGGCTGTTCATTCCAAGGACGAAGCCTTGATGTGCAAGGTGTTCCCATCCAGTCTAGGACCCGTGGCGATGAGATGGTTCGACGGCCTAAAGGCAGATTCCATAGGTTCCTTTAAGGAGCTCACCCGGTCTTTGGCTCTCGTTTTATTACGTGTACCAGGGTCACTCGGCCCATAGATTCCCTACTGTCCTTATTCATGCAAGATGAGGAGACTTCGAAGGTGTACTCGGACAGATACTGAAAAATGTACAATGAGATTGATGGTGACTTTGATGACATGGCCATCAGCACCTTCAAGGCCGGCCTCCCAGCCGAGCATGGCTTAAGGAAGTCTTTGACTGGCAAACCCGTCACCAGTGTGCGCCGACTCATGGAACAGATTGATAAGTACAAGAAGGTTGAGGAAGACCAGCAGCAAAGCAAAGGGAAAGGTAAGGCTATCCCCAAGAGAGGGGGGATTTCAGGTCGGACCAATACAACCATAACAAACCCCGGAGGGATTTCGCTGGGCAGTCTGGGCCTACGACTCCTCAGGCGATTAACGTGGTGTCGAGAGCTAGTACATCAAGTATTGGAGAAAATCAAAGGTGAGCCATACTTCAGATGGCCGAACAAGATGGCAAGGGACCCCACCAAACACAACCAGAGCCTTTATTGCCAATACCACCAGGACCGAGGACACACGACCGAAGACTACAGGAATATTTGGAATCATCTAGAGCAACTGGTCAAGGATGGAAGGTTGCAACAATTTTTGTATCGGCCCGACGGGCAGAGAGACCAGGCAGGGTCAAGGGCTCAGGGGAATGCCTCTTCCGGGCCCTCTTTGGGTACAATCAACATCATCTTCATCGCTCCAGGGAGAACCGGCTCGTAGCCCTTTAGGGTAATTTCTGTAACTCAGCTACCCGCCAAGGACTCTAGTCGAATTCCGAAGAGGGCAAGAATGGAGGCTCGACTAGCATTGAGCTTCTCGGATGAAGACAAGGCGGGAACCATACAGCCACATGACGACGCATTAGTGATCTCTCTCAGGATAGGAGGGTATGACGTGAAGAGGGTGATGGTGGATCAAGGCAGCAAAGTGGAGATCATATACCCTGACTTATACAAGGGGCTGAACTTGAGGCCCGAAAATTTGACAGCCTATGATTCGCCTTTGGTGAGCTTCGATAGGAAGGTTGTCATACCAAAGGGTCAGATTAGGCTACCCGTGCAAGCGGGATTAGAGGTAGTGGAGGTGAATTTCATTGTGGTGGATGCCTATTCTCCCTCCTAGGAGTCGTCTCCTCCACTTTGCATCAAAAGGTGAAGTACCCGTCTGGGAACCGGATCGAGGAAATAGTGGGGAGCCAGTCAGTAGCGAGGCAGTGCCTGATCACCGCGATAAGACATCAGCCAGAAGTGGAGCCCTCGGCCTCTGCAAACGGGGGCTTATAGCAATCAAAGGGCCGGACGTCATCCTCGGACGGGACAGCCGATAAGACAGGGTGCGAGGATTTAGAGAAGGTTGTTGTCGGTGACGACCTAGAGAAGTTCTTTCAGGTTAGAGCCCGGTTGTCCTTTCGGGAGAAGGAAGAGCTAGTGAAGTTCCTTAGGAGGAACATAGACATGTTCGTGTGGAGTGCCTATGAAGCTCCCGGGGTGGACCCAAGCTTCATATGTCATCATTTGAACGTCAACCCATTAGTCACCCCAAAAAAGCAACCACCACGGAACTCATCCAGAGATCATTTTGATGCCGTTAGAAACAAAGTGACGAAACTTAAGCAAGCTGGGGCTATTAAGGAGGTGTTTTACCCTGAATGGTTGGCCAACACTGTGGTGGTGAAGAAGAAAAGTGGGAAATGGCGAGTTTGTGTAGACTTCACCGACCTAAACAGGGCCTGCCTAAAGGACCTTTTCCCCATGCCTCGGATCGTTCAATTAGTTGATGCGACAGTCGGTCATCCTCGGATGAGCTTCCTGGATGCCTTCTAGGGGTACCATCAAATACCTTTAGCTTTGGAAGATTAGGAAAAGACAGCCTTTGTCACCCCCACTGGGAACTACCACTACAAAGTGATGCCTTTCAGCCTAAAAAATGCAGTGGCCACTTATCAGAGAATGATGACCAGGATGTTTGAGCCTCGGCTGGGAAAAAGCATTGAGATCTACATAGACGACATTGTGGTTAAGAGTAAAGTGGAGTCCGGGCACATTCACGACCACGGGAACATCTTTGAGATCCTGAGGAGGCACAAACTGCGACTAAAAGCTTCGAAATGCTCTTTTGGGGTCAGATATTTGAATGAACAGAGGAGTGCGTCTTAGCCTTCCAGCGATTGAAGGAGTACCTTTCTCGGCCACCTATTATGTCAAGGCCCGAGGTGGATGAATTTCTATTTGCTTATATCGCTGTGGCCCCTCATGTTGTGAGTCTGGTGTTGATACGAGTTGACAATGGCGTACAAATGCCAGTTTATTATGTGAGCATATCACTACATGAGGCCGAAGTCTGTTACCTGTCACTAGAAAAGGCCATTTTGGCGATGGTACATGCCATTCGCAAACTCCCTCATTACTTCCAAGCACACACAGTTATTGTCCTAACTCAGCTTCCGCTAAGAACTCTGCTCCGAGGCGCTAATTACACGGGGAAGATTGCCAAATGGGCCACAATCCTAGGGGCTTTTGACATCAAATACATGCCCCGTACCTCTGTTAAGGGTCAAGTCCTCGCGGATCTGGTAGCCGAGTTTGCTGAATCCCCATTAGAAGTAGAAGCAGAGAGGTGCGGCATGGATGAAAAATCGGTTGGCATGATCTCCTAGCAAGGCCCTTTATCCTGGAAAGTATACGTAGATGGTGCAGCAAATCAGAAGGGATCCGGAGTGGGACTAGTTCTAGTATCCCCCGAGAGGATTACCATTGAGAAATCATTAAGATTGGACTTCTCAGTCACAAATAACGAAGCTGAATATGAGGCTCTGCTGATGGGAATGGCCATGGTTCAAAGAATGGGCGGCAAGGTAGTGGAGATGTTCTCAGACTCACGATTGGTCGTTAGCCAAGTGAAAGGAGAGTTTGAAGCGAGAGATGAAAGAATACAAGGGTACTTAAGTCAGGTTAGGCATCTACAGTCGGGGTTCGAATCCTTCGACCTGTTGCATATCCCTAGAAGTGGAAACACGCACGCCGACTCCCTTTCCACACTGGCAACCTCCTCGGTACAGAGTTTGCCTCAGGTCATACTTGTTGAGGACCTGTGCAAGCCCGCTGTAATGAAAAGAGATACGTTCAGATCCATCAAGTCAAGGTAGGGCTAAGCTGGATGGACCCTATAGTCCTGTTCCTTAAGGAGGATATCCTGACCGAGGAGAAATCAGAGGCTGACAAGATACAGAGAAAGGCTTCTCGGTTCTGGCTATTCGAGGACTAGAAATTGTACAAACGCTCTTTCTATATGCCATATCTACTCTGCGTACACCTTGAGACATCAGAACTATTCTTTGAAGAGTTACATGAATGAATTTGTCGAAGCCACACAGGAGGCAGATCTTTATCTCATCGAGCCATCACTTAGGGCTACTGGTGGCCAAACATGCAGAAAGAAGCTCAAGAATATGTAAAGAAGTGTGATCAATGCCAGAGATACACGCCGAACATCCATCAACCAGGAGGAGTCCTTAATCCTCTAGCTAGTCTTTGGCCCTTCGCCTAGTGGGGCTTAGACATTATGGGTCCTTTCCCCAAGGTAGCGGGAAATAAAAGATACTTACTAGTTGGCACGGACTACTTCACTAAGTAGGTCGAAGCCAAGCCCTTGGAAAACATCCGGGACGTGGATGCCAAAAATTTTGTCTGGAAGAACATTGTTACTCGGTTCGGAATCCCTCATACGCTCATCTCGGACAATGGGTTTCGGTTTGACAGTAAAGCCTTTAAGAGGTACTGTTGTGACTTGGGAATTAAGAACAGATATTCCACTCCGGCTTATCCGCAGGGAAACGGACAAGCCGAAGCTGTCAATAAAGTAATAGTGAGTGGACTCAAGAAGAGGCTGGATAATGCGAAAGGAAGATGGGTGGAAGAATTGTCACACGTTCTATGGACATATCAGACCACGCCCCGTAGATCAACAGGAGAGACACATTTTTCAATGACCTTTGGAGCCGAGACTGTCATTCCTCTGGAAACCGGCTTCCCAACGTTGGGAACGAGCTCCTTTGATCCGAGTAATAACAACGGATTGCTAGAAAAGAGCTTAGACTTTATTGAAGAAGGAAGAGAAAGTGCAATGGTTCAACTGGCGTATTACCAACATAAGCTCAAGCAAAGTTATGACGCCAATGTGAAGTTAAGACCGTTATCTCCGGGAGACTTGGTGTTGAGAAAGGTTCTAGGAACTGCAAAGAACCCAGCATGGGGAAAACTAGGGCCCAATTGGGAGGGACCATACCGCATCACTTCAGTGGCTGGTATAAGAGCTTATTTCCTCGAAGACCTAGATGAACGTGTAATACCACGACCTTGGAATGTAAACAACCTGAAAATGTATTATTATTAATGAAAGTTTCCTTTGTCATATGACTCGTTTATTGTATACATGCATCGTACTTCCCATTATTATCTCTATAAGTGCTTAAACAAAACCTAAGTCATGCCTGAGTCCTCAATTTAAAAGACTTAAATTTTTTTTTTTTTTTTTTTTTGCCACTGAGAGGTTGGTCATGCTAATCAGGCCTTGGGTTAGACATGGTAAAATAGATCAAGATTCGCAAACCTAACCCGAACCCGAACCTAAATTTTTTCAACCTGAATTAAAAATAAGTTGACCCGTGACCCAACCCCTTTTTTGATGGTTAACCCGACCCGACCCATTTTTTAAGACCTTTTATTTTAGGTAAAAATAATAAAATTAAGACATTATTGGTTTAATTGTTTGTTGTGAGTTTTAAAGTGTACAACTCAAACTTAGTTGACAAATATAATGCACGTTTTTTTTTTTTTTTAAATATCAAATTTTTAATATTTTTTGGATAACGTCATTTAAATACAATTGAGTCCATTATCTAGCTGTATACAAAAAAATTGAAAGATGAATAATTTGAGACATTCTCTTACTTGAATAATACGATAAGTAAAGTTTTTAAATATCAAATAATAAAGTATATGCCAAGATAATCTGATTGCAACAGAGTTAAAAACCTATATTTGAAATTATAAACATGTATGAGAAGCGTTTATAAGTGTAAAAATAGTGAAGCCGAAGTATATCGATGAAATTTAGCATAAATTATGGATGCTTAGGCCTATTTTTTAACAATTCATGATCAAAATAAATTGTTTTTCAAAATAAAACATAATATTTCCTATAGTGTGTGTTACTTAATAATGACATGATATTTATAAAAGATACCATGTATAAATAAGTAACAATTAAAATTTGATGTATATTCTCAAATTGAAACAAAATATCAACCATAATTGATATTAGATTATAAAATTAGTTTTCTAGATTGTAAATTGCTTATATCTTTTTTATTATTTGTTAAATTAGCTATCCAATAAGGCATTTGTAATTTTGTATTATGTTTTGGGATGTTGATATTGTGTAGAAATAAAACTTGCGTGTTTGTTTTAATTAGATGTTCAAAGGGTAGACTAAACTCCTTTATGCTTTTTTGGTTAGCAATATTGGCATTTGTATAATTATTGAACAAGTATTAATTTGTTGAGTTAATCTCATTCTTGATATGAGTGGTGAATTCAAAGTAATGTATTTTATACCAAGTAATTCGCTACTTGATTTTCCAATTGCCAAATGCATTTTTTTAAAAAAAAAATTCATGTGAAAAAATACAAGTTGACTTGTCCTAACCCAAATAAGCCTACCATTTTCTAATTCGTTTAAAATGACCTATTTTGACCTGAACCTAATTGACCCGACCTGAACCGCTCATTTTACCACGTCTACCATGGGTATACTTCCTAGAGATCACCAATTCAACTCGCCATAAGTCATAACTATTATTGTTTGTATAGGTATCGAACGTGCTACACAGGCCCGTCAGGGGATTGTTCTAAAGCCAAATATCTAAACTACCCCTAATAATAAAAAACCTAATTTTTTTTATTTTATAAATTAACTCATATATACCCGCTCCAAAATTTTGTGGAAGAGAAAAGATATACCATTCTTTCGCCCATAGTTTTTTTTTTTTTCACTCATAGTTTTGGTTTTTTTTTTTTTTTTTTTTTTCACCCATAGTTTTGGTTGTTTGGTCATGTTGTGACAGAAAATCCAAAATATAAGTCTAAGTCCATATGTAAAATGCTCGGTATTTTTGTGGAAGTAGAAGTTACATAATCTTTTTGCCCAAAACATGACTATAATTATTTTATTTTTTAATTATAGATAACTGGTAAGGGAGGGTAAGTTGCGATTCAAACCTCGCACATGAAAGCACTACAAAAGATGTCATTATCAATGGATTATCACATGAATCTTTTGACTATAATTGATTTATCCAAAATATCGGATCTATACAAAATATCAGTCAAAGTTTAATATACCATGCATGTCCTTTTTTTTTCCCCCTTTTTTAACTACCATTTGAGTAATGATAGCGCAAATGGTAACTTAATAGTCCTCACTTCTCAACGCAGTGGATAATGCACGATTGAAGTGACAAGCACGACGACATTTCAAAATCCTAAAAAAATTTCCACAATGATCATGATTGAATTGATTGTGTCCTAAAAAGTGAAGAGCTATTGGTTGTATACATATATTGTCTTAAAAAGCTTATGTATACATATATGGAAGATGCGTACAAAAATGAAAAATCACCACCCCAATGTTAATCCCTCACTTAACTTTCTCTCAAGTCTCAACCCCAATTACTGGATGAAAGGAGCCAAAGTTTTGCAGAAATCATGTCTATTTGCATAGCATGGGAACATTGGGAAGCGTTTTGAAACCAATTAACCTTATAAAAACTAAAAAAGTTCCTCAAAAGGTGGTGAAATTATTCAATTATTTGAATAATAAATGTATGTATCACATTTAATTATACATAAGAGAAATTAGTTACAGGATTATAGAGGATTTACAATTACAAATACATGAGATGAAGTTTGAGAACCTAAGTAGAAACAAAAGATAATTACCAATATTATGCTTGTTTCTAAAATTCTAAATTACCTCCGTATTTCACTAAAAAAATTCAGGTTGAATTTTCACTTTTGAATTTCATGAGCATGAAAAAGACAATCCAATCTACGGTAACTATTTCTATATTTTTCAAGAAAATTAACCCATATATGGATTAGTTTGCTTTTAAGTGATCATCCACAAGAAACATCCAAATAGAGTTCCCAATTGCCCAATTTACACATGCTTTAATTTTCTTTATTTGTATAACAAAGTCATTAACACACGCTTTAGGTCTCTCTGTCTCTCTGAAAGTGAGTCCTCTCCCTTTCTTAGGCAGTAGAAGTGTATTGTCCCTTCTAAGGAAGGAAAGTCTTTTGTCTCTCTAAAGTAACAAGTTTACTTTGGAGCTAGTGGTTTTTTGGGGTTTTGGGGAACACGATTAGTAATCAACCAAAGTAGCTAAGACAATGGAGGACTTGGCTGAAAAATGGAATTCTTTGTCTCTCTCAGAGAAGGAGGAAACAGGTTTTGTTTTACAAAGGGACCAACAAACTGGGGAATTCATGTTGGTTGCGCAGTTCTTGACTCCTCGCTTTCTTAACATGGAAATCATGGCTCGAACTTCCAAACAATTGTGGAGGTCTACCAATGGTTTTAAGATTCGTAATCAGAAGGACCATGGTGTTCTATTTGTCTTTGACAATCTGGGAGATGTGGATCGGATTCTTAAGAACCAACCTTGAAGCTTCGACAAACATTTAGTTATGCTGCAAAGGTATAACTCGGAGATTCTGGTGTGGGACCTTGTGTTCAAGACAACTTTATTTTGGATTCAAGTTCATGATATTCTGGTGCGTTTCATGAAAAGGTCTGTAGCTGAAGAAATCTGCGACACGATTGGGGAAGTCCAAAAGTCTACGAGGGCAGTTGATGAGGAAGGTGGAAACTTCATAAAGGTCTGAGTCCTTGTTGACATATCTCTACCATTGTGCCAAGGCAGACTTATTACATTGGAGGGTGGAAGGAAAATATGGATAAGTTTCAAGTACGAACGTCTGCCTAACTTTTGCTTCTGGTGTGGACGTCTTAACCATAGTGATAAAGAATGTGAATTGTGGATGGAAAGCAAGGGAATTCTTAAGCCGGAGCAACAACAGTTTAACTCATCTCTGAAGGCCGCTCCGTACACTGTAGCAGGGAAGGAAGTTATTTATGTTCCAGGATATTATGAGCAAAGGAAGCCTAAAGCTAATGCATCATCTCAGGTTCTGCATGCACAGCCAAGTCCATCGGAGGGGAGAGCAAATAGTGGAGATCCGGTGGAGGAGCTTTCTTCGGAGAAGGCGGCAGAATTTAATGCAGAGGGGATTAATGAAATTAATGGGGGTGAACCGTTGAATCCAATTAATGTGGAAGGAGCAGATGCGTTACTCTCTGATCACGCTACCCAACCAAATCCGGACTCAATCACAACCAAATCACCTCCAATAATTGCTCCTATTTATGAGGAGGCGAATAAGGAATCCAGAAATTCAATCCCAATTTCGGTTATTATGCCAGAATTAATTGATATCCAGGTCAGGGAGATTAATGAGGCATTAATGACTAACGGGCAGAATCCTAATGGGAGTGAGATACCTACGGCAATAGCTATTAGGGTTTTTAACTCGCCAACTCAGCATGCCACTTCAGGAAAAAATCAAAGTACACGTCAGACAGGGATTAGGGCAACACGAGGAAAAAAAAAACACAACCTACGGAAGGAGTAAACAAAATTGGGTTGGCAGGGAGAAGGCTGTAATCGAAGTGCAAGTGGAAGGAAAACTTGGTGGAAAGAGAAGGGGAGTTGCTCATCCGGAGTTACCAAGCAAACATAGGCAGGTTTCTGAGGATGAAGGTGTGTCCTATTTCTCAATGGTGGAGGCTGGTGCCCAGCCCCACCAATCACCATGAGTTGTTTAATCTGGAACTGTCATGGGCTTGGGAACCCATGTACAGTGAACGAGCTTACGGAATTGGTGCGGGTAAAAGATCCCTCTGTCATGTTATTAGCCGAAACATGAGCAGATGAAGCAAGGCTAAAAGAGGTGATGAGAAAAATTCAGTGTGAAAACATGTTTGTTTACCCAAGAACTTTGAGAGGAGGTGGATCAATGTTTTTCTGGGGATCGACTATTGATGTAACTATGGAGGTTTCAGGCACAAATTACATCGATGCATTGTTTCAAGAAGATGATAGGGTAGGGATTGGATTGATTATTCGAGATTGCCAAGGAAGGGCTTGGCACAGGGTCGAAATCATCCCTCTCCCTTTAACTGTCGTGAAGTTTGAAACTTTGGCTACATCAAGTGCTCTACAGTTAGTTTCTGATCTGAGTTTAATTCATAAGGTTAAATGTTTTGCAAATTTATCTCATTATATTAGGTTTCCACATGTTTGTAGAGAAGGGAATAGTGTATCTCACAACCTAGTTCGACATGCACGACATGTCACTGATTTTCAAGTGTGGATGGAAGATGTCCCATTGCACACCATTGCTACTTATTTGGCAGTTTTGCTTACTATTTAATAAAGTTCAAAGTATTGATTTTCAAAAAAAAAAAAAAAAGGTCATTAACACACGGGATCAAGCTCACAAAGTTTGAGCTTGTCCAATCACCATGCACTAAATTTTTTTTTTATATATATAATTTTAAAATAAAAGAAGGCATGCACTAAACTGATTCCTGTGTTGCAAATGTCATGCGTAGATTGAAAAAGCAAAGAAAAAATTTATCGTGACACGTAGTGAGATGTAATTATACCATAATGTGATTATAAAACTAAAGAATGGTAGATATAGGATTAGGGAGCAAGTGAATTCCAAAATTCCAAGTGCCACACAGCCAATCTGTGTACATGCATCATTGACCAAACGAGTCTACTTGTACTGCCCCATGTGTAGTGCTATGTGATGTTTGTTGGTAGTTGGATTTGCAAGCCCTCCTTATTTTCCAATTTATTACATATATTGGTATGGTTAGTGGTTGCAATTTTTTTTATTTTTTTTTATTTTTTCTCTTTCGGTCGGTAAAGAGGATAGCGATTGCACTATTGAGATTAATGGAAAACAAATGATGTTCTTTATCTGGAATGATGGTGGAACTATGTTTCCAGCTTTGGAGTTTAGCAAAGTGGATAACAAGCTGGTTGCACTTGAATAAAATTCAAATTAAAAAGGCTCTAAAGTCGAGACGATTTTTTTTTTTTTTTCATAACTTGTTAGGGTGATAACGTATAATTAGGGTAATATTTTCTTTACATAAATTCACCACTAGTCACAAATCTTGTAGCTCAACTAGTTGGTGCTTTTTGTATTTCTAAGACATCCAAAGTTTAAATCATCTATCTCTCATTATAACTATCAAATTTTTATTAAAGGAAAAAAAAAATCTAAAACTAATACCATTTTTTTTTCATTAATCACAGCATGCTTGCCTCTAGCATAGTGCATATGAACTATGAAGTGCACATGCCAGGTGGACCGTGGATTTAAAATTATTTAAATTAATCCAAACTTGGGTTTTTCTACCTGCTGCTAAGTTGCTCCGGATTGAAAATAAGGTTAGAAGTTAGAACTCAGAAGCCCTTATTGAATGAAAAAACTATTGTATTCCGCATCCCCAATTCTCATTCAATTATCATCACCTGTTTAAAGCAAAGCTAAATTAGTGGTCCACATGGCACAATGGATTTCTTCCTTCTCACTACATAGTGAAATCAATTTTCAAAAAATAAAGCTTTTTTACTCTGCAAATTACATCTGATGTAATTTTAAGTAATGTCATACCACTCAATATTTTTTAATTGAATGCGAATTTTGACAAATTCACCATTAAACAATGTTACACTGCCCAATATTGATATATATTTATACAAGTTTGGTATGATCTTGAATCACACCTTCTTAATATTCCCACTTGATTCAAGTGAATCCCATCAACCAGTTTCCGTTTTAAACCAACATAAAAAAACAAAAAAACAAAAATATATTTATATTTATATTTATATATATATCATCCCTTTAGACTTTTATCTAATTGGGAGTTTTTGGGACATGTTTTCTATATAGTGATAGGGAATAAAGTATTTTGATTTTACAAATGGGATTCCCGTAATGCTCAATCAAGCAATGATCAATCAATTTTTCAGTTGGGTTTTAAGTTGAAAGTAAATGAATGAGTACTTAATAGTTAATACTTTAATAAAAGATTGGTCTTTGTGGAAATATGATCATTCAGTTTGGGCTAGTGATATCCGCGTTCTAGCTAGAGTGTGCCAAAGCTAAAGTCTTACTTTATTTGTATAAGATACTTTAATATGCCAAAGACAAAAATTAAGGAGATCAAAGCATGATTTTAAAGAAGAGAAAGAGACGTCCCTTTGAGCTTATTCAAGACTATTGAGAAAACGTATGAAGAACCTACGTGCTATGATGGATGGATGGATGATGTAAATGCTAAAAAAGTGTCATTCATCAAGTGCTCAAATGTCTTGCCGATTTTAATAAGTTCATCATATGTACTTTGCCAATTGAGAGAGATTTGTCCAACACTTCTACAAACCCCTCTTTATGACCCAGCACACTCTTTGTCAGTGCTACCTTCTCAATGGTTCAGAGTTAAAAAATTAACTTTTGATACCAACCATTGGATCTCGGAAGTTAAAAATGTAAAAAAGTTCAGAGTTTAAAAAATGTTAAAAATTTTGAAAAACTGAAAATGATGTGAGAGGTAGTGCATGGTGCAATAGCTAAATTCCAATCTGAAAAATAAATATCAAGTTTCTTATTTGTAGGCTCTTAAAACAAAATATAAATATTTTGATTTGGATGTTAAAAGTAAAATGTACTGTAATCAGAAAGTTAATTTATTTATAATATAATACATTTTGGTGACTTAAAGTTTTGTCTATCTAGCATTTTGTACCACAAGGCAAAGCATTAAGTCCAAATGATACGTATTAATATATAACAATATTTAGAAACTTATAAAAGTAGCAACTTTTTTTTTATTTAATTTATTGATATCAAAGTAGCAACTTAATTATAAGAAAATCAAAGTAGCAAAGGCAAACACAAGGACAACCCTCAAGTTTTGTGCCAAGTGGCTAGAAAGAAGTGTTGATAGTGTTACAGATAGTTATGGAATTAATTGCAACAAATTGGTCAAGAAAAAGATTATAGCGGTTGAATTTTGATCCCTTAGCCAAAATGGGTGGTTTTAATTTCATGGGAGCAATGTTCAACTCTGTGGACCCACTTCTCTGCTTTTTTATCTTCTGCTTTTTTATCTAATCCTTTTAAATCTGTTGGCTTTTTCTTTTCTTTTTTCCTCACTTGTTAATGACTCAATGGTTCTAAGTTCCAAAGGGCATTTTCCTTTTTTTTTTCTTTTTAACATTTCCCAGAGGCAAATCAAAATGTTATGATTAATGTGATACAAAGGAAATGGCCAAATTTGTATGGTGAAGAGGAATGTATTAGTTACACAATCCATAAAACTACATGGTGGAAGAAGCCTCTTATCTATCTCTCTACAACAAACAGCCTATTTACCGCCTAAACAGAAGGCAAAGAGAGTTAAACTCAACCTCAAATACCTTTGGGATGAAATCTCACATATTTGGCTGGCCCTTAAGTAAAGCCTATCTACGAAGCTCAATGCTGAGAAGTGTCAAACTATAATCAATCCTCACACTCAACTCCGATCAAGAGCACAAAACCATGGTTCCAAAAAAGAGGGTTTTAATGGTCAATCCTTTCCAACTGAATCATATAAAGTTGTGGTTTTAGCCACTCCGAATCCCCGTGAAGTAGTTGAAGTCATGGTGCTGGACCCTTAATTGCTTTAGCCATGAATCTGCCACACTCAAAAGTGACACCAATCTCTCCTGGTCCCGACCACGATTGCCCGAGATCCACACATTTCCTTGCATCTTGTAAGTGGCCAAACCAAATGGAGGAAGAGAGATGCCTTCCCCTTCCTTTCTCTTCCTATCAGAACTCTCAAGGTCATCTTCAAGGTCCATATCTACATAGCAATAGACATATCCACATAGCATATTTAATGAGCGATATAGTTCGCATAAGTACCTTTCTTTGAATGGATACAATTAGAGGGCAAAGATAAAATAAAAAGTCAACAACAAAACTTGTCACCGCCCTTTTGGTTGAACCAAAAATCCAACGGTAATAGGTTGACAGGGGTGACATGAAAATAAATAGAGCCTACCTTGGAATGAGGATGAAAGGGTATGATAGGTGAGGAAGCATGTGGACAAATCCTTTATGGTTCTTCCCATGGGAATGTGATATATTGGATACCTGAAAAATAAAAAATATGAGAAAATTTATTATCATATCTTTTGTATTAATACAAACAAGAGATTATTTGGGGAAATAATCTTTTATTGGTGGTCATAACTAGTGGCAATAACGCTCTATAAATCCTAATAGACCATGTTGAGACTTGAGAGCAATTATTTAATAGAACACTAATTTAAAAACTTAAGCAACAAGCTTAAGGCCAAAAAAAAAATCATATTTTTAAATTTTATTATGTAAGCTTTATATACTAGTTGATAAGAGAGAGAGAGAGAGAGAGACCAAGCAACTGCCATCCAGCTTGCTGGTGAAAGATCCACACTCCTCAATGACATCAAGCCAGGATATCTTTGAGCTAAGCCGTTTATCTGAAAAGTAAGGAACCAGTAATTCATCAATGGAATCAACATACTCCTACATGGTAAAGGGATTCAAGGAATTTAAAGCATGACTAGTTATAATCATCTAGAAAGCTGAAAACCCCAAATATTGAATTCTTCTTCCAAACAATAGTAAAGTTCAAGACAATAAAGATTAAAGGCGTGAACATATGCTAATAAAAATGGTAATTACTTCAAAAGGAAGTAAAATATAAAACTAAGTACAATTATTATCCATGACAGACACAAAGAGAAGAGAGATAAAGAAGTAAATAAGAAAATTAAACATGGAATGAAAAACTTAGTGTCATATTGGAGTCAAAAGTTCCATTGTATCTTTAAAAGATGCCTATCTGAAAAGGATTTCATAATATGATTCTAACAAATCCACAAATGTTCTCATTGTTCCAATCCTCAATCAGTCTTATTTTTTATAAAGAAAAAGGAAAAACAGAAGAAGTGCTTAAACAGAACCTAAGTCATGCCTGAGTCCTCGGACCAGATGTTTGGGAGAAATTAACACTATGACATCTTTATAAGTGCTTAAACAGAACCTAAGTCACGCCTGAGTCCTCGGATAGGATGCTTGGGGGAAATTAACATGATGGCATCCTTATAAGTGTTAAACAGATCCTAAGGCATGTCAAGTTTTTCGGACCACATACTTAGGTGAAATTAACACTCAATGACATCTTTATAAGTGTTAAACAGATCCTAAGGTATGTCAGGTCTCTCGGACCGCATACTTGGGTGAAATTAACACTCAATGGCATCTCTATAAGTGTTAAACAGATCCTAATGCATGTCAGGTCTCTCGGACTGCATACTTGGGTGAAATTAACATTCAATATCTGATCCCCCAGACCACATACTTAAGAGAAATTAATATTTGATGGTATATTGCTAAGAATTAACACTAGGGTACTTATTTGTCCTTCACTAAGTGTCAAAACAGATCCAAGACTATGCACAACTCCTCAGACTGATAGCTTTGAGAAAGTTGAAGTCCTTAATTGTTTATCTAAGTGTTGAGCAAAATGAAGAATATCTCCCCCTTTTTACTCTTTACAAAGTTTATTACTTACCTACATTGGATTCGATCTTCATTACAAAAGGATCAATTCACAGTTCAAGTTTATTGGCAATAGTCATAATCTTAAAGGCATATAAAATAAAAACACATAGAATAAAAAGAGAAATCTTTTCATTAATTAAAAGAAAGCAATATGTTACAAATAATGGCAACAAAAACAAAGACAAATCCTACATCTAAGCCTTGGATGGGTGGGAGTCCCCCTTGGATCCAGCTGCTTGGAGGTTAGCTTCTTCAGCGCCCTTAGCTTTAGAGACCATATCCTTGATTGTGAGTTGATCTTCTGACTGGCTGGCTTGAGCTGGTGGTTGCACCTCCTTGCCCTTCTCAGTCTCAATTGCAACCTCAGCATCAAGAGAAGAATCTTGAATGATGAGAAGCTACTCAGGAGGAGGCAAGGGAAAGGTAGTAGGCGGAGGAAGTTCTGCTGGAATATCTCGGTTATCCTCTGAGAAAAAGATATTCTCGAACCTCCCCAGGACTCGGTGCAGTAGTCCCTACACACTACGGTCACCTCCTTTGTCAGTCAGGTCTCCATGTCTAGCACCCCACGTTCGTAGAATGCCTTCACAGCGGCCTCAACGGCTTCCCTGCCCACCCGAGCTGCATCCTTGGCTTTTTGCAGCTCCGCCTTAAGATCCAAAATAGCTTATTTTTCGGTAGTCAGGTTTATTTCGGTTATGTGCAGTTTTTGGCGCATGTCCTCTGCCTGCCTCTCCGTGGTCTTTAGACCCGCCTCGGCGCTTAGGCAAGCCTTGTCCGCTTCCTTCAACTTCCCGGACAGCTCTGCATCCTCCTCTTTAAGGGCTCCAAGGGCCCTCTCAACATTAGCTCGAGAGTGGGTCTCAGCATTAACTTCGTTTCGAGCATTCCTTATCCACTCCTCGGCCATGAAAATTTGTTGAGACCTGCATAATAATAGCAAAATGGTCAGGTACATATGTATATGAACAAAACATACATTCTAGCATTGAACTCAGAAGAGTATTGACTGACTTACCATGGCTAAGTCCCTCTTCAGGGACATGAAAAGGTCTGGTTGCCTTGTCCGCCTCAAGCCCTCCATGTCTCTGGGGAGGAGAAGAGGCTACTCTAAGTCCTCGGCGAGGATGATGGCGTGCCCCCTTTGGGATTCCCAAATCGTAGTATCCCAAGGAACGGGAGCACCCCTCACCTCTAGCCGAGAGGCCCATGCCTGCGACCCACGGCGCGCTTCAGCACCAGTCTCCTCCTTGCTCTCCACAAAAAGAGCCTGTTTATCCTTGGCATTCTTGGGCTGTTTTGTGCCCTTTTGAGGAATCATTTCTCCCTTCTCCCCTTCTGGCACATTCTCTTCTTTTTTAAGTCAGGGTGGGGGGGTAACCCGACCGTGGTTACAGGTGGAGGAGGAGGAGGAGGAAGATTTGCAAGGACTTGAGTTTTGGGGACGTCCTTTGAAATAGACCCCTTATTCCTATTGGCCATCAAACCTTTTAAGCCCAGCATTTGCTTTAGGTCCATGCCTTCTTCTCCCTCGGAACTAGTGTTTGGCCGAGCGACTATTAACCTTGGACGATAGACTGCAGAAAATCTATCAGACTCAGTCTCAAAGTTCGAGAGCTCTACAGGCCTTTCTAGTACCCCTTCCTCTTCTTCAAAATGGAACTGGTCGATCTCGGTGTCTAGAGAATAGCGGGACGAGGCTGACTCCTCTCTTAGAGCAGCTACTTGTTGAAGAGCACGTTGGGGTGGCAGCTCAACAGGGGGAAGGTCTCTCCAAGCCAAGAACCCGGGCTTAGAGACTTCTATTCGAGCAAGCCTAGGGTTACCTGCTCTTAATGCTTGGCCTACGTCCTGAAATATGTGCGACAAGGGCTTGTAATCTAAGATCAGATAAGTAGCCCGTAGCTGTCCGTCCTCGTTTACGAATATTTCTGACCTCAGCAAGTAGTTGAGCCTTGGAACGTTGACAAGACTAAGTTTCGGAGCAACGTGAGCTTTATTTGCAAAAACATCCGAAAGGGAAATTATGGTCAGATCAATGACAACTATTATCTGGGAGACAAATGGCTTAGAATAAATAGAAGAAAAACTTGGAAAACTAAGGTCCCTGCCAAGGGACCTAATCCTAGGGGACCCCACCTGGTGTTCCCGCCCTAACTGGGCAGTGAAGACCGTTGTGCCACTCCCCAGAGACGACCAAGTAATCGTCTTTCAAGCCCTTGTTGGACTTGGGAAGACAGGATATCAATCTCACCTCTTCGAACCTAGATTTAAGGTAATATCCCCCGGCGAGAGAATGTCACTCATACATATGAGCGACGTCATGCCATGTAAGCCCAAGGTTCATCTGGTCGTTTAGGGCATCTACACTCCCTAAGACTCTAAACACGTTGGGGGCGCACTGATGGGGGCATAACCTGTGGTTGCGCAAATAATCTCTAGTTATCCTACCCATGGGAAGTGTCATTCCTCCCTCTATAAAAGCGATCATTGGAATGACAATCTCACCCACCTCTCTATTTGTCAATATTTGGTCTGAGGGACAATATTGGAGGCCTACTCCCTGTGGGATATGGTATTTTGCCCTAAAACCCTCCATGCCGGCCGGAAAGTCTACTAAGTGTTTAAACCTACCCATCTACAACAAACGCAAGAGACGCGAAGGAAGTTTTTCTAAAAAAGAAAGAAGGCCGAGGAGGTTGGCCGAGGAGAAAGAGAATCTACAAAGATGGATACTTACGAAAGCAAGTGAGTGTGTTAAATCCTTAACCCTTAGAAAGATCTTTTGGAAATTTCTTAAGGAAAGAGTTACGGAGGGTTAGGAATCTAGAGTGTTTGGTGAGTTGGAGCGCTGGGATTCTCTAGAGCACTTGAAGATCTGTGAAGTAAAGAAGAAAACGAGTCCCCTCAAGGCTTTATATAGAGGGAGAAAATAAGTGGGAATAATCCCGCTCAAATTTCTAGGAGAAATGTCAACCGTTGGATCTGCATGTCATCGTTGGATGCAGGGGACAGGACGCCGCCTGAAGCAATTAATGACGCTTCGCGGGCTTCAAAACGTCAGTAACAATTATGAGGCGCGTAAAACGGCACTCCCGTACGTGTGAATCAAGGAATCAGTTGGTCTTGTCTCTTAAAAATCAAAACCCCACCTTTTCTCCTCGGATGAGAGGGAGAAACCAGAGTTTTGAGGGGCTATTGTAGGGATAAGGGCCCAAAATCATATATTGGGCCTTGGGCTTTTTCCGAGGACGTTGAATGGTCCGAGGAGGGACAAATAGTTATTGGGGGTCCAGTTTAAAATCTCATGAGTAAGGAACGAATGGAAGGTGGTCCGAGGAGGAACTCCTCCTCGGATATGATGAACGCAGCTCAAGCATGAACTGCAGCAATTAGAGTGACCCCCCAAAAAGCTCCAATGATAAGGACGCGCCTCACGAACATACGAGAAGGAAGGAAACCCAAAAATATCTAAGGGAAAGCTACTACCACCACATTAAATGCACTGCAGCTACTTTTCTGGCCGCATTTATGTGGAGAAGACCTCTGAAAAATGCTGCCTTGGCTACCACAACTCACAGAAAACTAGAGAAGGTGTCTGATGGGACAGGTACTCAAGTGAGGGCTTAGATGATCAACAAGTGTAGGATTAAGATGATCCAAAGGGAGCTATATAATGGGAGAGAAAGAGAAAGAGAAGGGAGGGGGGGGGGGGGAAGAGGACACGGTAGCCATCAAAAATATACTTGTATTGAATCTAGTTGATTTATATAAAGTCTCACCTCCTCGAACAGTGAATTAATCTAGATCAATGCTTCTTGTTCTTGTTTACTCATCATTTAAATCCATACCAACCGTTGTCCAACTCATTAGGGCCTAGTTCTTTCACCCATTCTCTACAAATTTATTGTACTGGGCTCACTGGGCCAAGATCCCATACATCTTGGGCTTGGGCTGCAAAACGTGTCCCTACAGATCTAATTTTTAAAAGTTCATAAAAATTATTCTATCTAATTAAATTTAACAATATAGTTGTAACTATAATTTAATTATTAGCTAATAGCATAGATTTGTGAAGAGTAAAAAAAAAAAATTTGTGGTGTTTACTTTCTATAGGAAAATAAGTTAATCAAGTGACTAGTAAATAAGTTTGAGTTTGTTCAATAAGAAATTAAACTAACCTTGAACATGCTATATAGCTTGGTGATAGCTCAAATTCGGCTTATATTCGAAATAACACTAAATGAACAATCATAAAATTTTAATACTCGACTTGTTCACAACCCTATTACATGCGATTTGGTTTCATACATGATTTTTTGTATTATTCAGATATGTACCATGTGTATGTCTTTTTCTTTTTTTCTTTTTTCTTTTTTTTTTTCTTTCTTTTTGTAACAAAAAAATAAGTAGCGACTCCATACATAATCCTGAAAAGGGAAGATGCTGATACCTCTCCCATTTTTTGAGAGCACCCTAGTTTTTTCGGTCTCTCACACACCCACTTAACCTCATGTATCGTAGATGTTAGATATATTATGCCTTAGAGCAATTGCATCAGTATTTCTAAAATTTTTTTTCTATTTTACAAAAAGAACCTACTTTTTCTATTTTACACCATCACTTTTACAAAGCACCTACATTAGTTTATCTATTCTAAACATTTATTTCAATAAAATATTCATTCTATTGCATTTTTTATTATGGCAAGAGATAAGACTATGGCAAGAAGAGAGAGAAAAGCTTATGTGACTATGGCAAGAAGAGAGAGAAAGAGAGAGAAGAAAAAGAAATTAATAAAATAATTTATACAAAGCTACAGTAACCATGTATATTTACATGGTTACTGTAGCTCCTTTGTATATTTGCACAATTATAAACAAGCTGATGTGAGAGCTTTTTATATTATATTGTGTAAATTTTATCACTTTTTGTATTTTAGAAGCATTGATGCAATAGGCCCAAACTTGTTGTCCATAATCAATGCACTCACTACGGGTTGTAAAACTGACTAATTTTCCAGCCACCCACAAGGAAAATGTGTTTTGGTAGATAAAACCAACACACATTTTGGCAATTGGTGTCCCTCATTGTCATTGTTTATCACCATATGTTGCCACCAACATTTGTCTCACGCATTCCATTCCACATTGAGTACAAGCTTTTGCACATTATATTCGCCTAGTCTAACATGCCAAACTCAAAGTTATACCTTTAATTAGTTTGATAGAGGTGTTAGATCTATTATGCCCCAAAAGATCAAAACTTATTATAGACCCATATACTCATATAATTGTAAAGCAAACAAAGTAATTTGAATTCTAATCATAGTGCTAGTATTACAAACTTAGGGTTAGCATGAGGCTAGCTAGACTATATATTCTACATTGAGTTTATTGTAATATATAAAGTTGAATAGTAAAGATGTAGCTATTTAGTATTTTCAACTTTGAAATATAGACTGTCAAATTAAACCATGTTGTTCTCACTCTCTATTGTCTTACAATCACTCTCAATCTCATAACAGTTGCAGTTCTAAGTTCTAATAATAAAGATACATGGATTAGGATCGAGTGCAATACATAGGATATTGCATCTGGTACAATTACCCCTCCCCACTCATAGACATCTTTTTCTTTTTTCTTTTTTATCATTTTCACCTTTAAACTTTAACTTTTTTTACTTTTTTATTTAATGGTCGAGATTAAAAGTTATATTTTTCAACTCTCATTCTTAACCGTTGATAACTATTACATCATGTGGTATTTCACCTAATCTCGATCCAAAGATATTGCATGGTTAGTGTAATTTATTTGAACTTAACCCTCATTCCCCACCCACAGATCATAACTAAAATAATCTTTCGAATAGATAAAATTTGAAATTACTCAGCATACGTACTTTCCCCTCTGCCGACGGTACGTCAAGAAGAAGCTTAGCATCAACATTTCCTCGCCAAACATATAGAACAAAGGCCTTATTGGTCGGTCGGTTGGTCCGACGTAGTCACGAGCACAAAAGTTATTTGTTTTCTGTTTTTAAAGGAAAAGGTTATTTATTCATGCGCAACAGATATGAGCAAAACCAATAGTTTTTTTGGATGAGTAACCTATAGCATAATATTTTATGTAAAAGAATAGTAAAACGTTTTTTTATACATAATATTACGTGTAATGTAGGTCGGTACTGCATCTGACATGAAATGAAATTACTATACCAATAGAATTGCAACTTGCCAGCTGACTCTATTATATATGTATGAGTTTTTTTTTTTTTTTAAAGAAGTACATGATATTACAGAATCATACTTATTTTTTTAACCATATTGAACAATTGAGTTATTTATAAATGCTTATATTACTGAACTATTCGACTTTTTACTGTTTATTACAAATTGTTGATAATGAAATGGCTAATGCATGCCCACTTAAGTTGTTTATCAAAATGACCATAGTGATCATCAAACAGGGTCAAACAATGTCCAGTACAGTACTTGGAATAAAAGAAATAGTTTGAATTTCTTGTCTTTGAGATTTGAGATGATCTTTGGTAGTCTCTCGATCAATCCATGGATGTATACAATGTTATGAATCACATTGTTACAGCATAAGACTAAGTCCTTGATGAAATGTCAGATCAATTTTTTTTTTTTTTTGGGGCCAAAGACAAATCAAATTATTAAGTTAATTTCTCAAAATAACATAGGGTATAACCTCGTCAAAGATTGTGTAGTACATATATAATATCATTATTCGCAATATGCAGTCAAAATGAACGGAAAGGAAGGTTAAATTTACCCAAAGAATTAAAAATATAAAAAATGAAAGAAATGTTAAAAGCATGCATGTCCGTGAAATTTCAGAGAAGAGACGAAATTGCAGCAAAGATTTTGACAGAGACCAAACAATAATGAATCTCTGTCTTTTAATGAGTTGGTTAAGGAGACTCCGATAAATAAGTCAGTAAATCAGTGGAAGAAGGTAAATGAAATTAATTGACAAAATAACAATGTTCAAAGTCTCATATAGCTTACTTTGGTATGAGTAGGGTCAATTGGAACTCCTTTTGAGAATTATTATACTAACTAGTCGATTTTACGTGACCGACCTAATAAGTAGATGTTGGTTGCACCGATGTGGTTGATCTGGTAGGGTAGTACACCTTTTTTGGTCCTATCAAGAACGACCCCCACACGGGTTTTGCCTCTCATTATTGGTAAATATTTGTGTACATTGCCACTATGATAAAGTGAAGAAAGGGTTAAAATCATTCCTAAAAAGAAGAATAATAAGTCAAGGAATATTACATGGCAACAATTACTATAATTTTTGTTTTAAACTATTGAGTTGGTATGTTATGATTGGTACGAATAAAAATGATATTTTGATTTGAATTAACTTAAATATCCTCCCCTCAAAAAAAAAAAAAAAAAAAAAAAAACTTAAATATCCTCAAATGAAGGACCTTAGTTCAAATCCTTCTTGAATAAAAAATCAATTGGTTTCTTTATTTGAGGGAAAAAAAATCATTATAAGTTACAATTCTATTGTAGGTATAAAAAGGGAAAATATGTCTATAATTGACCTATTAAAAAGCGAAGTTACTTCAATTATTCTTCTCAAATAATAAAACAAAGCTACTTCAATTGTGATTATGACATCAACAATTTGTGGGGAACAAAAAAGGTGAAAATTTGCGGTAAGAAAAAGAAGAACCCGTAAACGTCAATGAACTAATATGGCAAAGGGAACCTACTTAGATGAGCTACATGGAAAAAGTCAGCTGCCATTTATAAGATTTTCCAGTTACAATACATTTAATTGAGAGAGAGAGAGAGCCTTACCAACAAGGATAGGTGTTAGGAAACAGGAGTTTTTGGAGTGATGGCATATAGGGGCTTTCTCTGTCCTTAATTACCAGCTCGTGGTCTGACTAAACCATTGTCAACGGTTCGTTATATGAATAGAAGTGTAGAACCAATCCTAGGGATTCACAAATCCGAAAATGGTTCTCAAAAACTTGCTACTGTTCCAGGCCCCCCTTGCTTCTCTACTATATATACATGCACCAAAACCTTCTTATTATCACGCACTTCATTTCATTCTTGTACTCACTATCCCTTTTATCTCTTCATCAACACTTCACTTTTGGTTTGTATCTAAACCATAAACCTCTCTCCCTCTCTCTCTCTCTCTCTCTCTCTCTCTCTCTACAAAAGCATAATACTAAGCTTAATTATAACATCATTTTCCTTATTTGTGCACTCCAGGTTATTGTACCATGTCTCCTGCAATGGTGATGGCAGCTAAAACAAAGCAGAATGACAATCTAGAAAGCCAATACCAGAAAGGAGTGAAGCACCTATGTGAAAATGGCATAAACAAAGTTCCCAAGAAATACATATTACCCATTTCCGATCGACCCAATATGAAAGATAGAGAGCTAATTAATGTCAACAAGCAAAATCTTAAGTTGCCCATCATTGATTTTGCAGAATTGCAAGGTTCCAACCGGTCTCAAGTCCTTAAGTCTCTCGCTAATGCTTGCGAACAATATGGTTTTTTCCAGGTAGGTTTTTGTCTGATTTGTAATTTGTTAGCAAGATCCTGACTTAAGACCTAGTTGTATAACATATATTGAATATACGCATCTTTTCTCTTAGTGTAGATAAGTCTTACACGATTGTAAGGCCTACAAAAGACACTATACATATGTTGGGTACATAAAATAACCATTGCTAGTTACCTTATTCAACTCTCAGAATTGTTTAACCCCTATTTTTAAGCAAATATTTTTGTTGGTTAACGCAGTTGGTAAACCATGGAATTCCAAGCGATGTTATAAGCAATATGATTGACGTGAGCACAAGGTTTTTCGAGCTCCCATTTGAGGAAAGAGCCAAGTACATGTCCTCGGACATGCAATCACCAGTTAGATACGGAACTAGCTTTAACCAAAACAAAGATGATGTGTTTTGTTGGAGAGACTTCTTGAAGCTTATGTGTAATCCTATATCAGATGTTGTCCCTCATTGGCCTTCTTCTCCCGTGGACTTGAGGTGAGAAGCTTAGCTTAGCTTCAACTAATTTTCTAATTAAATTCTCTCTCTCTCTCTCCAATTGCTTGGCCCATAATCGCTGTCCAAGGCTTTGTTGGATTAGCTGCACCTTTCTCTACTTAAAGAACTGGTTGACTTACAAATCATGCAATTTTATATCAAAAAAAAATTATATTAGTAAACAATTTTGAATGACTTGTTTCAAGTTGTCCATCAATTAATGTAACTTTTTTTACTTTTTCGTTTTAAATATGTCTGTCTTTTTTTTGATGAACAAAATATGTCTGTCTATGATGTTTGTAATCTAGCAAATGATCAATCAAGCTTGTTGTTGTTGCTTAAACAGGAGATTGGTGGCTACCTACGCAAAAGAAACCAAATACTTGTTCCTAATGATCGTGGTGTCCATCGTAGAAAGCTTAGGACTTGTGGGAACCACAGAGAACAAGACAGAAGAAGATGACATTTTAAAGGACTTTGAAGATGGGAGCCAGCTAATAATTGTTAATTGCTACCCTCCATGCCCTGAACCCAATCTAACCCTAGGAATACCACCTCACTCCGACTATGGATTCCTCACTCTTCTTCTCCAAGATGAGGTTGAGGGTTTACAAATACAACACCAAGACAAATGGGTCACCGTCGAACCAATCGCTAATGCCTTTGTTGTCAACGTTGGTGATCATCTTGAGGTGGGTTTATCAAATTAAATTAAAGAATAGTTAAGCCAACATGACACATAAGTTTGTAATAATTATATAATAAAATCTATACGTATCATTCATGTTTGCTAACGATAGTACTATTAAATTTTGTAGATCTTTAGCAACGGGAAGTACAAGAGTGTTTTACATAGAGTCTTGGTGAATTCTATGAAGTCTCGGATGTCGGTGGCTTCTTTGCATAGTCTTCCTTTCAATTACATGGTTAGGCCATCACCTAAACTCGTCAACGAAGAGAATCCAAAGCGTTACAAGGACACTGACTTTTCTAGCTTTCTTGAGTATATTTCGTCTTGTGAGCCCAAGAGGAAGAATTTCTTGGAGTCAAGGAAACTATGCTGAAGGAAAGTGAAAGATTAATGGATAAAAGATGTTTAATTATGTTGACTTTGTAGCATCAATTATCTTGCGTTGATTACTTGATTAGATGGAAAGTATTTTCCTTCTTTTTTTTTTCTTTTTCTTTTTCTTTTTTCTTGAGTGGGTCACGAATGGCTGTCAAACCCTAAGCTAAGCGGCTACACCCCTACCTCACCTGCTTGAATTGTAAGACAAATGTAGCAATTGCAATATATATAGTGTGATTTAGCTAATCTAGGGATATAGATTGTGTTGAAGATGATCTAGCTCTATTGATTGTACTGTTAGATAATAGTATATTTAAAGCTTTTCTATATTGTATTTTTTTTTTCTCTGTGTCTTATTTTATAATATCTACCTGCTACATTTTTGTTTTTGCATGACATATGATCTCTGAACTCGCATCCAGTACCCTTTAATCGCTTGAGCTAAACCAATCACTAGTCAATAGGCGGCAAATTAATTAATATCTTAATATTTATTCAAGATTTTCAAACTAATAAAACCATCTACAAACACAATTGGAAGCGCCATTAAGAATAATGTTTTATTACCCAGTGTTCAAGTCTCTTTTGTCGCCTACCTATCACATTTTGATATGATAGCGGTCATATCTAGGTTCTTTGAGATGGTCCACTCCAGTACTCATGATAAATTGATAATGAGTTGTTTGTTGACCGTTATCATTGTGTTACACTTTAGACAAAAAGATGTTAGGGAAATAACAAATTAATGACAAAATGAGTTTTATTGTGTGTAAGTAACTTAAGCTATGAAGTATATATAATTAAAGTTGAAGAAGTTTGTTAGGCTAGCCTAGACAAGTATATATTTATCAATGCCCAAGTAAATATATCAAATAGCAAATCCACCCTTTAATCGCTTGAGCTAAACCAATCACTAGTCAATAGGCGGCAAATTGATTAATATCTTAATATTTATTCAAGATTTCCAAACTAATAAAACCATCTACAAACACAATTGGAAGCGCCATTAAGAATAATGTTTATTACCCAGTGTTCAAGTCTCTTTTGCCGCCTACCTATCACATTTTAATATGATAGCGGTCACATCTAGGTTCTTTGAGATAGTCCACTCAAGTACTCATGATAAATTGACAATGAGTTGTTTGTTGACCGTTATCTTTGTGTTATACTTTAGACAAAAAGATGTTAGGGAAATAACAAATTAATGACAAAATGAGTTTTATTATGTGTAAGTAACTTAAGCTATGAAGTATATATAATTAATTAGGCTAGCCTAGACAAGTATATATTTATCAATGCCCAAGTAAATATATCAAATAGCAAATCCATTCCAATAAATGTATTTACCAATGTCGATATCCTCTTGTCGAATCGACTACTCATGATGGCAATGTGTGAAAAATGTGGTGTGTGTTCCTCATACATGCCTTGTATATGTATGAGAGTGTGAATTGGTAATTTATGGGGAATTGCCTAAATTTACGAAGTCACCGGCAATCATGAGATTTGTAAAGTGTGATGTGATTGGTCACTTATATTTATTTGATATTTTTTCCAAACATAGAAAGAAGTCTAGTTCTCCTAATCTAAACAAGGGTAAAAAACCATGTCTTGAAGCTAGAGTCATGAATTCAGGAGTTCAATTACCTGTAGGAAATATTCTATGCAACCTGTGACGCTTGTCTCTCGACAACACTCTATCTTGAATTATTCATTGACCTATAAAAGAGATACTGACATTATCTTTTGGGACAAAAATGTTTTTGGGTTTTTGAAATTGCTTTGAAAATCATATGTGACCATTATGCGTGCTTTGCGAGCTGATAGGAATTCCTACTAGATTTCTATGTTGAAAATCCAACAACATTTCTCCTTATTTTCATAATACAAATCCATAAAAGTTCCAAACCTAGTGCATCACTATGCACTAAACATGATCCTTACCAATATTTTGTGGTAAAATGTCGGCATCATTTTGCCTTATATTTACGGTGAAAATTTGGTAAAGATTCGCATTAAGTGCATCATGGTGCACTAGCAAGGTGTTGTGCCTGTGTGCACAGGGTGCACCAATAATGTTCATGGCCAGGGAGGGGTAAGCACACATAAAGACGCATTTTACACCAAGGTGCACCAATGACTTCCCATGTGGTGCATGTCATACACACGATGAATCTACATATATATCACTAAATAACACGAATAGGGGAAATCACACACGAAGATGCATTGTACACTCCTGGAACATGCTTACATATCTACAACATAAGCTTTGAACACTTACATACTTTAGAAGGTTAATTAGAAAATTTTATAACCAAGGGGGGTCGTTCCTTGTCACAAATTTCCATCATCCAAAGTATACAACTTGCCTTATTGCACACATACATCACATATAGTATATAAAAGTACAAATGACAAATGGAAGTATGCTTAAATTAAATACGATTAACCAGGACCAAAGTGAAATTCATGCATTGATGCATGAGCATGAGTAGGAGTGTGTTCTTTTTTTAATATATAAGATATTTGTTAGATAAGTCTCAGACATGAACTTATATGTCACATTTATAAAATCTGATAGAAGTGAGTATTATTTATACAAACTTTTCAATAAATCCATCGGTGTAATCTATTAAAAGTATTTTAACTTTATTAGAGTAACTTCCATAGTGGAGCTGCTAGGGACTATATGTTTTGTTGCATACATAATGTATTTGAAAATCTTCTAATTGAGGCAGTGACTAAAACTAAGTACAACCTACGGAACACAAAAATTCAAACACAAACAAACAAAAGAAAAGGCTAGCCCTGTTCTTGTAAATGCTGTGGAAATGAGCTTTTTCTTTTCTTTAATTAATAGAACAGTCATGCATGTGTATACTTAGGAGTATAAAAAAAATAACCTCAATGCTCATCTCATCATATCTAGCAGATCCCTTATATCATTGTATGAGGTACTATCTGACATGGCTTTTAAAAGAAATATTGTCTTGAAGGGAAATAATGATGAGTTGATTAGGAAAGATAATCAAAAGGTCTGCTATTATAAATGATTGTTATATATGATTAAAATTTTCAAATAATCATATATATATTTTTATTAGAACGGTTGTCATCTAATATGCTTATTGAGAAGTACACGGAAAAACTGCTATACTTTATTATAGGATATCCAAATGCAAGTTCTCAATCATTTCTTAATCTCTCTATCTGGGTAAATGTTCTAAATTGTTGCCACCTTTAAGTGAATAACATTATTTATTTTCCTCATAAGAGTTGGTATTCAAATCTCCCCCCTAGCTCTACTATTGAAGTAACTATCAAATTATTTTTTTGAAAAATTATAAATTGTTATATGCTATGGAGTGGTTACTATAACTAAATTCTTATTTGATTCTAAAAATAAATAAAAATAAATTTCTTAATAAAAAAAAGTTATTGACTATTTTAGAATATTAAGTCATTACTTGTAGATGGCCTTCAATTATACATCTAAAAGATAAAGTTGTACCTTTAGATTGTATCCTGATTCTTGTGTACAAAACAAAACTATTTTCATAATGTCTGGAAAAGGTTATGGTAGGTAACTTTACTCTCAAATTTTTATTTTTAATAATAAAAAAGGCTAATTCATAGACTTAAATTCGTGACTTGTCACTTTTGATAGAAGACATTTGCCATCACACTAAAAGCCGACTATATCCTATTTAAAAAAAGAAAAAGAAAAAGAATAAAAGAAGTGATACTCTCCTACTTGAAGAAAAAAATCTAAAACGTGTGGAATGGTACATGGGACAAATAAAACAGAGGGAGGGGGAGGATGAACTTAAAAAATCAGAACAAAATCATTTCAAATAAGTGGGCGTCGAAGACCACTTTGATAAATACAGAAGAATAAGAGAAAAATAAAATGTCTAAAAACTATGAACAATAGAATAGAAATTCAAGGGCGTCTGGGTCCAATTAATCTCGTGGTTGAATTTCAGTAGAGATGGCTCTGGCCCATGATGATACTATCATAAATCATAACTCTTGAGTTGTGCCGTGACTGTGAGTGACGACCTGATCTTAGTTGACCCCCACTCCGGTCATTTTCTGCCAATGGCTTGGTTTCTATATTTGGTAAAAATCTATAAAGTCATTGGAAACATTTCCGTGCAACTGCAATAATAGTAACATTCCTCGACTCACTACTTTGCACCCTTATCGTAATAATCACTCTATAAGTACAAAATTATTGTGAGATGGAAGAACAAAAGTCAAGGTTTAAATCTCCACAAGTGAATTTCACTCGCATAAACACTTAGATTAAAGATCCGTTTGGATACAACTTATTTTTGCTGAAAACTAAAAACTGAAAACACTGTAACAAAATAATTTTTAAATGTGTGAATAGTGCCTGTAGGGTAACAAATTGTGCACCCAAGTCCAAAGCATGCAAAACCCGGGCCCAATAAGTCCGCTGCAATATGTATTTGTAGAGAGTGGGCTTAAGAATTAGATCTGAATGGTGAGGGCTACGTTTTACCTATTCTTACAAATGAACTAAAAAGTTGATTAGAAGGCCCAAAGCACATCAAGGTAACTTGGAATAAGTCCGTTCTATTTAGGTCCGAGGAGGAATCCTCTTATGTTATTCACGTTCTTGTTCTTTCTTTTTCTTTGTTTAAATAAAATTCTAAAAACGCCAAAGGAAGAAGAGAGACCTCCTTGAAATAAGGATGGAAGGAGGGAGAGGGATTGGGAGAAGAGAATGACAGCAATGAATAAAGGTGGAATCCTCAATTTACAAATTATGTAATAATCTTCATTCATGCCAAATTTTAAAGGAAATAATTATAATGTTAATATTTCTTATATATATAAAATGAATATACTCATTAACCATTAACAACATAAGCTAATCGCATGCCATCCAAAAAATAATAATAATAATTTGAAGAGGGGAATTTGAACTATAGATGTTTCTGTTGAAAATACTATGAGGTGCCAATTTGTTAAATTACAAAACTCTTAGCATCCTACAAATAATTACAACACCAACTTATGACTTTTTTTTTTATTAACTTAGGAAACTTATAATAAATTTTAATTTATTAAAAAGTTAATAGGTTACCCCATAAGAGCGTCAGACCATCAGCATACTTGTTAGGTCAAGTCCACAGCCCAAGATGTGTGGCTCTTGGTTATTTGTCCCCACAGTGCCGTGTGACCCATTTTTAATGAAAAAGTTGCTGAAAAGTGGAGTTTATGGGTCCTGTGAACAGTGCACCCATGCACTGTTCACGGGAGAAAAGTTAACAACTGCGGTTGGAAAAAAAAAAAAAAGAAGAAAGAAGAAGAAGAAAGAGAGAAAACGCGCAAGGATGAAACGCAGACGCCATAAGTCAGATCCAAACTGCACCTAAGTTAGAGTAGAATTTCTTTTTTTCTTTTTTTTTTTTAATTCCTTTTAACCTCTTTTCTTCTTCTTCTTCTTCTTCTTCTTTTTTTTATTTTTATTTTTTATTATTTTTAAGAATCAACTCATTTAACTGGTGTGCTGCACTACTCACATTTGTATAACCCACAGGGCCACAGTGAGTGGAAGGAGTATTATTGTGGAAAATTCTAGTGGGGATTCCAATAATGTCTCCAAACAAAAAATGATTCTTTTAAATTCCTACATAAAAAACAAACAAAGAAAATGGAAGAAACAATCATTTACATAATTACATGTGTTGCTTTTTCTTTTTCTTTTTTTCTTTTTTTCTTTTTTTCTTTTTTTCTTTTTTTCTTTTTCAAAAGTACACGATGCCAAAAAAAAAAAGCAAAAAATATTAAGGGAAATGATTTGCTGTAAATTAAGTTGCAGCAAATCCTGCAAAAATACATGTGTCAATGCATCATATAAACACTGTGGGGTACTTTTTTGTCTTCCCAGGCATGCTTTTTTGCAACGTCCTGGGAGACTCAATTGCAATCCCACATCGAAAGTTACTCCCCCAACTTTCTGCCTTATAAGGCTTACGCCGAAGGAGTAGTGTACCATCAGTTATTAACTGATGGTACACTACTCCTTCGGCGTAAGCCTTATAAGGCAGAAAGTTGGGGGAGTAACTTTCGATGTGGGATTGCAATTGAGTCTCCCAGGACGTTGCAAAAAAGCATGCCTGGGAAGACAAAAAAGTACACTGATGGTACACTACTCCTTCGGCGTAAGCCTTATAAGGCAGAAAGTGGGGGGAGTAACTTTCGATGTGGGATTGCAATTGAGTCTCCCAGGACGTTGCAAAAAAGCATGCCTGGGAAGACAAAAAAGTACCCCACAAACACCTATCCAGTCTTATATTTTTCCGTGTCAAGATTGAATTTTTCACCAAATGGAGTCTACTTGAGGCATTGACATATATGCATTTTTACAGAAATTACTGCAACTTAGTTTGCAGCAAATCTTTTCCCAAATATTAATAAGTTAACTGTACTAACAAACTAACGTTAAATAAACGTGTTTTCTACCACCTTAATAATATAATATAAATTTAAATTTAAAATATTGTTTATAATTAGTGACACATTAATTTATAGTATCCTAATATTACTGTAAAAAATTAAAACTAGGAAAGAAAAAGATAAAGAATGGCAGGTGTCTGGTGTAGTTTCAATTAGTGGGTGTGTATATATATAAATTTATCAGAAAAATTAGTGGGTACGAAGGAGATCACATTTTTCTTTTAAAGGGGATCGAATGTGTTTTCTCTTTTTCCTTATTTCTGTGTGAATCAAACATATTATTTAGTCTAAGGGAAAAGAGTAAGGCCGTTACTCCTGAAAATCATAATTTCAAGTCACAGTTACGATTTCTAAGTTAAAAATTGTGACTTCAAGTCAATGTTTCAGTTGTTTTTGGAGTTATGTGTAAAACAATTTGTGTGTAATAAATACAACTCTATTTAATAATAATAATAATAATTAAAAAAAAGAAAAAAAAGAGAGAGAGGAAGAGACTACAAGTTTCATGATCCTATTCTATGAGAACAAACAGTTTCATGTATTGCTTTTTCATTTTTCTTTTTTCCAAAAGTTTGTGATGCCAAAAAAATATTCTAAAACTATTAAATTTAACCACAAAATGCTAACAAGGTAATATAAACATGTTTTCTGTAAATAAAGGCCTGTTTGGTAATGTTGTTCTAGTAACGTTGTTTGTATTTTTTGGAAATACGTATGGGTGAAAAAATGTGTGAAAATACGTGTAATATTGTTTAAACACTGAAAACTGTTGTTTAAACAATGGTAACAAACAGGCCCTAAATATTTGAAATACTATTACGACGATTAGTGACAAGTCAATTTATAAGAATTATATAGTAAATTTATAGTAACATCCTATCCTAGACTAAAAACAAAATCTAAAATATATTTTAATCCTTAATGGGCTAAATTCAAGCACAAATAAAAAAAGCTGCAACTTCTATAAATTGTAAAATATAGGATTGTAAAGAGGCACCAATTAAAACATATTTTCTCTTTTTTCTTATTTCTGTGTTGATCAAACATATTAATCAGTCAAAAGGGAGACAGAGTAGGGTTTTTACTTCAAAGGCCCACTCCACGACCAAGTTCATTTTGGGCCTAATACATTAGCCTTTCGAAAAGTTAGTTTATAGAGAAGTGGGGGACACGCGCGCAAAGCCTCAAAGGTTAATCCAACAACGTGTTGTGCCATTATCAAGGCCCAACCCATTTGAAAGAAAGGCCCAAATCTTTGCTCTATCGAGAAGAGACATGATGCAGGTAGAAGTAGAACTGTCCTTCCACTTGAAATTTCTGTAACAACTATTGCATTCAACTCGTGGATATAATGAGTTGATGAATTTGGTTGGGTCTGAACATTTTCTCTGAATCTCATATTGGATTTGTATGGGATAGTAAAATTTTCAACCCATACCATTATACAAAAGAGAAAAAAAATGAATGGATACGTTAAGAACATTGGTTTATAAACTTTTTATGAAAAAAATTACAAATAAATTTTTAAAAAAAATCTGATTTTTTTGACAATTTTTTTTATATTTCCTATTAAAGTGGTATCAAAACATATGTACTTTTTATATACTTCAAAATATATATGTACTTTTTAGATTTTGAAACTTTGTTTAAATTTGTTAATCTAGTTTTTTTAGGTATTTCAAAACTTATAGCGAAGTGAAATATCAAATGATCATGTAATTAATTTACTGAATAATAAGCTTATATAGGGTTTAATGAAAATCCAATCTTTCTATTAGACCTAATAAAATGACCTAGCTTAATGGCCCAACTCAGCCCAACCGCATCCGTACATGTTGGGTTAGGGATTTTCTCAACTAAAGTAAACGAGGATGAGTTGAAAAATACCCTAAATACAATCCAATCCAATAGTAATGATGAAATAAGGTTTGTGTCAAAAATATCGAGGCCAAGCCTAGTCCTTGGTGTACAAATAAAGTATTATACTTATACTACAAGTCTATGAACTATAGTTTAATAAAAAATAAAATTTAGTCTATAAAATTATAAATATCCTTTATTGAGTTCATTGTAGCATGTAGTTTAGCATAGAGAAAATGTAACAATGAAGGGCTTTCTTCCATGGATGTGGATCATTAGGCAAAACCACATATTTCTTATGCTCTCTCTCTCTCTCTCTCATATTATAACATGGTATCAAAGCCTTAACTCTTACTCTAAAGTATCTTGGTGCAATCGTGTCTTTCTTGGTGTTCATCCACTGCCTTGGTTTTCTCCGATCTAGCTCTGCTACCATCTAACCTCTATGGTCTTGTTCTTCTAATGATAAAGGATTTCCAAGACACTTCTATTGTTAGATTCATCATATTCACATCTCCAATCATGACACCGATCACATTGTTAAGTACTTCTCATACCGATCTAGCCAATTAAGTGGGAATTAATCACATAAAACCCTTAATGCACCCTCATACGCCACTCAAATGTTCAATTTGTACTATCACATGCTACACGTGCCAATAAATGCCCCTCCTATGCTCTTGCCTCTTGCCATTTTTGCATTTTTCCATGTGTAACAGTAATACCTTCCACCACCCTTCAAATGAAATGTTTATTAATAGTGAAAGCTTTACAAGATTTGAGAAATCTCATTATCTTATTATCACTGCTACACACTATCGAAAAATATATGATGATTTTTTATTATTAAGAACTTATAAATATTCCACTAATCATCAATGAATGAGTTTCTAGGGCCCAATCCAATTGAGACGAGTGACGGATTGGTGAGGAATCTAACTGAACTCGACTCTTGGACACCCTAAGAGCATTCTCATAAGCTCTTATGTATATATTAAAAATAAAAAATAAAAAATCAGTACGGCAAGTAAAACGGTGTGTAGTATGTACCATTAGTCCAGCATGAGAATTGAGAGAGTGCAGCATCCAAAAAGCCGCTAAACCCAATCCACAACCTGTCGCACACATACACACACGGTTACACAACTTTGAACTGAAACACTGAACGCTCTTTAACTTGTCCAGCAATGGTGAGTGGTGACTGAGAATTGAGAAAGAAAGGTCCATAGAAAAACCTCTTCAAGCTTAACCCACAAATAAGCACACACTGTCATTCTCAAATTGTCACTCACCACTATGCCTTCTTCACTCTCACTTTCCACCTTCTCTCTCCTCCCAAACCCTCTTCTCAAACCCACAACCAGGTCCACCTCTCTCTCTTCTTCCAGACCCACCTCTCACTTCCTCACCATCAAGTCCTCCACAGACAAAAACTCCACCTCAAATTCCAAACCCACCAATACCAACAAAGCCGGTTCCTCCTGGGTTAGCCCAGACTGGCTCACTTCACTCACTCGCTCTTTGACCATTAGCAAAGACGATGACTCGGGCATCCCTGTAGCCAGTGCTAAGCTAGACGACGTGTCTGATCTTCTGGGTGGTGCTCTTTTTCTCCCACTATTCAAATGGATGAATGAGTATGGACCCATTTATCGCCTTGCTGCTGGGCCTAGAAATTTTGTGGTGGTGAGTGACCCTGCCATTGCTAAGCATGTGCTCAGGAACTATGGAAAGTATGCTAAGGGTCTTGTTGCTGAGGTCTCTGAGTTCTTGTTCGGTTCAGGTTTTGCCATTGCTGAAGGCCCGCTTTGGACGGTAATGCTTGCTATAATCCAATTGTTTCAGGAATTTATATGTGGTTGGAGAGGAATATGTTTAATTATGAATTCTCAAAAAAAGAAGAAGATATGTTTAATTATGTGTAGAGTTTAATTACATTGATACTATAAATGGGTGTTTTTTTTTTGCTGTGGTTTTGGTGCATCATTTTAATTGTTTAGCCCATTAGGGACGAATGCCCTTGAATCCCTTGACAACTAGTTCTAGCGGGAGTGGGTGGACTAGTTGCCTGTAGGTTTTACTGACTAGAGGCGAGTACAAAGGACTTTTCTTTAGAAAGCTTCTTTACATCATCAAAAAAAACATCTTGTGGTGTGTTTTGAATATATTTATAGGGAAATAGTGTCATAAACATTAGAACTGCAAACATGCTCTCTTGAAAATTGCATATAGATTCAATGGTGTTAAAATAGAAAGTAAATATATGACTGATGACGTTGAAGCTGATTCTTAACTATTTGTTTAAAGCTTCTGTGTTTCTTACTTATCCAAAAAAAAAAAAAAAACCTTTAAGAGGTTCTTGGCGTTGATTGAGAAAGAAGACAAAATGCTTGAAAAAAAAAATCAGTGTTATGCTTTATTTCATCTTATTGAACATGTGGTTATAGTCCCTCCCCCTCTCCCCCTTTTTTCTTCCCAATTCTCCTGGTTTCTTTATTGTTTTAGTGGCTAAACATGATTTTGTACTATATCTTTCTTGCTTGTCATTCTTAAGAATAATATAGGCTAGAGATTATGTCATGGAATAAAATTTCTATATAACGAGTCAAGTGGAGCTTTGGTGTTCTGGAATATGCACCTAGATGATACTTCTTTTTAATTCCCAATTTAATAAGCTCTCAGCCAGTGACGAAAAAAATTCAGAGAACTGGTTATGGTACAGATGATTTTAGTATGTTGTTTGTGATAGGCAAGGCGTAGGGCTGTGGTGCCATCTCTTCACAAGAAGTATTTGTCAGTGATAGTTGATCGAGTCTTTTGCAAATGTGCAGAAAGATTGGTGGAAAAGCTCAAACCCGATGCACTAAGTGGCACTTCTGTAAACATGGAGGAAAAATTTTGTCAACTAACCCTTGATGTTATTGGCCTGTCCATATTCAACTACAATTTTGATTCACTTACAACTGATAGTCCTGTGATTGATGCAGTTTACACTGCATTGAAAGAGGCAGAGGCTCGTTCCACTGATATATTACCATATTGGAAGGTATGCTATTCTTCTGCACTGTTCTTGATTTTCAATTTATTTTTTCAGTTTGATACTTATACCTAGCCAATGATATTTTTTATGTAGATTAAAGCTCTTTGTAAATTAATCCCAAGACAAATAAAAGCTGAAAAAGCAGTTAATGAGATAAGGAGAACAGTTGAAGAACTTATTGCAAAGTGCAAAGATATGGTGGAAGCTGAGGGTGAAAGAATCAATGAGGAGGAATATGTAAATGATGCTGATCCGAGCATCCTTCGCTTCTTGCTTGCAAGCAGAGAAGAGGTCTGCTCATGTTCTTTATCTCCAATCTATAGTTTGTTTTGTGTGTGATCATTGTTGTTTTGGTAAAGCATTCATTTTTTATATGGTTGCACTTGCTTTTAAATGTGAACAAGTGGCAATGAAAGGACATGTCAATTAAGGGAGTAACATAGAATATGACTTTGTATAGAGTAAAACAGAGGTAAAGAATACATGTGGCCGATCCTAACTAATATGTTGAGGATCCATAGCCGACCCCAAAATTTTTGGACTAATGCTTTGTTGGTTGTTGTTGTTGTTGTTGTTGACATGGGAGTTTTTTGTGTTTCATACAATGTGCAAGTTTCTTTGTGAACTTTGTTGAGTCTGTGTTTAATTTTTTATGTAAATTTATGTGGAAAATTGATGTATATTGCATTCATCTCATTTAAGCTGAGATGTCATATTGAACATTTTTACTTTTTTTATTGATTGGCAATTTCATGTTTTCAGCTTTCTTTAAATCTTGCAGGATTTTCCAAACTTTTGACCATGAAAGCATAAAAAAGGAAATATACAAAGTTCTTTCAACAAATTGTGTTTGGTTGTGGTTGTTCATACTCTATGCTTGTAGATAAGATCTTTGATTTTTCCCGTTTCTGGCCAGAAGTTCTCATTTGAGCTTGAAATTCATTTCATCTTAATGAATGTTGTCATATTTCTCAAATGGTGGTACTCTCAGTAATGGCTGTGTAACCACTTTATCTACCTTTTTTCTTCCAAAAAAAAAAAACACAATTTTGTTTCTTAATCCTTTATATGCATGCATTTGAATACGGCAGACATCTTCATTGGTATATCCCTATAAAGTTTGAAGAAATTTAATAATAAATTCAGCAAGAATTTTCTATTTAATGATGCTTTGATTTGATATTGTCCCCCAAGCCCCCACCCCTCTCTCTCTCTCTCTCTCTCTCTTTTTAAATAATAAAATTAGCCTGACTGGACTTTCATTGTCTTTATGGGGCTTGTGTTCTTCTAGTTATGCTTTATCTTAACCTTTAGTTTTAATACAGTTGCTCTATATGTCTTAGGTTTCAAGTGTGCAACTTCGAGATGACCTTTTGTCAATGTTAGTTGCTGGTCATGAGACCACTGGTTCAGTGTTGACTTGGACACTCTATCTTCTCAGTAAGGTACCCTTTCCATTTGCACATCTCTCTTTACTTTTTGAGTTTTTCATTGCATACAATTTAAAACGTTGATAATTTTAGACATAATTAGAGTTCAAAGGCAGACTCTCTGTGTTGCAGATGCAGAAAAAGTATGTAATCTGAAAGGGGAATTTTATGTTTATCTCCTTTTCTTTTCTTGACTTCTTTTGAATTTTTCTAGTGAATTATGAACCTTGTCGTACTCATCCACTTATAGCCAAGTTCTTACGATCTTTAGCATGCGTCTGGTGACCTCTACAACATGTGTATATATTGCTATGTTAAATTCATATGTGTGCAGAATATATTTTCCATATGGTGTGGTTTTAAGATCAGCTACCTATTGTTCATCATCTCTTTTATTTTATTTTTTCCAATGCAGGACTCCAGCTCTTTGGTGAAAGCACAAGAGGAAGTTGACAGAGTTTTACAGGGAAGGCCTCCTGCTTATGAAGATATAAAGAATCTGAAGTTCTTGACCTGCTGCATAATGGAATCTCTCCGTCTCTACCCACATCCTCCTGTAGGTTGCATTCTTTCTCTTCCACTTAAAATGAATTGTAAATCAAAATCTTTTCTAACACAAAAAAGAAAAGAGTATATATGGTAGTTCTGTTAAATCAATTTCTTGTTGGTTTCAGTCTTTTAAATCTTTTAGGTCTTGATAAGAAGAGCTCAAGTTGCTGACATGCTTTTAAAATGAATTTTAATTCAAAATCTTTTCAATCACAAAATAGAAAAGAGTATATATGGTAATTCTGTTAGCTCAATATCTTGTTGGTTTCATTCTTCCAAATCTTTCAGGTCTTGATAAGAAGAGCTCAAGTTGCTGACATGCTTCCTGGAGATTACAAGGTTAATGCAGGTCAAGACATTATGATTTCAGTGTATAATATCCATCATTCCTCAAAGGTATCACCTAATATTCCTCAAACTTCTCTTTTTGTGGTTATTTGCAACTCCTCTTTTTGTGAACTGCTTAAAACTCAATTGAGAATCCATTGCTCTTTATTGTAAACAATAATATCATTTGGTGTTGTCCAAGTATGGAGCCTTCAGTGGAATTCAGATATCGAAAGTAAGCTTGTTTAATAAAAAGAACTTGCTACCCTAGATATTCAATTGCCAATGCCATACTCCACGTTAGCCTTCCTGATATGGACTCTTCTGAACAGCCATGCTCTTTTTTACTACTATATATTTAACTGTATATCCTGATCATAATTTTGATTCTTTTACAACACAGGATTGACCAATTTGAATTTGAGGATCCTACACCATATGTCATTTATTTTTTTAGCCAGGCAACCTTTTGTCATAATTGACAATTAATTTTCTATTATGGCTTGGTTTCTGACATAAATGGAGGAATTATACTATTACTTTGTTTGCTTGTTTTGATTCGTTTGCATCAATGTAGAATTAAAATTCCATATGTATATATATTTTTTCACAATAGAAGATTTAGGCCTTCTATCAACCTTAAGGGGTAGCACAATCGGCTGGGGGGCCCACGTCTCATGAAACGGAAGTCACTAGTTCGAATCTTCCCTCCCTCAATGTAGAATTAAAATTCCATATGTATATTTTTTTTTCACCATAGAAGATTTATGCCTTCTATCAACCTAGAGGGTAGCACAATCAGCTGGGGGGCCCACGTCTCATGAAACAAAAGTCACTAGTTCAAATCTTTCCTCCCTCCCGCCCCCTCCCTCTTAGGGCTAAAATTCACTTTTATATATATTTAAAGATTATTGACTATTATCCTAGACAATTTGATGCATTTTTAGACAAATCTGAGATGTAATATTTACCTCTCCTTTCCACATTTTTGGCAATTTCATTGTGATGTCATGAGGTTTGGGAGAGAGCAGAAGAGTATGTGCCGGAAAGATTTGACTTGGAAGGCCCTGTTCCTAATGAAACAAATACAGATTTCAGGTAAAATTTCTATTATATCCTTCAGAGATGCAAAAAGAGCTACTTAAGTCTCTTGGCACTTCATATTTCTTGATCCTATTTTCCTAAATATGCATTGTATAGCTCCAAGGCATGAATTCTTTGCCTTTTTCATATCCCATTTAGCACTGAATACTAATAGTGTAAAATATATTGCCACAGATTCATTCCATTCAGTGGTGGACCCCGGAAGTGTGTTGGTGATCAGTTTGCTTTGATGGAAGCTATTGTTGCTCTCGCAGTCTTTCTGCAGCACATGAACTTTGAGCTGGTTCCTAACCAAAACATCAGCATGACTACTGGAGCAACAATACATACAACAAACGTAATGTTTCCTATTTATCATACAGGGATTGCTTGATTTCAAATCTCAATTAGAAATTCACATCCCAAACAATATCGTGCATTTCTCTGTTGGTGATGCCATATCTAGGAAACGATGAATTGTGTCTGGTTTGCAGTTCTTTTTTTTTTTTTTTGGTCCCGCGGTAGCATTTGTAGAACGAACCAGTATTTGTTTCTGTCATCTTATCATAAATTATTGCAATGCTAGTTTGGTTTTAAAGAAAACTAAGAACCAAATAGAAAATAAAGAAAAAAAAGATTTTAATTTCATGGACTAGAGCTGGCTTACGTTTAATCCAAGCATGTAATGTCTACTAAAAAGATGTTATTGTTGCAGGGCTTGTACATGACACTGAGCCAACGGCAACCAAAATCTGCATTTGTCTCTTCTTCTAGGTGAGCTGTAATGTATTACATAAATATTGATTGCATCCAAGGGTTTAAGGTAAAAAGTGTTGTAGCAATGTGTAGTAGTTTTGAAAGAAACATAATTTATTTATTTATTTGACCAGAAAACATAATTTATTAATGTTGTAATTCTTTTGATTAACAGACAATATTATCTATTACTTTTGACTGACAACAGAGTGACTCAATGTAGGCTATAATAGTTGAAGTGGTAAACAAAAAGCATCATTCATCATTCCATCATCTTGCTAGTGCAGTGCCATGCATCTTGATCTCACTTCAAGTTGCATTGCTTAGATATGAGGTTTGCTTTCTGCAAATTCTAGTAACTGCTATGTGCACAACAATTTACTATATGTTATGCATACATTTCAAATTACACAATTAATATGTTGATATCCATATTCTTAAACTTTTGTATTATATGTGCGCATTTGGTTAATTGTATTAACTCGAGTCTAAAGGACCTACTGGTTGCCTTAAAATGTATTTAAAGGGAGACAACAATTTACCTTTCCTTGGGGCATATTATGTGCTGCACAACAGTATCTATCTACATGTGGCTTGTCTTCTTTCTTGGTGGGATCTCAGATCTCTAAAACTGCTTTACTGAGCAATGCGTGTAAATGATTTCTTATGGGTCTTATGCCTCAGCAGTATGGAACATACAATCAGTCTGTATCAGATTTCAGATCAAAAAGTTTTTTTTGGTTGTGAGAATCAGTAGACATCAGGATATGTCTACTCTTTTATTCATGCCAGCCCCTAACATTACTATAAACTTTACTCCAAACTTTACAAAAAACTAATTGATGTTTGTCTTGTAGCTTAATAATAGAGAGAATTCTATCATATTTATATATATAAAAAAAAAGTGATCTCTATATTGTTTATAAGTCATCTGAACAGTTTCGATTTTAAAATAATTTCACAAATGTATATGAAAATAGATCAGGTCAGAGGTGGTGTGTCTTTTTATCATAGCTTGATAATGTATATGTATATTGTTTCTATGCTTAACCTGTCGTGACGCTAGCACAATGGATGATCATTGGCTTTGTTAGTTTTGTTGTCCATCGCATGAACAAACCTTAGGCACCAACCCAACCTGTTACCATTAGCCCGTTGCAAAATTACAGCTTTTACATAATCTAGGAAGTAAGGATACTTTATTTAGGGTGTTGTACCCATGTCGTACTGAATGTTTCGTGTTATAATTTTTTAAAAATTGCTTGTACCGTACTCGTATCGTGTTTGTGTTCGTGCTTCCTAGTTTTATAATATATTTGTGTCGTATGGTCCTACATGTGATGTGAGACAGGTTTCACGTATTATCATTATGGGAGAAATGTCTCATATACCTTATCAATGTTGTGATATCGAAGTAGATGATGCTGATTATTTCACGCGTAAAACTAGTGACAAGATTTTGTGGGGAAATTGGTTTCCTCAACTATTAGCATATTCACGTGGGTGCTGCGGTATCTTCGGTAGGCCCACCATGTTAATTTTCTTACGGTAAAAGATTAAAAAAACACTGTAGATAGCAAGTTCCAAAATAGCTTGTCCGCTCCAGAATTGGTTTTCGAAGATGAGATTCGAAGGTGTTGTAGGTCAATTTTATCATCGGTATTCTCATTCATTGTGATGGTGGTGTCGGCAACATTGACGATGAGAGTAATTGTGATGCCCGAAATTAAAAATAGTGTGTTATGTGGGTGTATGATGAGTCCCACATTGGGTATTTATTTGGTAGATTTAGACTTTATTAATAACTCCAAGGAGCCTTAAATGTAACTAGTCCTTTTGAAGTATAGCGCAGATGTGGCTAGCGCTTTCCTTTGCATATTACATAGGCTATCATAGCCAGCCTAGTTACCCCATGTGGGCCCAATGACAACTATCCCACAACATATTGTGATGCTCCAATTTGATTGATAGTGTGTGATAAGTCCCACATCGGATCTGGACTTCCTTAACAAAAGGAACCTCAATTGTGACTAGTTTTTTAAATCTCACAAAATCCTTTTGGGTTTTTACAAAAAAGAAATTAGAATATATAAAGTTGAGGATTTTTTTTTATGTGTGCTTTTAATATTAGGATTTGTTTTAATTGGCAACCATTCCACTCATGCCTGTTCTAATGTGTTCATTAAGTATTACATAAGCTTTTTATATCTATTAGTTGGTCCAATAAAAAAAAAGTCATAATTTCATAATACCATGTCAATTTAATAGCCTACAAAAACTTTAAATAATTAAAATAAATGTTCTAAAAACTACATAAACTGATTAAAATTCAGTGTATAGTAGTATGGTACTGTAGGGAAAGATCCAAATGAGCTCACTCTTAAAGTCCTTCTGAAAAAGTCTAGGAATACAATTTTTGTGCCATAATTTTTGTCAAAACTTTAACGTTGTCAATTGTGAACGATAATAATAATAATAGTATGAATGATAATAATATAATAATAATGATAGTGATAACAATGATAGAAAGGAATGGAGGAAGTGAGGACAGATAGAAGTCTTGGGAAATTAAAAAAGAAATTTTCTATTTTTTAAAGAATGGAAAATACATTTTTAGCCTTGTTGGATTATTTTTCTTTTAGATTATTTAAAATAAAAAATAAAAAAAGTAAAACAAGAGAGTCAATACCGTACTAGCCGGTACGGATGGTATTTTCCATTTCTCCACCTTTGCCGGTACAGAAAAACCTTTGTTTCGTTTGGTTTGAATATCAAACATACCATGTCGTTTTGTCTATTTCGGAGAAAATATCAGATTCCGGCCAAAAAATATGTACCGGATCAAAACAAAATCAAAAGTTACAAAATCATATTTAAATCTAAAAACTAAAAATTACTCTCTCTCTCCTCCCACAGTAACTTATTGTTGCTCACATTGACGTTGCCACCACCATTTCCCTTTCATGTTGCCAGTTAGTTCAGGTTTTGGCGAGCTCCTCCTCTCTCCTTCTTCTTCTTCGTTTTCTTTTGGGTAAAATATTATTTTGGTTCTTAAACTTTACCAAAAGTTTTTTTTCATCCTTAAAACTTTAAGAAGTTCATTTTTCGTCCCTAAACTATTAAATAGTTCATATTTCCCTAAACTATTGAAAATATTTTATTTATGTCCTTAAATTTTACTAGAAGTTTGTTTTTCATCCCTAAACTATTGAAAAAATTACTTTTTTCATCATTATTTTTGTCTCTATACTATTCAAAAAACTCTTTACAAAGTTTAGGGATGAAAAAGAACTTTTTAAAGTTTAAGGATGAAAAACAAACTTTTAATAAAATTTAAGAACTAAAATAATATTTTACCCTTTTCTTTTTTCTTCGCTCTCTCACCCAGATGCCTTCTGTACTAGTCTAGGTGCCTGTTTGTTTCAGCATTCCTAACCCAAAAAGCCCGTTTTGAAACTACAAATACAAAAAGCCCGTTTGGTTAGGTATAAAAAGCAACTTTTTGGAAAAAGTTGCGTTTTGAGTTTGTGAAAAGAACGCGCATTCGCAAAATGGAGCTCTAAGGTGCATTTTGGAAAAGCTCATGCGCGTTGATGAATCTATCCGTTGGGTTATTGGTTCAGTTACCAAATTGCCCTCACTTTTACTTAAAACTCTAACTTTGCCATTTTCTCTTCTCCCTCGTATTCTTACTCCTCTGTTACAGACCAACACCGGTCAAGAAAGTATCAACCAAATACAAACACAGCACCAACCAACTATCACCGGTCTACCACCACAGCCCATTTCAACATTTGATAATCCAAACACAAAATCAACAAAATCAAACCAAAAATAACTCAAAATCAACACAAAACAACTTAAAATCAACTCAAACTCCATTGGAAAACCCATCTCAAACCCATCTCAAAATCAACCCAAAACAAAATCAACTCAAAATCAAACCCAAAATCCACAAAAAATCAACTCAAAATTAAACCATTAACTGAAAACCCATAACCCAAACCCAAAATCAAAATCAAATACAAACCCAATGGTGGCAGAGACTTAAAGGATCTAAGAATTAAGGAGAGAGAAGAGGGATTTCCTTATATTTCAATCATCTTCATCTTCTTCATCATCATCATCATCATCTTCTCTCTTCCTTGTAGCTTTCGAACTGTCAAAAAAAAAAAGATGCAGAGACTTTGAGGGATGAGAGAAGGGCGAAGACTTTGTGGGTTAGGGGAAAGTGAAAGGCAGATACTTTTATGGGTTAGGTGGGAAATAATAAAAAAAGTGAGAAAAAAATATTATTTTAATAAAAAAAGTATGTATAATAGATAAACTGATGTGAGTGTTTTATAAAAGTGATGGTGTAAAATAGAAAAAGTAATTTTTTTTGTATAAAATAGACGGAATCTTCTAAACATACTAATGCGGTTGATCTTATATCTCTAAACTTTTTAAATCAATACTTTTTTTTTTAGAAAAAAAATAATGCTACTGACAGAATATTTTTATAACAATTTCATAATAAGTTGATAAGAAATCATTAATGGTAATAACAAAGAATTATGACACTAAAAAGAACTAAACACAAACATTATTAAAATAATACCAATAATATATTATTATTATTATTATTGTTATTATTATTATTATTAATTAGTTTTTTTTAGTAAGTATATGAAGTAGTTGATTTAAGTATGAAATAAACTCCCTTATATATATATTGTCTTTTTTGGTAATTTACCCTTCAAACTGCCACTTTTATAAGTGCTAGCTAAACACTCAGTTTTTTGAAAAAATATTTTTTCATATTACACTTTTTAAAAACTCCACTTTTTCAAAAAACCCAATTTCAAAAAACTGAACTAAACTCACCCTAATTTATATTAACTTTTCTAATACTTTTTCATATGGGAGCGGCTCCTCTCCTGTTTCAAAGTCTCCAGTTCTCTCCTGTTTTTTTTTTAGATTAAAGACACGTGGAAACTAAATAATCTAAGGGTCATAACATAGACACGTCAAATACAATTTTCATCTAATTTTTTTTTTCCTCTTGTCTTCTTCGCCCCTCTCTCCTCTTCCTATGTCTCTCTTACATGAGTCACCAAACTACTGTACAAACGAAGGCAAAAGAAGAAGACGAAGGAGAGGAAGAAGAACTGAGATCAATCTGGTGGCTTTTTGAGTGAAACGAATCGGCCAGGATTTAGGCAAAGAAGAAGAAGAAGGCGGAGAAGGAGAGGAAGAAGAACTGAGATCAACTGGCCTCTCTTCTGTGTGGTTTTGATCTTCTCCACCATGATTGGGACTCTTGCTAGCTAGCTAAAGTTTTGATTTAGGCTTTTTTTTTTTTTTTTTTTTCTCTCTTTTTGAAGGAAAAACAAAATCTAATTCTAGGGTTAGTGGGGGATTTAGAGCAAAATTTGCAGAAATTCCAATGTGCAGAAATTCCAAAGATTCTGTCCACACTTGCTAGAGCCAAAGAATTTACCTTGTAACCTCCTCCTTCTTCTTCTTCGTTTGCACAGTAACTTGGTGACTCAGTGAGAGAGACAGAGGAAGAGAGAGGGGCAAAGAAGAGAGAAAGAAAAATAATGCTATGACCTATGAAATTGTTTAGACCCTTAGATTGTTTAGTTTCCACGTGTCTTTAATCTGAAAAAAAAGAAAAAAAAAAGGAGAGAACTGGAGACTTTGAAACAGGAGAGGAGCCGCTCCCTTTTTGGGAATATTTCTTCTTTGTTTTTTTTTTTTTTTGTCTTCTGCCAAACTGACGTGAAAGTCACTTTCAAATTTCAAATTTTAACTATTGAGTACCATATGTCAATGCCATGATGTCATTGATATGCCATTGGTCCTGAAGAAAATAATTTATATTATATTTTTGACTATTATTTTTAGTATTAGTATTTGGATTCTCAATGGAAAAAAAAAATATATATATATATATAAAATAAATTAGTAATAATTTTGAAACGGTATACTGATATTAGTTGGCATCGAAATATTTCGTTTCTTTGACCAAATTGAAACAGTCTCGGGTACGGTATTGACTCATTTGAGTAAAACTACCACAAATTTTACTATAAAAAGCCTACAAACTAATACAATAATGAATATGATTTGTGACATTTTAAAAAGATAATAAATAATTGTTTAAATTATTTTTTGTATGATTGGTGACACATCAATTTATAAAATCAATGTAATATAATTTTGTATGATCCCTAACAAGGCTAAAATCACTTATTTTGAGGGGGGAGGGGGATTTTCTTTTATCAAGAATTTCTATTATGCCAAACTTCAAAAAATATTTTTCAAAAAAACATGTTTCATCAATAACATTGCCATTAACATTTCTAACGGGAACGTTTATAATTTAAATCCTCTCTCATGTTTAATATATATATTTAAAAAAAAATCTTGGACAAGTACATAAAATAAAGAGATTTAAGTCCATGATAATCATGGAACCTACCTTTATCTCAAAAGTAAATGTAAAATAAATACAGTGCATAGTGCATACTCAATATCTTTCTGTGGGACCCCCAACCCATCCCAGAGATGGGTTTTAGTACCTCCATGGGATAGTTCTACAAAAAAAAACACCAACAAGAACAACTCTTGCCACAAAAATAAATAAAGAAATGCATGAAAAGATAACTTTTTGTGGGAAAAATCTCTCATGCCTTAGCCGCATGAGACCAACCTCTCATCACCTGATTGAATTTGGTCACGGATAGGAAGTCTTTGTATTCACCCAATTCCACAAAAAGGGAGTAAGTCCGGAACCAATACTACCTTTTGCCATTGTCTGTCTACTTTTTTTTTTTTTTTTTTGGTTAGAAAGAGCGAGTTTTAACTTATAACTTTCGTTTCTAGTAATAGCTCTTTATCATCAAGAAAGTTTCAACTTATCTACTATTTTTTTTCATCACTTTCAGATTGCGTTAAATTATGAGATTAAAAGTTGTGAAAATTGTTGCAACTTAGAACAGAAGCACGTCTTCTAGTTCCAGCTACTTTCTTAGAGCATCTCCAACAGATTAGGCAAATTTTTGTACTGTTTGGAGAATGAACAGTGACTTTTACCTTTTAGCTACCTATTTTTTCAAATACACTTTCCAAAAGATTTTCTATCTCATTTAAATATTATTTATTTATTTATTATTTATTCTTTTTTTAACAACTACACATCTTCCAACATTTTTTTATTTAATACCTTATTATTATAATAGAAAAAAAAACATTTGAATAATGAATAGTAGCCCATCAGACTTATTGAGCTACTGTTCATGAGCCAAAAAAATTTCTGGGTATAAAGACTCTATTGGAGAATGAATAGTAACCTATTTTGTGAGTTTACTCGAGGAAAGAGTATTTTGTGTTTAACTCTCCAACAAGACGCTCTTGTAAAAGCCAGACGCTAAACTCGTGAACTGTGTTACTTTCACAATCTCTCTCACGCACACAGTGACACAGAGACCAGAAGAGAGACTAAAACAGTAGTATTATGGAGAACGAGAGCACAGAGAATCGGAACCAAGCTAGGATAGCCATAATGGAACTAGCCAACATGATCAGCGTACCCATGTCCCTAAACGCCGTCGTGCGCCTCAACGTCGCTGATGCCATCTGGCAAGGTGGGTCCAACTCACCTCTCACCGCCTCTCAGATCCTGACACGTGTCCTCCCCTCGGGTCACCAAGGGGACCCAGAGAATCTCCAGCGCATCCTCCGCATGCTCACCAGCTACGGAGTGTTCGCGGAGCACCTTATCAAAACCCCAGACTCCGACACCTCGGAGAGACAGTATTCTCTGACCGAGGTCGGGAAAACTCTGGTCACGGACAGCGAGGGATTATCCTATGCCTCGTACGTGCTACAGCACCATCAGGACGAGCTGATGAGAGCGTGGCCATTGGTCCACGAGGCTGTGCTGGACCCCACTTTGGAGCCCTTTGTGAAAGCCAACGGTGAGCCTGCGTACTCGTACTATGGGAAAAAGCCGGAGATGAACGGTTTGATGGTGAAAGCTATGTCCGGTGCATCTGTGCCGTTCATGAAGGCGTTTTTGGACGTCTACGATGGGTTTGATGGAGTGAGAACACTGGTTGATGTGGGTGGGAGTGCAGGGGATTGCTTGAGGATGATATTGAAAAAGCATCCTTATGTTAAGGAAGGGATCAACTTTGATTTGCCTGAGGTCGTTGCCAAAGCACCCATTATTCCCGGTAAGATTTTGCTCTTTCTTCACTTATTTTATAATTTTTTTTTTTGGAAAATGAAAAGATTGGACTTTATTATGTTAGCAACTTTTTTTTTTTTTTTAATTGAGTTTTAATCTATAGCTAATGAATTTATTTCTGATGATTGTGTTTTTTATTATCAGTCCAAGACAACAATCATTTTTTGGTAAACTTTTATTATGTTAGCAATAACTTAAATATAAGTAATTTCATAATTGTTGAATTGGTTGACTTTAGTCCTGGACACAACTTACATTCATGAATCCTATTGATTTTTCGTATCACTCAAACAGTTCACTAATTGTAAAAAATTTTATGGAAAAAAATTGTGTTTTAAATAGATATCAAAATTATGATAATGAAATATTTATAAGGAAAAAGTTTAGCTCCAGTTTAAAACCATCTTTTTCCATCTCATTAGGTGTGGTGATTGAAGAGAGCATTTATACCTAGTTTTAGATTACTTGACTTTTTTAGTAAGTTGTGTGATTTGTTTAAATAATACACATAGATAGTTTTATAAATAACTGCATATTGAGTTGAAGGAGATAACTTAAAACTGATATGGAGCTAAATTTTGTCCAAATTTAATCAACTTATTTCTAAATGAATTGATAGGATTATAAGGTTTTTATTGTGGAGTTAGTTTAAGAATTTTTAAGAGGATATTAATTTAGAATTTGAAATCTATTGAGTCTGTTAGTGATGGTTTTTTTTAATCATTAATTCATTAATAAAAATATAAATGACCTTTTCAAGTCTCTTGTTTGTTTGGTCATTATTTTAATAGAAACTCACTTAATTATATATAAATTATTAATTCAAATCAAGTGGTATGGCGGTGATGCTGAGTTACATATAATATAATTTAATATTAAAAGTACACGTACATAACGTGATAGCCATATTATTATAAATTCTTTTAAATAGTGATATGATTTAAGCCATTATATTTTATTATTGAATTTTATCACATTCAATGAAGCGTCACCAAACATTGAATCTGTTTTATAGGCTAATTCGAACAGTCGTCTTTAATAAAAGTTCTTTGTATTTTTTCTCAAATAATTTATTATTGATTTTTATCACATAGTCTGAATGAAAGAAGTGTCACCAATGACCAAACATTAAATTTGTTTTATAGGCTAATTTGAACAGTCTTCGTCAATAAAAGTTCTTTGTATTTCTTCTCAAATAAAAAAAAAAAAAAATTCAACTCCTCGATAAGTGGTGCAGTTGCTCTTTGTCATTTTTTACTTTCTTTCTTTTATACTTTAACTGGGGGAGATATAGGGTGAGTTTGGTTCAGTTATTTGTAAAAGTGCATAATGAAAAAGTTGAGTTTTCAAAAAGTGCATAATGAAAAAGTGCATTTTTAAAAAGTTGAGTATTTGGTAAAAACTGTTAAAAAGTGCTTTTTGAAAAAGCTGAGTGTTTGGCTAGCACTTATAAAAGTGGCAGTTTGAGAGGTAAATTACCAAAAAAGACAATGTACATATAAGGGAGTTTATTTCATATATATATATATATATATATATTTTTTTTGGATGTGAGTTTGGTTCATACTTAAATCAACTACTTCATCATACTTAAATCAATTTTTCCCTTTCTAAAAAAATTATTTTTTTCTCACCAATATTAGCTAATAATAACCTACCACTTAAGATTTATTGTAAAAGTATTGTGAAAATATTGTGATAAAAATTGATACTAATTTTAATTTTAACGTGCTATTAAAATTATTTTTTTCTCTTTCTAAAAAAATTATTTTTTTCTCACCAATATTAGCTAATAATAACCTACCACTTAAGATTTATAGTAAAAGTATTGTGAAAATATTGTGATAAAAATTGATACTGATTTTAATTTTAACGTGCTATTAAAATTATTATTTTTTCTTTCTAAAAAAATTATTTTTTTCTCACCAATATTAGCTAATAATAATCTACCACTTAAGATTTATTGTGAAAATATTGTGAAAATATTGTGATAAAAATTGATACTGATTTTAATTTGAACGTACTATTAAAATTATTTTTTTCTCTTTCTAAAAAAATTATTTTTTTCTCACAAATATTAGCTAATAATAACATACCACTTAAAATTTATTATAAAAATATTGTGAAAATATTGTGATACTATTTTCTTTTCTTTTCTTTTTCCTTTTTTTTTTTCCTCTTTTTTTACCCTCCACACACGTACCGCATTTCTTTTTCTTTTTCTTTTTCCTTTTTTTCCCTTTGTTTTTTCTCCTCCACACACATACCCTTCCACTTTTCTTTTTTTCTTCTTTCCTCTTTTGCAATCTATCACTCCTTCCAAACTCAGAACGTTCCAGCTCTCCTTCTTCATCTTCTTCATTTTTTTTTTTTTTTTTCCATTGTTCCTTTCTCCCTTTTCTCTTAGTACTTCCTTTCTCCCTTTACTAAAAATATACCCTTACTCTTTTCTTTTTTTTCCTTTACTCTTTTATGCTCTTTGTTTTTCCTAGAACATTCCACAGGCTCACAGAGCTCTCATTCAGTCATTTTTTTTTTTTTTTTCCCCTTTTCTCTTAGCACATCGTCTGTAACACCCATGCAAGGGATTGATTTTTTTTTTTTTTCCTTAGCTGATTTGGGAATTTGTTATAGATATTTTTGTGTTTGGATTTGGAAATTTGTTATTGAGAGGGCAGAGCAGAGAGGTGAGATGAGAGAAATAAGGACCGTGTGAGAACTGAAGCCATTTATCAAGGGTAATTTGGTATTTTTCCGCAAAGCCCAACGGATACCATTCAAACGCGCATTCGACTTTTTGTTTATGGACCTCCAGAGGTTCATAACTGTCTTGCGCGTTTATGCCTTCGTCCAAAACGCAACTTTTATATAAAAGTTGCGTTTCTGCTTCACCAAACGCATATTTCCGTCCAGCTTTTAGATAAATGCGCGTTTCAGCCCTAAAAGCTGAAACAAACGGGCACATATAGGAGTTGACAAGGGTCGTTGGTTTGTCTCTGACTGATTTATTTTCTCAATGGACGTTTGAAATATCAAATATGAGCTAAAGTTCAGGAATAGAAAATAAATAAAAGGGGTTTAGCAAAAAATAAATAAATAAAAGGGAATCTGCACTAGAGGAATTGTTAGCAGATATTCATGCCTAAATATAACTAGTAGGATCATGACAAAACATGGGAAATTAATATATAATGAGTACATAAAATAGGATTTTATATACATATATATTTACCTATGTATGTTTTTTTTTTTTTTAAATTCTTGTTTACTATAGTACAAACAAAATCATTTGAAAGATATTTTTTTTTTTTTTTTTTTTTGTAATTAAAAGTATAAAACACATATCACATATTATATTTTATGATTTTATCATACTTCATACTCCAATTTTGCTAAAATTTAGTAATTTTATTGGCATTATAATTGATAATTGTGTTAAGTAATTCCCGCCTACATCAAAAACTTATTGGTGTCTTGATTTGATGATAAAGATCTATCATCAGGAGCAGATGCCATAGGTTAAAACTCTCTAAAAAAAATAAATAAATAAAATTGAACCCACAACCTCACTCTCCAAAAAAATATTATGGGATAATGAAGTGTCAGTTAAGCTATATATAACTTATTAATTAGCAAAGTAATATTATTATATCCAATAGCAATATAATTTTTTTTTAGCAAATAAAAATGCCACGTAAGTAACTCCACTGGCGTCTGCTCCTGAAGATAGCTTTTTATCATCAGACCAAGACACCAAAAAGTTTTTGGTGTAGGCAGGGATTGAACTCCAGATCACTTATACAATCATCAGAGATTTTACCAGTTGAGCTAACTGAAATTTTTTGATTCCGTGGTTTACTATATTTATATTAAAAATCAATATTATATATTTTTATTATAATCTTAAATGATTTTTTCTTTAGTCTATTACTGTAATATATTTATTTAATTTGGATGATTAGATTTAAATATATATAAACATATATATATAATATTTTAAATTGAAAATCAAACTCTTTTAAGTTTTAGTATATGAGAAAATAAATAATTTTGTTTTGTATTGTAATTGAAAAAAAAGGGTAAAAAACTAAACCGAAAGAAACTTGTACCTATTCTATATTATATTATCCTATCTCATATATTATAATAATATAATAAAATGTGTACTTATTCTATATTAATATTATAAGAAATTTTCCAATTCTACAACCGCTATCCTCATGGAAACAAGCAAATTCTCTATCCATTCTTAATGTTCTACTATATACTTCACAAATTGCTTTACGTCATGTTTAATTTATTTTTTTCTCATTTTAAACTTTAGTTATTTTATAAAATATGCATAGCCCTCGCTAGCTCTAATTGCGTCACAAATCTCCAAGCCCATTTGAGAAGCTGTTAAGGTAATGAAATATTGCATCCCAAGTTAAGAAGAGTTGAGACCAAAGAATGAATGGGATTGGTATAACCTGAAGTTTCATAATTTGAATTTTATCTTCTAAATTTTGATAGTGTTTAGATTTTACACCTTAAAGTTTCAGAATTTGGAGTGTAAAATTCAAATTCTAAAATTTTAGGGTATAAAATCCAAACACTCTTAAACTTTAGGAGTGTAATTTACAATTTACCCTAATTATTATAAGAAATTGTTACAGGCACCAAAGACATACATCAAAATTTTCGCACCATATTGTTTTTGTGTTGTGGTGGATTCCAGGTTAGGCAAATTCCTATGAGAGGAGTAGAGGATGTGAAAATTTGGTACACTTTTACCTGTTAACACTACTCATATTTTTAACTTCACTCTTATTAGTTCATCATGATGTGAGGTTAATTTTTTTTTTTCTTTTTTTAAAGATAAAGATTTTTAGAAGAGTTGCCATTTTACAATACCAGCAGCTATGCGTTGTATTTCCTATATTAAACATAGGTGTTGGTTCAGCACTTGGCAATGGGGAGAGGGGAGGTAGGAATCCAATCATATAAAAGCCCCACAAAAAATATTATTATCATTAACATATTAAAATATTTCTCGAACGGTACTTTTTGT